>OW203724.1:23433527-23878527 GCA_934045075.1 Yponomeuta sedellus
GCTGCCCACTGCTGGGTATAGGCATATTTCCTCGAATACCGTCACTCACGATCTCTTGCCAACCGTACGTACCCTCCGCTGTATATGTACGTATATACAAACTGGAGTTTATAACTAGGTACTTTTTTGGGCGGCTTTACTAAGCATCCTGAGTAAAGTTAGCATAACTTGACTCTGGCAGGTTACTGTATTCTGAAAAAGTTCGTTAAAGTCAAATTTCAAGACTATAAAGCGAACTCCACTCCACAAATCCCAAAGGAGACACACACACTTACGCATGCGTCTCGCGTCCCCTTCATTTAGCTACCTACCTAGAGCCGGCAAAAAAGGCCTGCTCCCACATCATTAGCGACCGAAACACAGACAGACATCTCATTCAGCTGAGCCGCACATAAATAAGATGCGCTCGTCTAGTGAAATATTAGATGCAAACGAAACGGAACGGTTAGGAGATATGCAATGTCCAGAAAGACGCACAGTTTTGTTAGCACACAGGTACACAGTCGGGTCAAGTGACCATTGAGGCCTAGAAGCATTGATAGATGTGCGCGTAGACATGAAGTGTACATGGAATGTACTCGTAACTAATGCGTTCATGCAGTGGTGCGTTATAGTAGTTAGTTAGACTTGAGATTTCCACACTTAGCCTTATGGTTGGGCCATTGTACGCAGCAAAGCTGTAAGTTTACTCCAGCCAGCCTGTCTCTTTTAGAAAACCAGCAATGCTTTGATGTAACTGCGGGCCTCCTGAAGGGCTGAAGGGATCCCAGCTTCCCAATGATGGGGGTCTGTTGCTTTTCTATGCCTTCGCAGTGAAAGGTTACGCGGGCGGGTGTTTCCACTTTAAGGCATCTCCGGCAACTAAATTATAGCATAATACACGTTCGGGCCACGTGACGTTTTCTTCATAACATTGATGACTATAAGGATTGACAGGTCTGCGCGTCGACTTGAAGTTTGAATGAAATGTAATCGATGCGTTCACGCAGTAGTTTTCAGCACAGCACGTTAATCTTTACATACGTGTGGTATAATTAGTAATGTTAAGGATGACTTTGCAACGAAGTGGAAATGGTCAGACCATATATGTCGTAGACGAGACAAAATATGGGGTGTAAAATGCTAGTGTAAAGACCTAAAAAATGGGTGCAGAAGTGTGGGAAGGCCACAGGAAAATACTGGATTCGGAAAACCAAAGACCGAAATGAACGGCGTACGTTAGAAGATACCTAAACTCAGCATAGAGTATCTTTAGGTTGAAAAAGAAGAAGACTTCTACAAGTATACGTTCTGTACTTTACTATGTTGTGGTGAGCAAAAATGTCGCCCGCATTTCCATACGGATATGGAAGGTCTGTGAGGGGAACGGTGACTGACGTTCGGTCTGAGATTTGTTTGTTGCTTTTTTGCATGCGATTGTCAGAGTTTAGAGGCTGACGCGAGTCTTTGCTGAACATTTGAAGCCATTTCCAGCAAAAAATTCCTTTTCTTTTTACCTGTCAATGCCATCGTCATCATCATCAGCCCACCTCAACCCACTACCCACAGGATATAGGGCTATTCCCCCAAATGCCATGTATCTCCTTATCGTTGGTTGGTCGAACGATATAGATGAATTGAATCTGCGGAGAGTCCGTGGGTGCGGATTGCAAGGGATCGTTAGATACCTATCAGTGTAACGGTTTTATTTTCATGTTAATTTATATCAGTGAAATTTTCATGCCTTGTAATACATGTATCTCAGCCTCTATCCCGGAGGGGTAGGCAGAGACCGGGCTTTGCTACTTCCCACCATCCTGACTGATGTCTTTCGCTTCATCAACATTCATGAGCCGTGCCTTCGTTTCATTCCCTATTAAAGTAAGGCTAAGCAATGATATTTTAATTTAATAAAAATTAAACACCTGTTTTAACAAAGCGATCTCGGAGATCGATCTCGAGTGCTCTATTTATTTTATATATTTTTACCATGTCAAGTTTTTCACACGGGACGAGAAGAAACCCTCTTTTAGTATGTGATGTTGTAAAGCGTTTTATAAATAATAAAACTGGAACGACTTCAACTTTATACGTTATTTAAAATGTATTTGTTTATTTTACTAATAATTAGCTGACCCAGCGAACTTCATACCGCCCAACAATCGATTTTTTTCTTTTCTTTTCTCTCCGTAAGAACCATCCTCGTACTTCAAGGAATATTCTAAAAAAAAGAATTAGCGAAATCGGATCAGCTGGTCTCGAGATTTGCGCTTACCAACTCATTCAGCGATTCATTTTTATATTATAGAACATAAACAGAATACTGGATAAACACAGAATAAGCAAGTAAAAATGGCCAGGTCCAGTTGAAATGTGAAGTAGTAATGGTAAAAAAATTAAGGAAATCTCCAAAATGTGTGACGTAATTTTAAATTTTTGGAAATGATAGGCAGAATTAAAGAAACATTAAAAATTGGTGTAAAGAGGTTTGCACCGTTACAAGTATGCGAGTTGATAGGGATTTTGTTATATCCTGGAGACCCATATAATGTCAACTGACGGGTTTTTCTCCCCGCTTTGTGAAATGGTACCGTGTGCTCCTCTTTCTAGTTGCATGTAGGCATCTCCCACTTCATAGGTGCAGGCAAATGTAACCGCATATTCAACCGGCTTCTCCAGATTGACGGGGCATAAACATATCACGAGAGCCACGCCGATTGAGTTGCCCCATCCAAATACAGCCGAGGGATAATACAATGACTTTACAAAGGTAGCTGGTATAAGGATTTAGCATACTGCGTGATGATCTTTATATAGGAGCGGTTTTCAGAGACCTCATCGTGATTGGCTTGTTTATTTATGTGACGATTTTTAGGTTTGTTCTGATTGGTCAATGGCATTACATATAAGCTCTTACATATTTCATGAGTGGTGTCACTTGCGTGTTACTACATATATTATTCAGTTTACTTCAGGTTACTAATCTCTTCGAACGAATCACTTCGTATACTTATGATTGAACTTCACGTACATTAATTATGTGATACCTATGTTGTTACGTTACTAGAAAAAATATTTGTATATGCTCTATGGGTTACTATGTCTAAAATAAATTACTATTAATAAAAATATTATTATTATTATTATACTTGAGTGCAACAACATAAGGGCCGACATGTTGTCACGTTAAATATGTTTTACTGTAACTGACACCTTTAGTATTTATTAAAATACAGAGATCGGCAAACATGTTAAAAATGCGCAGTAGTTGATTTTGGGTCTTTTTCGTCACTGAATAGGGTGCAGGATCGGTTTAGCCACGGGATTACGTATTGTACGATTTTTCCCTTTGCACAGCTTTCAGTTCAAGATGTTTGCTATATACTGAAGCTAACTGTGAATTAAACAAGCATCAAATTCAAGGAGAAAGCAAATGAATAACGTTAATAAACGCAGCTATTTGAAACAATAAAGGACAAAGGGGTTCGCAGATACCTCACGTAGGTTTCACTGTTTCTAGCAAGTATTGCATAGTATATCTTACTACACAGGAATTACGTGCGAGGATTGAATAAACAAATATATACTTCTCGATGTTGCTTCGAGGGCATAGCGCACGCATTGGCGAGAAAAGGGTGAACACCATTTAGGAAAATAAGGGACTTTTTATTCAAATATATTCTATTTAAATATTTTATTTGAATGTTTCGTTAGTCCGTATTACGTCTGATTATCATGCCGGATGTCTTGGGTTTGGTGGCTGCAACACCATTTGTACAAATGACCTCAGTCTGGGTGTACCATGTTTGTGACATCTTTGCCTGGTTACAATAGAACGGAGTTTCCTCCTTGGGGCCAGGACAAGTGATTGTATTGTGTGAAGGTATTTTCTTTGGATTTATGAGATAAGCTCAGATAAATAAGTAGATTATACCAATGTAATAAGTCCGTGACTTTGCAAATAATTCAAGCGAAAGTATTTTTTATACACCAATGTTACTGTTTTTTTCTATGCCTCCGGTTGGTTCTTTGCCTCCCCAGTCGTAATAATGCAAAGGTACATTATATAAAGACTATTATTATTATCTTACTAATAAACTTTTAATAAAGGCACGCAATTGACACCTATATATTCTTACCGTTATAAATAGCCTAATTAATATTGCAAACTGAATATTAATAGGCACTCCAGATAAAGTCGTCCCTTGCATCGTTAAATCTGTAATTCAATTATTAATAATTGTGTTACTTTATCTTCTAAGAGAACTAAAGAAATACAAGCAGTGTATCACAACGATAGAAATGAATATTATTGGATTTCTTCCCAAGAAAGATTGACGAAACAAATATTGCGAATGTGAGTGGAAGGGCTGGTAAGGGACGTCCCAGACGGACATACATCGACCAAATAGGGGATGTATTAGCAACGGGGAAGATAAAAAGTACCCGAAACCAGCGTGCGTGCATGCAACGACTTATGAACGTTGATGAAGCGAAGATGATCTGTCAGAATCGTGGCAAACTGCAGTCCCTGGTCTCTGTCTAACCCTCTGGGATACAGGCGTGAGATTGTGTATGTATGTATGTATGTATGTATGTATGTATGTATGTATGTATGTATGTATGTATGTATGTATGTATGTATGTATGTATGTATGTATGTATGTATGTATGTATGTATGTATGTATGTATGTATGTATGTATGTATGTATGTATGTATGTATGTATGTATGTATGTATGTCCAGATAAAGACGTCCCTTGCATCGTTGCATCAATTCAATTATTAATAATTGCGTTACTATATGTTCTCAGAGAACTAAAGAAATTAAAGCAGTTTATCACAACGATAGAAATTAATGTTAATCAATTTCTTCCCAAGAAATTACAGCGCCAACGTCACCCTACAAAACTAATGTGAGGGCAAGCAACTACCGGCGTCTTCGACCCGCTTTCTACACCGCGAAATAATGGTCACCAATTAATTATTGTAACCCTATCGACCAGGATACAAGACCCCTAATATCTATAGTAGTACCCCAACTTTAGGCTGATTTTACGCTGGTTGGCCAGGCAGCAATTACATTTTTGTTCACACAAATGACAATTATCATTATTTTCCGCGGTTGGCACGCGCGGTAATTAAGCCCATATACTATCTCTTTCTGAGAGAAGGCCTGAGAACTGCGGTGGGACGCATATGAGGTTCATAAAACACAAGTAAAATATTGTTAAAGGAAGAGAATAGCTTTAAAATTAGTGGCCCTACTTTGAAATTAAATTTCTACAGGGTTAAAATAATAATGCAGCTTATATCTGTTCCACTTTAGAGCACATACCTTCTCCCCTGGCCTTTTCATGAGCTTAAGGATTGACGATTATATGCGCTGAGGTACAGTCTGTTAGCTTTTGGAATATACTTCGGTTACTATCGGATAGAATAGGATATATTCGTGTAATAGAAATATCGGAACTAATTGGACACTTATCTTTACATACCTTTTCAAAATAGTGAAGAAAAGTTTTATGCAGAGCAGGAACACTCGTGTGCTTTCGGCGAAAACCGAAGCCTACTCTAGAGCCCGAGGTATATTCTGTTACTGTAATTTCTGTGTACAATAAAGAAAATTCTATGTATCTATCTATCTATAAGCTAACAGACTATATGTTAACACTATTTTTTATTTTTAATGCACTAACCCGTGCTAAGGAACAAATTTAAAAACCTATTTAGAGGCTAAAAATTTCACCCATTTCGCTGCCTGTACGTAATACAGAGAATATTGTAAAGAGGTTCGAAATTTCACTGATGCCGTGAGTCGCCCATTGGCTCAATTGGTAGAGCGCTGGTACGGATAGCCAGAGGTTGCGGGTTCGAATCCCGGCATGGGTGAAATTTTTAGCCTCTAAATAGGTTTTTAAACTATATGTTAGCAACTCATACACTCAGGTTACCTCATGATGTAAAAAAAATACTAATATCTGTTTCATGACACTTAGCAAATCGCCTTTTACGTTAGTTATCGTTTTAACTTTTTATGATGTTCAATTCCAGTGTATGCATGAGTCACAAGTTTCTGCTAGCATGGTTTGAGGGTTCCATTTTTTAAAATGTAATAAGCCAAGTCATTTACTGTATTTAAGTAATTTTTGTTAATTCTGTCTTCCCCTTCATAAAATAAAATAGCCTTAAATAGATAAAGACATTCAGAAATGTTCTTGAGAGGAGACTGCGACTCGGCAAACGTAGTGTATGACGCCCTCCGACTAAGTTGGAAGACGATCTGCGAAAAACTGCAGGCAGATGCTGGATGCGGCAAGCTGAAGGCAGGGCGCTATGGTGCTCATTAGGGGTGGGCTATGTCCAGCAGTGGGCATAGCCTGACGACGATTCAGAAATTTAAGGATGAATGACTGTGAAACTTGGAGAAGCCATGAGGTCTGTATCCTGCAGAGGGTGAGGGTGTTTGTAGAAAATTTTGACGTTTCTGAATCATCATCACCAGCCATTTGGTGATGATGATTCAGAAACGTCAAAATTTTCTATGGATGCATAAAAATGCAATTGCTCAGCCTTTACATGCGTGCACTGTACCCAGTTCATTTACAGGCGTCTTTCCAATAAAAGGGTAAACGTTGATAATCTATCGACTGTACTACAAGTAGGAACTAGTTCTCTAACTGCCCACACTCATGATCTTGCAAAATAATTATCTTGTCTCTTGATAGGCTTTGCTTATTATGCTGTTAGCAAGTAGACTATATTATGCGCTAGACCCGTTACGAGGCTGTGGAGGATGATTAAATACTTCGTTAGCTAAGTGGTTATGTGTAGTTTAATTCGATAATGTCATTATTGAAACTTACTAAATGTTACGTTACTCTTCGTTACGCAGTAATGTTACTCAAACGTTACTAACGTAACTCAGCTCAACCCTTTGCTTTTTTACTTTATTTCAAAGTGATAAGGCTCACTTTAAATGACAACTGTTGTGACGCTATAGCTGAGTTAGCTTTCTGTTTTCCAGTGATTCTGCTCTCAAATAATATAAGTTTTGTATACCTAAGGTACTAATAAAACTACGGAATTATGGTCTGAAATAAAAACTGATATGTACATATAAAGATTTATATATCACTCTAAGGGTGGCTCGCGCCGCGTCACTAGTAAGTATCACGATAAGTAACAGAAAAAAGCGACATCAAGTATTAACAATTTAACACAAAAAATATCCAAAAACTATCGACTCCAATAAAAATATCAATACAAACGACACTAATTAATTGACGCAGCGATAAAACCGCTCGATATAGATCTCTATCGATATTAAACCGATGATAATTACATTAAAACTGTTAGACGAAGTCAGTCCAAGCCGTGTCTCAACCAAAGTAGCTTTTATTGTGGCTTTAATAAAGGCTATAACGGAATAAATAAAATACGTCACTTCTCAGCGTCTCAAACTTGTACATCTCACATTTAAATTAATTTGTATTCATTTATACTAAGAAGCGGAGGTAGCTAAAAGGACGCTGCATCTGGTTACAGTGTGTCCGGATTTATTTCCTGTCCAATATTAATATGCTCAGTAAGAAAGGCTTCTTCAATACGAAGAAGAAGATGCTTTAAGGTGTATTAACACATCAAGTATTAATTACACTTCAGGTTTCCTCAAGTGGCTTGTCTTCTCGATTTGCGAATGGTAAGATTATGAAGGCAGGTGGGGATTGGAGAGGACAGAAAGAAGTGGCGTGCTTTCGGGGTTTCTATGCCCAGTAGTGTTCTAGTTTGATGATTACTGATTGATTGACGGCCTCGGTGGCGCAGCAGTTTGGCACGCTGGCTGTAAAACTGAAGGTCTCGGGTTCGATCCCCGGCCGGGTCAAACTTGGAGACGAACTTTTCTAGTTTATCTCGGGTCTTGGATGTTATCTATGTATTTAATGTATTAAATCTATCGTCGAGTTAGCACCTGTAACACAAGTCAATTAGTTGTACTTAGTGCGGGGCTAACGAGATCTGTGTAAGAAATATGTCCATGAATATTTATTATTTTAATATTATTACTATTACAAATCCTACTTCCTACTAATATTATAAACGCAAAAGTTTGTAAGTATGGACGTAAAAATTACTTAATGGATTTTAATGAAACTGTACAATAATGTAGCTTATTCATTAGAATAACACATAGGCTACAATTTATAAGGATATTGTGTCATATTTTTCATAGCGACCCAAAAATTATATCATTTTGATTATTTTGATGTCATAATGCTAGTTTTTTTTCTACGCCACGCTAATATAAGCTTCTTGAAATAGTAATCCTGCGCAGACGAAGTCACGGGCACCAGCCAGTTCAAAATTCATTATCATCATCATTGTCCCACTATTGGGTACAGTACTTTTCCCCCAATAGCTATCTATCTCTTACGATCACTTGTTATCCGCATCTAATGGTTGGTTTTGGTTTTCCATAGATAAGAAATAAATAAATCTACGGACCCTCTGCCGTCTCTACGACATTGTCCGTAGGGAATTTGTTAATGATTCACGATACTTATACTTAGTTATATATTAAACGGGTCTATTCATAGAGAATACTTTATCATTCCCTAAAATAATCTTTATACTCTCTCTCTCTCTTTCTGTGATAAATTATGAAGAACATGAAAAATAACAGAAAAACAAGATCATAACCTTGTTTTTCTGAGTGTGTAAAATGTAATTGTGACACCGTTGAGTAAATCCGAAGTCATATCATCACTTGCTGATGGCAACATTATTCTGATAGCACATAAGTATCCCTATTATTCAGTGATCGGAGTAGGTAGAGTATAAATACCTACAATTAGTAAGTCACTTAATCTGTCACATTTAATAAAGATTGCTATCGCAGACGTTCGGATTGCGACACAATTTGGTAAGCAAAATTAGGCCCCAAATGTCGGCGTAGCTTAAAAGCAAAATTTTATAAATATGTGAAGAAAATAGTAATAATACAATAGAAAATTAGTTACAACAGTCTGACATTATCATTTGATTGTCACACATCGAAGCTTCAGATTTTACTCCTAATATTTATTCATGTTCTAGCATAAACTCGTGACTTTGCCCGCATTGGACATAGTCTCACAGGAACGCATTACCGGAATATCATATATCCTATACCTCAACTTTGTCTATCTGTTCGCCGTTCAGACGTTATTGCGTGATTGAAAAACAAAAATAAAATCGTCTTCACAAACTTTCATATCCACGGTCCGCCTTCTTGCCAACTGTAGGCATTTTATACACCACCTATTTCGATCACAGCTGATATCACTCGCTTACTCTACTTTCTATACTTACGGTAGTCCGGTGGACCTCGCTGTCCTATCCTGACGACAGTAAAGTTCTTATTAAAGGTGTCATAAAAGCGAATATCGCAGAAAAAAGGGCATCTGACACCTCGAGGTTATTATAAAAGTGTAATATAGAACCGCTCAATCTAAGCGAGTGGTTCAATCAAACTAAATGGTTTGGTTTATAGATCCAGCAAATTAGTTCATATTTCTAGTGATCAGTCGTCTAATTGCAGGCTATTAAGATACTGTTAAATGGCCTATGTAATTGTCAATAGTGTGCAAAAATATTAAAAAGTTAATTGCGAAGGATGCTTGTTGAATTAGCGATTAACGATATTCGAAGTCGAAACGTCAAATGGCTTATGCCATGCTTCAATTAAATAAATGTATATTTTTAGATGTATCTATAGAAACAAAGAAAAAAGAAGAAAGCTCGCCCTTGTACGTGCATTTTCATAATTTATTTTGTGTTTTTCGCATTCAATATGTCGGCGCAGCTTAAAAGCAAATTTTTATTATCTTATATATATGCAATTATACGAGGTAATAATAATAATAATCGTATAAAGGCAAAGAAAACTAACAATAGGAAAATGATATAAATCATTTTCCTATTGTTAGTTGCGAATTTCCCAAAAGTGTATTAAAGAATTACTAGTATATACCGCATTTCTATGGATATCTGATACGATATTGAGTCCCATCATAGCTCAGTCCATGCTGTGTGGTGTCGGCCTAGAGAATAGCACCAACCCAAATCTTCCTGCGGGTGTCGTAAAAGGTGACTAAGGGACACAAACCGGGGGGTGGGCAGCAGCGCCCCCTGCAGTACAATTCCACCAAACTGCGATCCCCAACCCGCATGCCCAGCGTGGGGATTATGGACACTACCCCGCAATGATGGCACAACCTTGCGCTATGGCGCTCATTAGGGGAGGGCTATGTCCAGCAGTGGACTAATATAGCCTGAAGAGTAGAGAAGAGTATTAAAGAAATAGTAATTCACTATGGAAATCATAGTGACTAATAATCATAATTGTTTTTTTTTTATGAAGCCTATATACGTCCCACTGCAGGGCACAGGCCTTCTCTCAGAGACAGTATGGGCCTAATCACCACGCGTGCCCACCGCTGATTGGCAATATCAAGCGATGAGGTATGTGAACACTGAAGTTCCCTTCAACGTTACCGTGTGGTATGACAACTACAAATTACCAGATATACGTAACTTTAAAAACAAACAAAGTCTTAGGTATTCCCCCTGGTTCTCTCGCTTCCAAGTCAATTGCTCTACCCATTGGGCTACCAACCGTTGTGACCAATGTGCATCGAATTGTCATAGTAAAACATGAATTGTGTTCTACAAATCGAGTCCCTAGGCTATTCCAGGACCGGGTTACAGCCGGACTAGCCATCTCGGCTGTCGGAAAACCAACTGCCCTACATTCGCGGAAGCTAAATTAATTTCGCTAAAGGCACTTTATTGCTTCTATCCGTCCTCTTATGGCCTTTCTAGCGCTTTCAAGCATTAAATGTCTTGATAGGCTAGGTTGGCTCGTATTAAGTTATGGTAGGAAATATCAGTAATTATGAAAAGCTCGAAGCGCTCGTGACCTAGTTGAACCAAGAGATTGGAATCAATCACTTGGGTTAAGTAACAACAGGCGCGGTCAGGTACTGGATGGGTGACCATCTTGTGACTACCACTAGAGGCATTTTTTCCGAGCAGTTCCGTGCTTCGTAAGGCACGCTAAGCCGTTGGTGTCGGCTGTCGTGTAATGGGAGTCGTTAAGCCATGTCAGAGGCCTTATGGGCGGCTTGATAACTTCTGACAGTAAGGCCCACCACTGTCTTACAATCCTCTATCAACCCAGACTTGGCCCCCGGGGTGGAGTAAGCCTAACCTTCCTGTGATACAGTAAGAGACCCGTGCCCCAGCAGTGGGGACATACAAGGGTTGATATCGATTGTATGTTCGAGAGGTACAAAAACAGTAATATCGAGGGGTAAAAAGTGAGTATGAAATGTTATTTCCAATTGACATTTACAATTTCACTATTATCCGTTTTGACACAAAACAAGAAGGAGTATTTTAAATGCAACTGCAATCCGCTGATAATGTTAGTTTTGACTTCAAAGCGACTTTTCGGCAGAATTTTTTCCTTGGCATCTATCGTTATTACTTGCATTTTTTTAATGGATCTTTTCGGTACTGGATTTTTTTTTCTTTTGAATCCTGCGACTGACGGGTACAAAATGCTTAAGGCATTAAGACCGCCATATTGTACACTCGTTTAAGTGCAATAAAACTTTTATTATTAATAATAATCTACGGTTTTTGTCTAAATTGTAGATAGAAGTAGAGTACACTTTATCTGTAATATAAAAATGAATCCCCGAATGTGCAGGTGAGCGCAAATTTCGGAGCAATCAGCTGCTCAGAGCAGCTTAACCGATTTCGCTAATTCTTTTTTTTGAATATTCTTTGAAGTACGAGGATAGTTCTTACGGAGGGAAAAATAAAAAAAATAAGAATCGACTGTTAGGCGGTACGAAGCTCGCTGAGTCAGCTAGTTGTACATGAAAATGGATATTACACAGATATTTCTAATACTAGTAGTTAGTGTTAATGCTTCCATTAGATTTTCACCTCCTTTATTGAGTGTTGATTAAAATTAAAGTACGAAAATGTAGGCAATCAAGACTTTACGTACTCCTGACAAGTTACAAGATTTCTTCGCATTTAACCACCTAAAAAAATGAGAACTCGCAATGACTCATTAACCTAACAATTTCTAATAGGTTATTCGATAGCACTTGGCTCTACCAATGGCGTTACAGAAATTAGTTCTTGCTTATACGTAGCCTCCATAAAACCTAGATCGGAATACCGCTACAGTCGTACCCTACGGTAGCTCTTCTGATATGTGGCATAAAAGTCAGTTTCGAATGAAACGGGGACAAGTGTATAACCGGGCTTCACTGACTGCCATTTGGTAACGCATTTAATAAGCAGAAGAGATTAGTAGGCCTTCACATATAGTAGGATGATTATGATATCGATGTATTTTATGTGCACTTCAACTCAATTCATTTCATTATATTATTTTTAATGCACTAACCCGTGCTAAGGACCATTTTAAAACCCTATTTAGAGGCTAAAAATTCCACCCATGCCGGGATTCGAACCCGCGACCTCTGGCTATCCGTGCCAGCTTCCATCTGAGCTAATGGGCGACTCACCGACATCAGTGAAATTTCGAACCTCTACAATACTCTCTGTATTACGTACAGGCAGCAACATCTGGTTGAAGTAATTTAATTCATTTCAATTCTAATATTTATGTACTTGTACTTTTATCCTGCCCTTTGCTTATACATTACCGACCTTTCCACTTACATTCCCTCAGTATAATTATCACTTTGGTCAATCTTTCTTTTAATATTTATCGCTTAAAAATGCCAAGATGAAGGTGGCGATACAGCCCATTTTTTTTTTCTCCCTTATCCCCTTTCTTTCACAGAGAGAAGGTACTTTTTTTACGTACCTTATATAAGTTCTACTGTAGGGCACATAGCTTCAATTAAAGAGATAGTTTAGGCTTAATTACCACACGTGGCCACCGGGGATTGGCAATTTCAAGCGCTGAGAAAGTAAATACTTCCGACACTCTGAATTCCTCAGAGTTAGCGAATGTTTTTGCTACCTACTACAACTTCATAAATGTAACGTATTAGGTATAATATACAAAATCAGCTTCTATAGAATTCTTATCCAGCTATCAATTCACAGTAATCCAAACCTGAACGCAAATTGAAAGAAAATTGCAAAGGCACACACACACAGTCCATTTATCAACGACGACGAACATAAAAGAGAGTCCGCACACAAGTGATACCACTCGGGGTTAGCCTTAGCATTGACGCAACGTATTATGCGACCTTTTCCTGAAACCACAATACGTGGGACGCCAATTTCATTCCTTATGAACTATGACGTGCGACAATAGGGCCTATTTTTGATTGCGCCGGAGTTTTGAATAAAGCTGTGCAACTTTGCTGTAGGTGGCCAGCGCCATCTTTCATCTAGGAGTGTAATGTTTCAATGGTTTTGGATAAAGAATATTTTTTGTGGATGTGGTATCGACAGTTAATTATCGAACACACTCCATATTTATTAAATCCAAAATGGGCAATATTCAAATATAGAACATTTAAGTGTTTATTAGCGAGTCACTAAATGTTGTTTAGAATCAGGCGTTACTTTGCGGAAATCCATAATAGCATTAAAAAGTTAAAATTACTTTGCTGAACTCCGCCAAAAATCCCACAAGCACCATGCGGTTAGCTAATGCACCGCCCTCCCTCCCACTTTTTCAAGCAGAAGCAAGACACGAACACACCACAACCAACACCAATACTTGTGTGAGAAAACACGCGACGCGTTTCGCCTCTAACACGAGGCATCCAAATGTAAGTCTTGCATTTGTGCCGCTTGGTGGACCGCATGGTGCTTGTGGGATTTTTGGCGGAATTCAGGAAAAAATTTTAACTTTTTAATGAGTCACTAAATCCAAAATGTCTGTTATATTTTGTGAGATAAAATAAAGTAAAATTTATTTGTAGGCAAACATGGCATACAATAAGTTCTTAAAAACATTCGTGCATGTCTGCGCCAGACTCTGACATACAAATGTCGATAGATGGCCTATAGACAATATAAAAAATAAATATAATTTACTAATCAAACAGGAAAAGTAAAAGAGAGTGCCATGTCAAAAAAAAACTTATAATAAAATAAAAAGAAAACTTTATAATAAAACCAAATGTCAAAACTATTACTGTGAACACGTCACTTTTGTCCTCGGCCATCCTGATCCAGCCACTGCCAATGTGCCTCAGATCGTCGGTCTAGCCTGCCAGGAGTGTCCTACGCTACGTTCGCTAGTGCCTGGTCTCCACTCGAGAACCTTTGAACCCCATCGACCATCGGTTCTCCGGCATAATTGTGACTCGTATCACTTCAAAACTTCCATTCAATTCATTTATTTTTATTCATTGTAAAAAGAAAATGATTACAGTCTGTTAGCTTTTAGAATATACCTCGAGCTCTAGAATAGGCTTCGGTTTTCACCGAAAGCATACGAGTGTAATACTATTTCCTGCTCTGTATAAAACTATTCTTCACTATTTTGAGTAATGTAAAGTTATAATAGCAATTTATTGTTGATGTCTATTACACGAATATATCCGATTCTTTCCGATAGTAGCCGAGGTATATTCTTAAGGCTAACAGAATGTACTTAATGAACATCACAGTTGCTAGATTCACAATTTAAAAAATTATGTAGAGAAAAACTGATAAAAAAACTCCACATTTATTCTTGCCAAAATGTTTCTCATAATTAACAGACTTTGAAAATTGAAAAATATTACTAATGAATGTGTTGAACACAATTGTCTTCTAAACACCTTTTAATATAATTCTGCTGTTTAATAACAGACATCTTTGTCTTACAAATAATCCCCGATGTTATAGTAAGCTTGTTTGCACAGAGTGTGCTTAAGCATTTTTTTCAAATTACCGCATCCTTAAAACTATTCCCACGTCGCAGGCAAAAAGCGCGCGCATCCCGCTCATTCTAATTAAGCAGAGAGCCTAAGATTTATAAGATATGGAAGCATTAGAGAGATTTATACGGAACGCTGAATAATGAGCCGGTGCCTATAGCTGTTTTACGTGTGTGGTTAGCGTTGAGGAAAAAGATTTGCTTTTCTTCATTTAAAATAGGCACTTAGTTTGACTTGTAACGTTGAATAAGTCACAGTTTATGTGTAATTTTCAATAACAATAAGTACTTTGCTGCTGCAAGTGATGCAAGTTACTTCAGCCAGATGTAGCTGCCTTGATGATGATGATTGGCCTTTTTGCATCTACGTAATGAGATGATTTATACAGCGTCCAATGGTATCCTCACTCACACTAGATGGGTGAAGGGACCACTCTGACGCTGTGGTGCCTGGAACATGGTTTTTTAGATAGTGTAGGCTTGCCCAGCACCTACACCATCCTGACAGCTTAGTCGGCCTAGCCCACAGGAAAGACTAGTCAATACGTGCGGAGCCAACCAAGCCGCGTTTGCTGCCTTATACGCTACGTAATACAGAGAGTATTGTAACGAGTTTCGAAATTTCACTGATGCCGGTAAGTCGCCCATTAGCTCAGTTGGGAGAGCGCTGGCACAGTTAACCAGAGGTCGCGGGTTCGAGTCCTGGCATGGGTGGAATTTGTAACCTCTAAATAGGTTTTTAAAAATTTGTCCTTAGCCCGGGGTAGTGCATTAAAAAGAATATAATAAAATACTTTGGTTTGATGTGATTTATAAGAAAAAGTATGTTTAAAGTATCCGTATTTTTGTACCATTTTTTTCTTGCTACCTGCATACAAACATAAATTTACGCCTGTATCCTGGAAAAGTAGAGAAAGACCAGAATCTGCCACTTGCTACAGACCTCACAGATCGTATTTTATTGCTTCATTTATAGACAACATGGTCCATTATATTGTTAGTAGCAATAAATATGGAACTTATCGTGAAATTCTAGTATTTAGGGTATTTATATACGTAAGAGCTTGCTACGTACGATGGCCATCCCATGAGAGTTAGTGCGGACATATGTCGGTAATTTTATTGTCTAGCAAACCCTCAGAAAAAGCCTTTTATTTCACACCTAATTTTTTCACAGACAGCTAAAACCTGTCTTTTTTTTCTCGTTTGCCATTATTTTCTCCTTTATCCTACTGCACATAACCTTCTTCAGACCTCATTTTCTCAGACAGGTACAAACTCGTAATTTTTTCTTTCTCCTTTATCCCATTGTACATAACCTATCCCGATGCCACACATAGAGAGAGTGGAGCCAACGGCTGCACAGGGATCGCATAAAAACCACACAGCCGCAACCTGTTATGAAAATGAACACCTTAGCTTAGCAACCAGAAGACTGAGCTGCGTTTCAAGCATAAGAACACAGAGCAAGAGGTCAGGGCAGTGGTCGAAACGGCAATGAACGCTAAAGCAAGGTAACCAGCAGATTGGCCTGTGGTTTCTTAATTAGAATTGTGCAAATGCAGGCCTAGAAAAAGTGGATACGTGAATAGGTTAACATTGTGTCCTGTGCGTACTAGTTCAGTAGACGTATTTATTGTAGAGAAATATATGCATAAACTCACGCCTGTATCCGGAAAGGATAAGCAGAGACCAGTGTTTGCCACTTGCCACGAACCTGACAAACGTCTTGGAGGAAAAAATGGATTAGTCTACGATATTCGATATCAACCCTTTTGTTTGCCCCCACTGCTAGGGCACGGGTCTCTTCCTGCATCGCATGAAGGTTAGACCATACCTACTCCACTACGGGGGCAAAGTCCGGGTTGGTGGAGAATTTTAAAACAGTGGCGGGCTTTACTGTCAAAAGTTATCAAACCACTCCTAAGGCCTCTGACATGGCTTAACGACTGCCATTACATGACAATCGGCACCAATGACTTATCGTGCCTTGGGAAGCACGGAAGCGCTCGTAAAAAAGCCGCTAGCAGCAGTCACGGGACGGTCACCCATCCTGTACCTGACCGTGCCTGTTGTTGCTTAACTCAAGTGATTGATTCCAATCACTCGGTTTAACTAGACCACGGGCGCTTCGTGTACATTACTCTTTATCGCAATTAAAAGGAATGTAAAAATGACTAAATCAAAGAGTTGGTGGATGACGTCAGCACAGCAGATTGTAGACATTTATTTTGTAAAACCAAAAAAGTGGAGTTTCCTTTTTTTCGTTAACTTTTTTTCGTCGTCGTCGTCGTCGTCGTCGTCCACTAGTCCACTGCTGGACATAGCCCTCCACTAACGAGCGCCACGTTGTGCTACCATAGGGGGTAATGCCCATAATCCCCACGCTGGGCATGCGGGTTGGGGATCGCAGTTCGGTGGAATTGTACTGCAGGGGCGCTGCTGCCCACCCCCTGGTGGTGCCAAACTTTTTTCCGTATAAACTATTAATTGTGAAAGTAACAGCTTTGACCATCATAAAGTAAACATTTTTTTTTTTATAGTGACTAAAGTTTTTTGACTTAAAGTCTCTAACAAAACTACAACAGGTCATTCAACTCTGCAAAAACCTAAGGCAGATAAAAGCAGACTTATGAAGCTAATTAAACAGATTAATAGATTCACTAATATTCAAATCATATGCTGATTAGGTGATTTTTTTTCTTTCAATAGCGTTAAGCTATGTTGCGTTATTAAACACATAATATTTTTCGCTTTTGTGACCCTTATCTTAATACGATAAAGTATGCAGTACGGGATGACCATATATTATGTTAATAATGAAAAAGAATGCCATGGCATTCCAATATATTTGAATGCTTGATGTTGATAGACTTTTTGATAATTTCTTAGTATTAAGCCCGTTAAACACGAAGCTATAATATATATTAATATAAATTATAGCAAGGCATATTACGATATATTTTCTATACACATATTCATGTTTCCGTACACCCAGGTATAATGTATATTTCTATGACATCACCAACTTATACCGTAATTTATAGTTTCGAATAGTAACATTGCATACTATGGTATTTGACCGACCACCAATGAAATGAAGGCAAAAAGACATATTATACCGCGGAATAATTATATATATATATATATATATATATATATATATATATATATATATATATATATATATATATATATATATATATATATATATATATAATAGCTACGTGTGTAACGGACTTAATGCCGAGTTTGTTTTAGAAAAGACAGTAATTAATGAAGTGTATTTTTCCTTAGCTGAAGACATCTCTTAGTCAGTTCAGTATGAAGATTATTTTGAATTTGATGTAGGTAAGGTGACTACCGCTAATGGCATTTTTCCGAGCGCTTCCGTGCTTCGCAAAGCACGCTAAGCCGTTGGTGCCGGCTGTCATATAATGACAGTCGATGTCAGAGGCCTTATGGGCGGCTTGATAACTTCTGACAGTAAGGCCCGCCACTGTCTCACAATCCTCCACCAACCCGGACTTGACCCACGTGATGGAGTATGGCCTAACCTTCCTGCGATGCAGGAAGATACCCGTGCCCTAACAGTGGGGGCATACAAGGGATGATAGCGAAACAATATTTTAAACACAACACAAAAATGGAACAAAGAAGATTATTTTCTTTGTAGGAATATTGCCACAAAATTTACATTAAATTACTGCGTGCCTAAACTAAAGATGCGCTCAGAGCTTTTGACCTTGATGTAACAAAACACAATCTACAGTTAATTTAAGTTACAGTCGAAGGCAGTATGTAAGTTTCTACTCTTTGTCTAGAAAAGGAAGTTTTGAAAGAGGTTTCGTAGGACCTTGACTAGAGGCAAATCCTGGCCTCTGCTTACCCCACCGGGGTACAGGCGTGAGTTTATGTAACGCAATATACAATTTTTCTAGGTTTAAGTTTATATTTGTTCTTAAAAACTTACTTTTGATTAGATGGAGTCAAATTAGAAAAAAAATATTAGTTAAAACTATTACAGCAAAAGGGATAGAGATAGATAGAGAGTACTATTAAACGACTAGAAAAATGAATAAAATTTTTATTTCCACTAAATTGAAAATTGACGACGCTAAATCGCGTAAAATCAGCTCTATTCGTCATTCCGGGCTATTCCGGATTCACTCACTTGATTTTTGTCAGAGTAGAACAACCGGGTTCCGCCCTGATTTACTGACAATAATCATAATGGGAAGAGACGGAGTTACTCACTTTTTCTGAGAGGAAGGCCATCCCACAGTGATATCACTGATATCCCATATAAAAAAACCGTACGAATGACAGGGACGCAACGAATACAACAGAACCCTATTTCACATTCGTGGCGTACAACGACATTTTTCTGTACGTTGCAAAGGCAATTAACGTGTCGAATGAACGTATACGAGTTGTAGGTTTACGAAACTTTGCCCTGAATAGTACTTTCGGTCTACGACCTGTACTGATAGTTCTCACAAAAATTGCTCCAAGTAATCTGTGAGACGCGTAATGGTATAACCGTCCACGCCAATTAGAGCTCTAATGACGTGGAATCATAAAGCATTGGGTATTTGTTCTCTTTGTGCCGTTATAATGGGACTCGTGTGGGTGATATGATTGCATTGCAAATAAGAGAAGAATTGTGTGTTTTGGCGACTCTTTTGCTAGTTGACTATTTTATTACATTTGTTTTTACTGAGGCTTTTTTGTCTCCCATTGCTAGGCAAGGGCTTTCTCTCCTTTTTGTCATTTTTCCCTGTCTCCAGCCACCTCGGAAAGTACGCATTTCAATTCCAAATCCATTCAGCCCTTTATTCTTTAGCAAATACATTATTATGCTATATCTACTATCATAAAAAAACAGGATATAATGTGGTAATAAGGCAAGACCGCAACTCGGCAAACGTTGTGTAGGACGCCCTCCGGCCAGGTGGGATGACAATCTGCGAAAAACTGCCGGCAGATACTGGATGCAGCAAACTGAAGACAGAGTTGGACATAACTCTGTCTTCAGTTTGCAAGCAGTGGACTAATATACCTAGCCTGAAGAAGAAGAAGAATAAGGCAAGGATATCATAACTATGGAAACACACCTAGACTGAGAGGAATTCTATCATTGTAGTAATTGTTTTTTTTTACATACGTTTATTGCTTACTCTTGTTGTCTCCATAATTACAAAACACACTCCGCACAAAACAGCCGATGAATATCGAACTAAAATAATTGACAAATACCATCGTGCATAAAACAAAACACTAACCACGGATTGACAGGCCAACCTCAGTCACAAACCTTTTTCTTTGTTTATCAAAAACAAAACAAACGCCACACAACATTTAGCACCTCCGATATGCGTCGAGTGCGAACGAAATTTGATACTGTCGCGACCAGTAATGCGATAATGAAGCCTCCTCAATCAACAGCCTTAAAACGGTGCCACTTTGTGAAGCAACCTAAGAGTGAAATACTCGTATTTGACTTGTTGTGTGTTGTTATGACAGTAATGTTGTTACGAATGTAAAAAAATATGTCCTTGTGGCCTTAAATGATTTCTTATTATCATTAAGTAATTTATAAGTGACAATAGAAAATAGAGTTTTATTGGTCCTTTGCGTCCAGGTAAATGCTATTGAATGGTGTAACTAATATTTTAAAAACACACAAAAATATCAATTATAATTAAATATATAAAAAGTCACAGTGTTCGTCAGTGTTTGTTAGTGAATTTCTTTACCGTATTTTATGTTTTATTTTGTGCATATTTAATAGTTCTGGGAATAGGTAATTGACAGTCATGTATGTATTGTTATCAAAGTTACCAAAAATAGAAGTAGCACAATTTTACTTCACAAGGCCACAAGCGCTAAGAAAATTATAATATTACACTATTTTTATTTTTAATGCACTAACCCGTGCTAAGGAACAAATTTAAAAACCTATTTAGAGGCTAAAAATTTCACCCATGCCGGGATTCGAACCCGCAACCTCTGGCTATCCGTACCAGCGCTCTATCAATTGGTAGAGCGCTGGTACGGATAGCCAGAGGTTGCGGGTTCGAATCCCGGCATGGGTGAAATTTTTAGCCTCTAAATAGGTTTTTAAACATTATAATATGTTTAATGAATTGGACATTCTTTTACGCAGAACTATGATTTATATTATTAGAAAATCGTCAACATTGGTAAAGCGCACAAAGCGTGAATTTAATAAAACAAACTGTATTTATGTAGCTTTCATACGTCCTACTGCAGTGCACAGGCCATGTTCAGAGTAGAGAGAGTAAAGTATATGTCACCGGAAGATAACAAGATCCGCCAGTTTATAAATTTCCTAGGATTATTATAAACTTTCGTAGGATTGTAAACGAGAGATAAATTGTATTATCTTACGCCCACATTTTCGCATCTTGTTATCTTCTGACATATACACTACATACCCTGCAAAATATAAATCCGTGAAGTAACTCCTAGAAAAAACTTCGATCTCTATCTATAGTGAGAGTTGGAGTCTCTCCAGTATATCAGATCGCTCATTCTTGAAGCAACTCTGTACATTTTCCCACCGACTGTACGTCGCAACATTCAGATCGCATTGCAGCCAGCTAACTTCAACCTTATTCGTAGCTAAATAAGACCGTCTAACCGACCAGAACTGGTCTCTCCGTTCTCCCTGACTGTAACCAACCGCACCGTATCGGGTGTCCCTTCCGCAAATACATTCACACTTTGACTTGTACACTCCTGACACATGTTGACGGGAATACAGAGAGTTGGGAGGTGCAGGAGAGGACCAGACGATTGTGAGAGTTCTTCTTCGGAAGAAGGTCTTTCAAAATGAAGAGGCCGATAAGAATAGTGTTGGTGAAAAACTATTTAGATTTTTAACAGACTTCAAAAAAATTTGGAGTTTCTCAGAAATTCTGAATATTTTATTTTTCGACAATATAGTAGTGAATTCGATGGCGATTGTTAAGGGATGCTCATTCGAACCATCCAAAATACATGGTGGTGAAAAAGGCCCGTTCCCGTGATATGCCCGTCTTACGAACGTAACCGGACATTTTTCGCTAGTAGTCTTTACCGACGAAGGCATTTAAGGTATAGATTAGTTTGTATTGTTGCGGATAGTAGGAACGCGTTTTCTTAGTAACTTCGGTAGTTTCAGTAACTTTAAAAGTGGCTTCAAAGAGCTTTAACCATCCCTTTTGCAACTTTAAGCAGTATTTTTACACATTTTACATTATTATATCACATAAACTCACGCTAGTATCCCGGAGCGGTAGACAGTGAAATGAAATGAAATTTATTGGGCAGAAGAAGAAACCTTTTACATTGCTTTACACTGTTTCTTAAACTTAACATATTTATGGAGATGTGATGTCGTTGAGGTTTCAGATTTAAAGTTACAGCTGATATCTAAGCTAGACTAGGTCTGTAATATAGAAATGTAGTCTGAGACTACAATACAGTAACACGAGTGAAAACCTGAAGGGCACAGATGTTGGTTTACTTTTAATTATTATTAAGTTTACTTATCGCTAAGTTTGATTAGGATTAAAACCAAAATTAAATAATGCCAAAGTAACTTAAGCAACCGTGCAACTTAAAATAACATAGAAATAGTAAATTATTAGTGAATGTCAAAACAGATAGCATGTTTGTGTGTGTGTGCGTGTTTTGGGTGTTCGAGTAGGTATGTAAGGGAGGTGGTTTGCACTTTGCCACTTGCTACGATCCTGATTGGTGTTTTTCGCTTCATCCATTATCAGTCGATGCGTGCACGCTCTTGCCCTGTGCTATTACTTACATTCTTTGTTTAGTCGAAATATGTCCGCATGGGTAGTCCCTTACCGACCCTTCCAACCATATTTGCTCAATGTATTTTTTTGCTAGTTAGAATCATCCAAATAGTTTTGTATCGTTGAAAGAAATTCTTGGTATCTGCCTCATTTCATAATATGAGCTTTCATTACACATTTCTTTTACTTTATCTACATTTCTCTGTCACGTCAGTTTCAGATACTTTTTATCTTGCCTTGTGATAAATACAATAGCATTCATCATCATAATTTCTTTGTACAAACGGCTACAATAAATTTACACTATTCCAAAGCTCTTCTTCTTCTTCAGGCTATATTAGTCCACTGCTGGACATAGCCCTCCCCAAATGAGCGCAAGGTTGTGCCATGATTAGGGGGTAATGCCCATAATCCCCACGCTAGGCATGCGGGTTGGGGATCGCAGTTCGGTGGAATTGTACTGTAGGGGGCGCTGCTGCCCACCCTCCGGTTTGAGTCCCTTAGTCGCCTTTTACGACACCCGCGGGAAGAATTTGGGTTGGTGCTATTCTCTAGGCCAACACCACACAGCACATTCCAAAATTATATTCTTTTTAATGCACTAATCCGTGCTAAGGACAATTTTTAAAAACCTATTTAGAGGCTAAACATTCCACCTATGCCGGGACTCGAACCCGCGAACTCAACCCTTGTATTTCCCCACTGCTCGGGCACGGAACTCTTCCTGCACCGCAGGAAGGTTAGGCCATACTCCACCACGGGGTCAAGTCCGGGTTGGTGGAGGATGGAAAGATAGTGGCGTGTCTTACTGTCAGAAGTTATCAAGCCGTCCATAAGGCGTCTGACATGGCTTAACGACTGTTCAACGTGTTCGAAACAATGTTACTGTACTTTCACCATGCAGCAATCAGGTACTTTGTGCGCATGTACAGTACCTACTTGAGTGGGACAGGACATGTTAGGGACCGGGACGAGTACGCTAATATTGACTTGCAAAAAGATTCTTAACTTCACAAGTTGACAAATAACTGGCTAATCGTGAGCTTTCATCGACTTTTTTGTTCATTTAATACGGCGTTTGCGTGGGAAAATATCGTGAGCAAACCTGAGTATTTAAGATGTTCACGCGACTGAAGTACCTGAAAAATGCATAAGTGTAAAGTTTTATACGCTTTAGACTCTCTTCTGTTTGAGTAACTGCATTGAACTCGTGCCCAATATTTTACAATACAATATTTATTCAAACAAGCCACGGGTTTCCTCACGATGTCATGCTTCACAGTTAGCGGGTAGTAGTTGTAGAGACAAGGTGCTACGTTAATTCAATCAGTTGAAAACAGAACTATAAAGGAATGGTGGAGAAGGGTGTAGTGAACATATTACAATTCTAAGACATGAAGCTATTTGCTCGTGAGGTAAAGAGATTGATGTTTCTAGGACTTTTTCCCATATGACAATACTTTGAACGTTCCTGTCATTAAGAAAACACATTCAAGTGATTCATTTCAGCCTATTGCATTCCACTGCTGAACATAAGCCTCCCCCAGGGTGCGCCACAAGACCCGATCTCCCGTTTTCGCCATCCAGTCACCAACAGCCACCTTTTTCAGGTCGTCGGTCCATCTGGCCGAAGGGCGTCCTACACTACGATTCAAGTGATTACACGTTGAAATTTTATTTCAGTTGCGAGTGATTCTTGCGATTACAAATGAAAAGTATAAAAGTTAAAAACATTGTGTGTATTTTAAAATTGTACATACAGAATAAACGGATTAAAGACAGTTTGCGAGTAAGCAAAGTTGTCAGTAGTAGTGGTTCGTCTAGTGGAAGTCCAAAAGAAATCTAGAATGGCTGGCGTAATTTTAAATTGTGATTTAAATATCATAAGACGGAATAAGAGAAATATAAAAAGTGGTGTTTCCACCGTTGCACAATTACGCTGAAATGATGTGATTGTGTCCAAAACCCATGTGTAAATACTAATAAACTTAATTAGTAACAGGTGTTCTTATTATTAGGAGACCGCGACTCGGAAAAAGGTAGTGTAGGACGCCCTCCGACTAGGTGGGATGACGATCTACGAAAAGCTGCCGGCAGATGCTGGATGGGGCAAGTATTTATATTCTTTATGAAATCTACCCCATCCAACGGTTGTCTGGAAGAGGTCGCTCTAAGCAAGAAGACCGACACAATTGTATAACATTACTTAGATAGATAGATAGATAGATAGAGAAAACTTTATTGAACATAAAAATGGAAATCCAGATATTTCTTTAAATACGATTTAAGAAATCATAAGTTGTATTCTCTTCTCTGGCTATGCAATAAAGTTTTCTCTGTCTATCTTTCTATCTACCTTAACCACATACTCAGAAAGTGTCAATAAACTCAATTCACGTATATACAATACAAAGTGGCGCTTGAAGAGAAAACCCTTTTTTCTCGCACCACACGCGCCTAAAGAAGCACAAAACGTATCGGAATCCTCTCCTGCCAATGCAATTTAACATTCCCTGTTCAATTGTGAATTACACACGGGACGAGGACACGAAGTCACTTTATTTTATTAATTGACTACCTACGGAGGCTGTTGCAGCAATTGCCGTCCTCTCTTTTCAATTGTCTGTGTGACCTTTGAATTCTTTCTTTAGAAGTGCACCTGGGAATTCTTCTTTCTTACTTCAGAGGTATTTTGATGAAAAATACTAGTATATGGCCGTGCTAGTATATGGAACGTTATGCCGTTGGTGAAGGCTGTCATGTAATGGCAGTCCTTAAGCCATGTCAGAGGCCATACGGGCGGCTTCATAACTTCTGACAGTAAGGCCCGCCACTGTCTTACAATCCTCCACCAACCCGGACTTGGCCCCTGTATGGAGTATGGCCTAACCTTCCTGTGATGAAGGAAGAGACCCGTGCCTCATCAGTGGGGATGGGATATTTTGAATACAACTACAAAAAATTAACAAGAAATTCGCTAAATAATCTACGTGCCCTAGCAGTGGGCACATACAATGGGTCAATATCATCAAACAGAGGTGTCATAAACATTAAAGCGTTGCTAGAAATTTCTTTTATAGCACATTAATACGTGTACATATTTTGAATAGGTTCGCTTAGAAAGAAATGGGTTGTTCCACTAATCCCCATTGAAAATCCCCATTGATGGGGATTTGTGAACATTTGTCCGTAAATCCCCATTGGCGTATCTTAGTATTGGCAATGGGGATTTGTGAACAGAAAGTTAATAAATCCCCATTGGTATAAAAACAGATATAAACACATTAATTATGAATCACAAAGTTTTTATTTTCTAATAATAGCTACATTATACAATCACGGTTTTACAGTACTTTATAAAATCGCAGCTGCTTAGATATTCTCCTAACCTAAATAGAACATGAGTTTTACATTAACTAAGTAAATTACAGAAAATCTGTTTATTTCTCTAAAGTATCGTTCCCTCCAAGTGTAACTGGGCAGGAAAACCGCAGCGTTTTCAACGCAAACATGAAAGGCTATAATCGAAATGTGTTTCCCACAACAACTTAGCGAGGCTGTATCAAATATCGATCCGTCGATAAAAACATGTTAAAGCCTACACTAACATGGCTTCGAGTTACAGTGCGGTTAGCGAGTGATAACCCGCATTAGTAATGGTAATATTTCCTTGTTAAACTTATTATTATCTTCCCTTGGGTCGTCATCGTCAATCAAAAGATTTTAAATCTAGCTTAAATATTGTAACATCGTTGTTTAATATAATCACTTAGTAGTTCAGAAAAGAGAGCAGAGCCTCCTAGTAGCTATAGGTAAATATTTACTTTAAAGGTGGCTTCTATAATGCTCTTTATGTGAATGTTTTAGTTGTATTCACGATAAGTGAATAGGTAAAACGTGACAGTAATTTTATAGTATTTCTTAACGATCCGCTATACAAATACATAATAATAATATTGGCCTTTTTGTATCTACTTAATGAGATGATTTATACAGCGTCCAGTGGTTTCTCACTCACACTAGATGGGTGAAGGGACCACTCCGACGCTGTAGTGCCTGGGTCATGGTTTTATAGATGGTGTAGGCTTGCCCAGCTCCTATACCATCCTGACAGCTTAGTCGGCCTAGCCCACAGGGAAGACCAGTCAATACGTGCGGAGCCATCCAAGCCGCGGGTTTCCTCGCGATGTTTTCCTTCACCGTTAGCGTGTGGTATTGCGACTGCAAATTCGCAAATGTACGTAACTTTGAAATTAAACAAAGTCATTGGTACATGCCCGCACTCGGGATCGAACCTGGGGCTCTCGCTTGCCAGTCTATGGTTCTACCCACTGAGCTACCACTGCTGTCATATATATACATAGTTATATATTAAATGGGTCTAATCGCGATTATTTATTAGGTATAATAGTTATTTGTTATACAAGAGTGGAAAGTTGCTTTTTAACCGCGTGTTCAATTTTGATGACCGAGCAAGCGAAGGATTCTAAAATTGAATTACGAGCGCAGCGAGTGATAAAAAATTAGAATCCTGAGCGTTAGCGAGGGAATCAAAAGAGCACGAGGTGAAAAATCTTTGCACTCGAGTGCAACACGTAACTTTTCATGACTAAATGCAAAAAAAAACGTTTACAATCACAAGATAGGTACACTTTTATTTCAGTTTAGGTATTAATTACTACATTGTGACAGGTAAGTATTACAGAATAATCTTTAAATTATAACAAAATAATACAAAGGTATAATTAAGAAAAATTTAAAGTAACGTTGCTACAGTTATTTAAATTGAGTGTAATATTTTTTTAATTCACAAACTTAGTGCACACGATGTTTTAAATTCAATTTACTTTATCCTCTAGAGAATAAAAACGGCTTTTCCACTCAGATATTGAAGATTAAAAATACTCTTTCCGAGATGGTGGGATGAAAACGTATTTTTTTTTATGTAGCCTCGATTGTGTCCCACTGCTGGGCAAAGGCCTCCCCTTTTGTCTTCCATTCCTCCCTGTTCATGGCCACTTCCTGCCAGTCCGGCAGAAAGGTTGTAAGGTCGTCCCGCCATCTCCGCTTGGGTCGGCCCAACGTAATTAGGTACTTTATTTCCCGACGTTTCGGCAGCGTTACAGTTGACGATTTACGTAGTAAATAATCGCAACTAGACCCGTTTAATATATAACTACGAACATTTGTCCGACTCTTTTTGGAAAACGAACCCTCGCTACTCTGCCAAACGCGTTACCAATAAGACACCCAGTTGGTCAGTGTGAAAATTCCCTTATTTCTGGCTGGTTATTACATTGATCATATTAACGTGGGCATGACGATTGAAGTGCGATAATTCATCATCTTCTTATGTGATTTGCAACTAACACCGTGTTGAGTAAGCCGGGTCAGTGGGATGACTAACTCGAGTAAGAAACCTGTTAGGAAATAAGCGTGCTGTTAGTAACCCACGTCATAAGCCGTGATTGGATTTAGGCGAATAAACTTACTTAGAGTTTTTCAGGTGACATAAAGACATTTTAACAATATGACTTTATCACAAGAATAAAGAAGCTAGCATACTTATTGCAATATATTTGAGAAAAAATGACTGGATTTGTTGATCAATGGAATTAATTTATTTCGTGAGTTGTAAACGTCAGAAATCACTTTGGAGCACCGTGTTCTTACACTTGGTAAGGGTTGGTAAGGGTCGTCCCAGGCGAACATACATCGACCAGATAGGGGATGTATTAGCAAAGGGAAAGATAAAAAATACCCGGAACCGGCGTGCGTGCATGCAACGACTTATGAACGTTGATGAAGCGAAGGTGATCTGTCAGGATCGTGGCAAGTGGCAGTCCCTGGTCTCTGCCTACCCCTCTGGGATACAGGCGTGAGGTTATGTATGTATGTATGTATGTATGTATGTATGTATGTATGTATGTATGTATGTATGTATGTATGTATGTATGTATGTATGTATGTATGTATGTATGTATGTATGTATGTATGTATGTATGTATGTATGTATGTATGTATGTATGTATGTATGTATGTATGTATGTATGTATGTATGTATGTATGTATGTATGTATGTATGTATGTATGTATGTATGTATGTATGTATGTATGTATGTATGTATGTATGTATGTATGTATGTATTTATGTATGTATGTTTTTACACTTTTAGCAATGGGGTACAGACTACAGTAAACGAATGTGCCCACAAAAAAATTAAGGTGCTTTGGGGTGCTAACCAAAGTAAAAAAATCATAACTTGTGTTTATAATACGTTTATTAGTTTGCGCCCCGAAACGCTTTAAGAATATTGACCTGTGAATTTAGAAATAATTATGTAAATAACTATATATTTTTATTGCACTTAAAATTTTGAACTGTTGATATTTTTTAATTTTATACCTTTATACTCAGGGGTTTGATGTGCATCTAAACAAGTGAAGGTAGCATCAATCAATCAATTAATCAATAAGCCTGTAGTCTACTTCTGGGCTTGGCCCCTCCTCCCCCGAGGTACGCAACTTCTTCTTGTTCGCGGCCATCCTCATCCAGCTACTGTCAGCTCAATCTGCATTAGATTGTCTATCTAGCGACCTTTTGGGCCCTTCCCAGTTCTTGGTCTCCACTCCTGATCCTATAAGGATCCCATTTATTTCCCTGATATTTAACAAGTTCGTCTACATTTACGTAAAATGTATCCCTGATATATAAATAGTCCTACGGTGAACTTCGCCGAGTACGGACCCAGGTATACTAATGGCTCTACAAATCCTTCGCGAGCGCGGTCTGGTATTGTCCCCGTTTAAAACAAAGCTTTATTTGCTCCTTTAAGAGCTACTGTGTCGCCTTAAAGTTCTACTTCAGAATAAATACCGCAGAAGGA
Organism: Yponomeuta sedellus; assembly: GCA_934045075.1. Taxonomy (NCBI): domain Eukaryota; kingdom Metazoa; phylum Arthropoda; class Insecta; order Lepidoptera; family Yponomeutidae; genus Yponomeuta; species Yponomeuta sedellus. Next base: position 23,463,134 of record OW203724.1, read on the forward strand.
CGAGTTTTGTTTTACCAAACTACTGACTGCATTGTTTGTTGGATAAATGTTAGTTTAATGTTGGCTTAAATTACTATTAAGTAACACCAGCCGCTAGTCTTGCGAGCATCCACCAAAACCGACTTGGCTCCTTGGTAGAGTATGGCCTATACCTTCCTCAAGCAAGAGACCCGTGCCCCTCGGTGGGGACATAATGACATAATAATAAATTTTGAAAAGAAGAGAACACTTTAAGGTAACTTAGATATTTAAGATTTTTATGTTATTTTAAAATATATAGTATTTTCTAAGGTTAACACGAGCACTAGACACAATTAAAACTGTTTTTACACGGATTTACGCCCGTTTATTACATCGGATGACATCCGAGACCACGGCACCTGAAAAAGTGCCGTAACGTCGCCAAATTTTAAAAATGTAATAAACGAGCATAAATCCGTGTAAAAACAGTTTTAATTTAAAATATATGTTATGCAATAAAGAGTCTCATTGGACGGATATCAAAGATAATCCGCTTATAGAGAGTAGGAGATGCATTTTGTCATGAGTCGAACTTCTGTTATTAATACAGCTCGGCCTTTTTAGTTTTTTTTAAAACGTAGGCACGTTTGATACCATTATTGTGTGCCAATCAGCTTGAATTACAATGTCTTTTAGCATTGACCGGTGTGGAGATGTCTCGTATTCCTCCTTACAAATCATCGGTTTTGTTTTACCTCTTTAAGTAAACACGGCTGTTGTAGATGCTGATTCAAATAAGTAAGGTCCTGGTGTGCGCTGTTGGTTACATTGAAATGTGACGTCTCATGGATTGAAAATAAATATGACCATACTCGGTGAGATGTTAGTGATGCATCCGAATGAGTACGGTCGCGGTCTAAAAATGAGTTATCAAAATTATCAGTTTTCAAATTAGATTCTTTAGCACACTGTGTGCAGTAAAGTCTAAAATGCTATATCTAGGTACGTATTACTTTTTAATAGTTGTAGCATCGATTCTAACAAAAAGAGTATTCATGACGTTTTGATGATGAAACTCTTTTCTATATTTAAAAGTTGACATAATTGAATTTTTTACAATGACATTTATCAAAAATACTAGGTTTGAAATAACAGAAATTGATTGTAAAACCATGGCAACCTCGCTTGGGTGAATCTCTATTGCTTCTTCTATGCTCTATGCCTAATCTATGCTCTATGCCTAATTAAATCACATAATATCATCGACCATGTGGCATATATTTGTGCATGCAATCACCAACCTTAAGGTGGTAAACATTTTCAGACCACGAGTGTATGTATTAGATAGAGAGATAGATAGATAGATAGAGATATAGAACACGTTGTTGCACAACCAGAAATAAAAGAATTACAATTATAACTTCTTACGTCATTTACATGTGAGTTACATAAGCAATACCACTCGCTAACGGTGAAGGAAAAGATCATGAGGAAACCCGAGTGTCTGAGGTGTTGAAATAAATACCTCGCCGCTTAAAATAGTTAATCAGTGGTGGGCACGCGTGGTAATGAAGCCTCTCTGTACATACATACATACATACATACATACATACATACATACATACATACATACATACATACATACATACATACATATATACATACATACATACATACATACATACATACATACATACATACATACATACATACATACATACATACATACATACATACATACATACATACATACATACATACATACATACATACATAACCTCACCCCTGTATCCCAAAGGGGTAGGCAGAGACCAGGGACTAAGGCTACATAATGAAATCTTAAATCTAAGTATGTTACACCATTGGCTGCCTAGTATTAGTTCACTTCTTTAACTCATTTGCGTCCATCAGTATCGTATCTGCAAAAGAGTGGTTACGTAATTTCTCCATCTGCAGCTGAACATTTTGAGCATAGGTAGGTGTATCGCTATCAGCTTTGGTTTATTATTTTAATTAATTTATAAGAGGATAATGGAGTAATTTTAAATTAAATTCTCCACTTTACTGGAAATAAGTCCTGCAAAAAAACTACAGTTTGATCATAGTCATATACTACACTGGTCTAATCGCGATTATTTATTTGATAATTGCGTTTTACCTAATAAATAATCGCGATTAGACCCGTTTAATACGAAACTATGTATAAGCATCGCGGGTCATTAAGAAATAACAGTTTGCTCCTCAATCGAAGCTCACAAATTGTAAAAAAAAGCGTCGCTGTTTTGATTTACGCTCTTACATTTTCAGATCACGCTCCGCGAAGATATATAGCTCAGCCTTATCTCTACGCCGGAGTCATACAGCAATAAAAGAAATTAGCAGCGTTTAAAACGCTTTTTAAATTAAGACGTTGGGGGCTTTTTTTCAAAGGGAGTCTAAAGTGTGCAATAAATTTCTTTGTGATGCCAGGTTATCTGCTTTTTGGCTGAGGGAGCCGGTACAACGGTGTCATTTGCAGAAAGGCAAACTGTAAAACCGCTTAAGGCTGGGCGCATGTTGAGACGCAGGCGACGCAGCAAAGCGCAGCACAGTTCAGTACAGGGTAGGGCAGTTGAGGCAGACATAGGCCCCCACCGCATGCTATTCGCAACTATCCGCTCCATTCCTTGGCAATTCTCACCCATAATAACACAATCAATGTTTTTTTTGAAAAGTCTGGATGATTTGTATCATACAAACAAGGTTCACAGCGAATTAATTCAATTAAATGTTCTGTCATTGCAACAAAATTGTTACTAAACACGCCTCGACATGCACACGTCGCGCAGAAATTTGCGCCGGCACTACAACGAGACGCAGAGCAGGGCAGACACATGACTGCGTTGCACGTGCCTGCGCCGCAGCGTACGTAGCTTAATGACGTTCCATGCTTTACAAAATCTGCGCTGCCCTGCGCTGCGCTGTGCTGCGTCGCCTGCGTCTCAGCATGCGCCCAGCCTAACTGTCGCTATCTACGCTTGCCACCTTATCGGCAATACGTCTCAAGCATGAATATGAAAGGTACACGAGTTGCCCAAGAGGTTTTGTTGGTCCTGTCTCCGTCGTCTTCTTTAATTATTATTTTCATCTGCTATGGCTTCGTTAAAAGGATATGTTTATTTTGTATCGTTATTCTTAGTAGAAAAGGTCGGCTGAGACGTAATATTAAATATAAGCCGCATCCAAAGTTTGTTTCTCTTTTCTGAACTGGTTCTTATATTCAGAAATCGTGTTATTTTTGATTTTTTTTTGTCGATTAGGACATCTAAGCTAAAATTATTATACCGGTACTAGGTAACTACAACAGCGTCTAAGTGGTGGTTTCACTTAACAAATTATACTAGACTGTACTTTCATGTAGTCTTTAAGCCATGATGTCAGAGGCCTCATGAGCGGCTTGATAACTTCTGAGAGTAGGGCTCGCCGCCACTGTCTTACAATCCTTCACCAACCCGGACTTGGCCCCCGTGCTGGCGTATGGCCTAACCTTCCTGCGATGCAGGAAGAGACCCGTGCCCCAGCAGTGGGGACATTCTTCTTTTTTTTCTTCTCCTTCAGGCTATACTATGTAGTCCACTGCTGGACACAGCCCTCCCCTAATGAGCGCCATAGTGCCTGGCTTGCTCGCATCCAGCATCTGCCGGCAGTTTTTGCAGGTCGTCATCCCACCTGGTCGGAGGGCGTCCTACACTACATTTGCCGAGTCGCGGTCTCCACTCAAGAACACGTTTACTCTACGTTCTAAGTGTTGCTAAGGAAAAATTATATCGTCTTGTGAGGTAACATAAAAACGGTTGAGTCCTTATCAAAAACAGCTTCATTAAAACAAAAATACTATTTTGCTTTTCGAGTGTCCTAAATTAGTTTTTTTCTGCGTCATCTGATTAAAAAAGAGGCTCGGAAGATCGGATCGCACTCGTGGTTTATTCTGAATGCAAATTTGCTGACTTCAATCATTGCGATTCTGTTTGTAGTATGGTAGGTCTTAGTGCATCTTACATTAGACCTAATATGCTGTATCTAAACATGTTTAACACGTGAAGTAGGATGGCTTTTGCCAGTAGCTTGATGTACAGTAAACATTTAGAGTTATGCACTCTATTCACCTGAGTAGAGGTCATAAGCAGGTCGTGGGTTTCATTCCCACAGGGGCCCGCCGTATGTTTCTACAATAGGCGTGACGACAGTAACAAATAATCAAAAATTTTACGATATTAAGGGAAATACATATTATAAAGAATTTAAAACACTGATTTAAGATAAGATAAGAATATTCTTTATTGTACACCAAGAAAAAGAAAAACAAAAAAATATTACAAAGATACAGTACAATTGGGGGCCTTATTGCTTAGAGCAATTTCTTCCAGACAACCTACGATGGAAAGTTGCTGAAGGAAAAGTGAGACGGGTAGTTTAGTTTTAGTTTTATAAAAAAAAAGATTACTAATATTTTCAATAAAATAAAAAATTATAATCGCGATTTGACCCGTTTAATATATAATAATGTATGCGTATCGCGAATCATTAGGAAATACAATAAAATGTTGCTAGCAGCCATTTTGCCAACCTCCAAAAACCATTAATGTTTGGCGTCTGTCAATTCCATCATTCTGGTTAAGGACAGGTTACACTTGACAACAGTCACGCCTGATGGTAAGTGAAGACGGGGTCTACGATGTTACATGCTTACCTGTTAAATGCCGATTGACTCTAGTTTTAAAGACACCCAGGTTATATGTCTCCGGAAAGACAGACGATGGCAGCGTGCTCCACAACTTTGCTGTTCTTATTGTAAAGGAATTTGCGAATCGCTTGGTGAGGACTGATTGTTTATTCAGTGGACTGATGGACCAGACTGACGGATATTCGAATATTTTGATGCTTCATCAGTCTGGCATCAAACCGAGAGTGATCAAGGTCACGGACTGAACTGACGCCTGACTGAGCGTGTCAACTCCTAAGGCGCTTCGGGGCTACCAAATAGCGCCACCAATGGAATAAAAATCGTAACTTTAAAAACCCTATTTAGAGGCTAAAAATTCCACCCATGCCGGGATTCGAACCCGCGACCTCTGGCTATCCGTTCCAGCGCTCTTTCCAACTGATCTAATGGGCGACTCACCGGCGTCAGTGAAATTTCGAACCTCTTTACAATATTCTCTGTATTACGTACAGGCAGCGACATCTGGCTGAAGCAATTTGCATCGCTTGCAGCCCCGAGTACCCACTTTGCAGTTAGGTTTTACATCGGAATGATATCGTTGTACCCACATTACGCAAATTACTTCAGCCCACATACAAAGGGTTAATATCACTAAATATAGTAGGGCAAAAATATTTCGCATTTCCACGAAATAAAGTTAAAATTACTTTAGCGGCCATTTCAAATAGCATTTCCCCAAGATTATCAAGCATTCATTTTGGCCAGGTTCCAAGGACCAATTAATCAAAAAACCGTTGTCACTTTAACATCCCACGGGCGATAAGTTCAAAATAAGAAGGTGATTTTGCGCTAATTATACACAATGTCGTGTTGCCGATGCCTTTTTTGTCCTTATTTTTCTTAAGACACTAACAGGGACAGTGTCAGTCGATTTCGAGTCGTTGATAAGTCACTGATAGTATTAAACGTCTGAGAAATATGCAACTGTTAAGGCGCTTCGGGGTGCTAACTAGCGCCACTAATGGAAAAAATCATAACTTGTTTTATAATGTTACATTTGACCATGGTTGTTGATTCTAGGTTCTAGAATATAGGTTCTAAACATAGTCTATCAAGATTTCTCATCTTCACTTTTAGTAAAATACTCTCTCTCTCTCTTTCTCTCTCTCTCTCTCTCTCACACACACACACACACATACATACATACATACATACATACATACATACATACATACATACATACATACATACATACATACATACATACATACATACATACATACATACATACATACATACATACATACATACATACATACATACATACATACATACATACATACATACATACATACATACATACATACATACATACATACATACATACATTTTTTATATATTTTCTTAAGATGTATTTTCAAAACCAGTCTAAAAGTGGTTTTTGTTTTCCCTAAAAACTCATACTAATATACATTGTATAACTTTTTTCATAGCGTTTAGTTATAGCATTACCGAACCTCTTCACAATAAATTACTTTAGAAAGTTTATTCAGGTCTCTGCGATACAGACTTAAAGTTTGATACAGATACCGCAGGTGTTGTAAACATGCAACAGGTTTTTAGCAAATAAATATCTTTAGTTAAAAACAAATGAAATGAAATGAAAAGGTTTTATACAAAGTAGCGCAGAAACTGCGGCTTAATGAACGTTACAATTCAAACTAGGTGTCCATTTCAAAATCTAGATAATATTGGAGAATTAATGGACAAAAAAACTCCAAACTTAGTCTTTTCAAAGTCCTTAATTAACATGGTTTACATAATTATTATTAAACATAGAACTCATATATTGTGCTGGCTTTAATTCCAGACCTCATTGTCATCTAAATAATCCTTTATGTTATAGTAGCCCTTTTGGCACAAAGTGTGCTTAACAAATTTTTTGAACGGTGATTCAGGCAATCTTAATTATACAACAAATTATAATTTTGTCCATTGGTGGCGCTAGTCAGTACAACGAAGCGCCTTAATAAGCATATAACCCGAATTCATATGAAAATAGAAAACTATTATCGTGGGATTCACGGAAAACTATTGTAGATTAGAGAATTATTTGTTACAATAGATGTATTTTTATTTCGGCAGCGGTGGGTCGAATTCCGGCAGGTACTCGTACCAATGACTTTGTTTCCTAAGTTATGTTTTTTTGCAAAGTTACGAGTATGTTAGCAATACTATTCGCTAACAGTGAAAGAACACATCGCGAGGTGTTCAACTACCTACTAGAGTGCTTGAAATTGCCAATGCGCAGTGAGCACGCGGTTTCGCTTTTTGAAAGTTTAGAAAACACTATTGTTTCTAAATCTCACGCAAAGGAGAATTCAGTTGAATCAAATTAGTAAACCCGAGTTAATTTTTTTTCATTAATCAGCCCATTATGTTAATTATTTTTTATATATATTTATATATTTGAATAGATATTTATCCTGAGGATTTCGTTATCTGTGGAAGTGTATTAAGTATGTAGTGTATGTTATGCGCGTGCATAGGTCCGTTTTACATCTCCATTCCAACTCCCCAACGTTTTCAGATGTTGTATAGAATCAGGGGTTACTTTTTAATCCCCAACGTTTGCTGGAAGAAATCTCTTACAGAGATAAGCTTGCCTTTGTACATGTATTTTCTTAAATTGTATTTGTTTTTTGTGTTTTACGTGTGCAATAAAGTATAATTATTATAAAGAATAATTTATTAAAATAAGGTTGCACGCACAATATAAAGTTAGAGATACGAATAAAGAGATACATGATTGCAACATACGGACTGTTATAAATTTGACATAATGATGGTCCCCACACTAGGCCTAGCCTATATCGTGGGGGCCGAGAAACGATTACTACAAATACGTTTTTCAACCGTTCATTAACTTAAAACAGTGAGCAATAGGTAATTTAATAGAATGTTTAATAAAAAGTACAAATAAACTTTTCTAAAGTAAAGTAACTTTTCTAAAACTTTTCTAGTACATATAAATGGCACAAAAAAAAATTAGTGATAGCATTTTTTCTAATCGGCGCCAACCATGAGATATTTCATAGGGACATTCGTATTTTGCCAACACAACATTGTATCCACAATTAATTCACAAAATATCATCAGAATTATAAATGAATCCTTTTCAGAGGTAATAACTCACATAAATTGCTCATTTACTTCCTTTCCCAGCATAACTGTTCAACGCAAGTCCTGGGACCTCACAATGAGCATTTAGCCGGTTAAATTAAATAAGCTTAATTAATTACTTGGATGTATCTGCAGAAATAGAAGAAGACAGATGAACGGCTCGATAGAAAACGCATAAGTTGGACAGTGGGACTCCAAAGTGTTTAAGGTGGTATTTGTGATCTTCAAAAATAGTCCAAGTGCGAGTACAACTTACGTACGAGGGGTTCCGTGCCCTTTGAAATTTAATTATTTATTCTTGAAGTGAATATACAACTGTATATTCTGTGAGTATTTCAGGTGTCACCTTGGTGTAAACTGTGATCATTTAAAACCGGCGAAGTGTGAATCGGACACGAAGGATTCTGTATCTCTATTAACTTAATTATTATGAATTTAAAACCATTTATTCAGTAAATATCTTGATATTAATAACGGCGAGAGGTAGGTAATATCGAGCAAAAAAGTTACATTTGTTGGAGCCTTACTTTAATATTTATTTCATTTTGTTTTTAGTATTCGTTTTTATCGCGGCAATAGAAATACAACTATAACCGTTCATGAGACACAGCCGGGTGACAGACAGACGGACAGAAAAACGTTGGAGTTTTAGTAATAAAGTCCCGTTCCTTACTCTTTAGGTACGGAACCCTAAAAATGACAGTAAATCATGTACCCTAATAAATCATGTTCCGTTGTAATAATGTGCTTATGCATGCCACGGTTTTTAAGCATAATTTATCAAATAGCTTCACAACATAAAAACCACAAAAACAGTGAAATATTTTTTTTTCTTTTATATCTTCTTTCTTTTTTCTTTCTTTCAATATATCTTCTTTGAGGTGTTGAAATACCTCAGCGCTCGAAATTGTCAATCGGTGGTGGGCATGAGTGGTAATTAAGCCCATACTTTCTCTTTGAAAAAATGCATTAGCCCTGCAGTGAGGCGTTTATAGGCTACACAATAAAAAAAAATCATCAAAACATTTTAAAAATCGAATGGATTGTTGTTATTTTAATATGTCCTTATCTTATCTAATCAATCCCATATCGACCTTTTGACATCGATATGTTTATGAAATAACCGCTTGCACGTGATCCTTAAAACACATCAAAAAAACCTATAGAGGCTAAAAATTCCACCCATGCCGGGATTCAAACCCGCGACCTCTGGCTATCCGTACCAGCGCTCTTTCCAACTGAGCTAATGGGCGACTCACCAGCATCAGTGAAATTTCTAACCTCTTTACAATATTTAAAAACCTATTTAGAGGCTAAAAATTTCACCCATGCCGGGATTCGAACCCGCAACCTCTGGCTATCCGTACCAGCGCTCTACCAATTGAGCCAATGGGCGACTCACGGCATCAGTGAAATTTCGAACCTCTTTACAATATTCTCTGTATTACGTACAGGCAGCGACATCTGACTTAAGCAAATTGCATTACTTACTGCCCCGACTACCTACTTTGCAGTTAGGTTTAACATCGGAACGATATCACTGTACTCACATGATTACACTATTTTTATTTTTAATGCACTAACCCGTGCTAAGGAACAAATTTAAAAACCTATTTAGAGGCTAAAAATTTCACCCATGCCGGGATTCGAACCCGCAACCTCTGGCTATCCGTACCAGCGCTCTACCAATTGAGCCAATGGGCGACTCACGGCATCAGTGAAATTTCGAACCTCTTTACAATATTCTCTGTATTACGTACAGGCAGCGACATCTGACTTAAGCAAATTGCATTACTTACTGCCCCGACTACCTACTTTGCAGTTAGGTTTAACATCGGAACGATATCACTGTGAGTCGCCCATTGGCTCAATTGGTAGAGCGCTGGTACGGATAGCCAGAGGTTGCGGGTTCGAATCCCGGCATGGGTGAAATTTTTAGCCTCTAAATAGGTTTTTAAATTTGTTCCTTAGCACGGGTTAGTGCATTAAAAATAAAAATAGTGTAATCATGTGAGTACAGTGATATCGTTCCGATGTTAAACCTAACTGCAAAGTAGGTAGTCGGGGCAGTAAGTAATGCAATTTGCTTAAGTCAGATGTCGCTGCCTGTACGTAATACAGAGAATATTGTAAAGAGGTTCGAAATTTCACTGATGCCGTGAGTCGCCCATTGGCTCAATTGGTAGAGCGCTGGTACGGATAGCCAGAGGTTGCGGGTTCGAATCCCGGCATGGGTGAAATTTTTAGCCTCTAAATAGGTTTTTAAATTTGTTCCTTAGCACGGGTTAGTGCATTAAAAATAAAAATAGTGTAATCATGTGAGTACAGTGATATCGTTCCGATGTTAAACCTAACTGCAAAGTAGGTAGTCGGGGCAGTAAGTAATGCAATTTGCTTAAGTCAGATGTCGCTGCCTGTACGTAATACAGAGAATATTGTAAAGAGGTTCGAAATTTCACTGATGCCGTGAGTCGCCCATTGGCTCAATTGGTAGAGCGCTGGTACGGATAGCCAGAGGTTGCGGGTTCGAATCCCGGCATGGGTGAAATTTTTAGCCTCTAAATAGGTTTTTAAATTTGTTCCTTAGCACGGGTTAGTGCATTAAAAATAAAAATAGTGTAATCATGTGAGTACAGTGATATCGTTCCGATGTTAAACCTAACTGCAAAGTAGGTAGTCGGGGCAGTAAGTAATGCAATTTGCTTAAGTCAGATGTCGCTGCCTGTACGTAATACAGAGAATATTGTAAAGAGGTTCGAAATTTCACTGATGCCGTGAGTCGCCCATTGGCTCAATTGGTAGAGCGCTGGTACGGATAGCCAGAGGTTGCGGGTTCGAATCCCGGCATGGGTGAAATTTTTAGCCTCTAAATAGGTTTTTAAATTTGTTCCTTAGCACGGGTTAGTGCATTAAAAATAAAAATAGTGTAATCATGTGAGTACAGTGATATCGTTCCGATGTTAAACCTAACTGCAAAGTAGGTAGTCGGGGCAGTAAGTAATGCAATTTGCTTAAGTCAGATGTCGCTGCCTGTACGTAATACAGAGAATATTGTAAAGAGGTTCGAAATTTCACTGATGCCGTGAGTCGCCCATTGGCTCAATTGGTAGAGCGCTGGTACGGATAGCCAGAGGTTGCGGGTTCGAATCCCGGCATGGGTGAAATTTTTAGCCTCTAAATAGGTTTTTAAATTTGTTCCTTAGCACGGGTTAGTGCATTAAAAATAAAAATAGTGCTCTTTACAATATTCTCTGTATTACGTACAGAGGTCGCGGGTTCGAATCCCGTCATGGGTGGAATTTTTAGCCTCTATAGGTTTTTTAAATTGTCCTTAGCACGGGATAGTGCATTAAAAAAAATACAACATTAAAAAAAATCAATTGTAGCTTCTGCGACAGACTATTCTTGTATCAGGTTTTAAATCATGGGTGTGTTCGACTACTAGGTAATTAGTCCTACTGCCCGCCCCACTGGTTATTTGTGGGCTTGATGGTGGTAATTGATAGGGTTGGAGACCTCTTGTGTTGGGGAAATAGCAGTAGGTAGACTGTATTGACCAAATCACTGTTGTGGAAGCATATTGTTCTTTTTACGAATTCTACAAAATACAAGTCCTGCAGCGTGCTTAAAACAATATTTCATAGAACAGACTTTCTGAACTAAAACTGTCGTAAGCACAACACATTGTAGACTTTTAGTCCGGATTTACTTACGGGTGTCGTTATATCGGAAAAGTCCGACCAGGTTTCACTCCGATTCGCAGAGCTTAATCATGGTCGGACTTTTCCTATATAACAACACCCGTAAGTAAATCCGGACTAAAAGTCTACAACAGACTTTCTGTACGAACATAAGACATTATAAACTTATTAGAGGCTAAACTGATTTTGCGACGTTTTACGAATTCTACGAAAGTTCTGCAGCGCACTTAAAACAATATTTGATAGAATACTATTTCTATACGAACTTAAGACATATGAGAACTTATAATGGACTAAATAGATTTCACGACGTTTTATCTTAAATAGGTCCTAGAGTATGTACAGTTGTGAAGTTATGGTATCAATACCTCACGCTTATTGTGAAGAAAAACATCGTGAAGAAACCCGACTGTCTGAGGTGTCCACATACCTCAGCGCTTAAAAGTACAATCCGCGGTGGACCCGCGTGGTGATTAATAAAATGAAATGAAAAGGTTTTATTCAAATACTCGTAGCGCAGAAACTGGGGCTTAATAAACGTTACAAGTCAAACTAGGATCCGTAATACTGACCTTTTTTTTTTTTTGTCCTCTCAATATGTATATTCTGCTCAGCGTTTATGCATTTATATAATATTTTTTAATTTTTTTATTAATGTTATTTATGTAAATTATTGTATTTATCTGTTGATAACTATATGTACAGTGTTGTTAAGGCGTGTGTTCATTTATACCTTTGTAATAATCTTGTATATTTGTACATCTACTTCCTTCTCCAATATATTAGTCCAGTCCATCCAAAGGTTGTCCGGAAGAGATCACTTTTAGTGATAAGGCCGCCGTCTGTACTCTTAGGTTAAGAAATATCTGTGTGATTTCCATTTTTATGTACAGTAAAGTGTACTCTATCTATCTAACTAGGTAGCAATTTCAAAATCTAGATAATTAAGCTTACTCTCTGTCTGAGAGAAGGCCAGTGACCTTACAGTGCCACATAGGTATATATTACTAGTTGATACGAAAAATGGTTTTCCGTATCAATTAGCTTACGAACTATAATCACACCTAACAAATATATAACAAAAACGTTTATTATTATTGGTGAAGAGCCATTTCGGAAGAATTTGATAACAAAAACTCTGACATGATATTTTAAAAACCTATTCAGAGGTTTAGCCTCTAAATAGGTTTTTAAAATATCATGTCAGAGTTTTTGTTCCACCCATTCCACCCATGCCGGGATTCGAAACCGCGACCTCTGGCTAACCATGCCAGTGCTCTTCCAACTGAGCTAATGGGCGACTCACCGGCATCAGAAATTTCTAACCTCTTTACAAAACTCTCTGTATTACGTACAGGCAGCACGGATTAGTGCATTAAAAAGAATATAATCCATTAACTATACACAAGAAAAACATAAAAATCGGTGAATTCCGTTTCAGAGGAGATCGATAACAAACACTGTCACTCGAGATTCTTATCAATTAGAGTAAGTCATTACTTACTCAATATTAACGAAAAACTAAGCACTCAGAGGGTCCCGGATCTCCTACAATACTGATTTTCATTGAAGGCGGAATCTTAAAATTAACCATATAAATATACCATTGATCCATGAGCCATTTGACGCCCACTGTAGGACAATAGGCCTCCCTCATGGTTTTCCAAGCTTCACGGTCTTGTGTTGTCCGCATCCAGCGACTCCCCGCCACCGTAAGACCATCGATAGAGGCTCGCTCACGCTGCAAACACAATTACCTATCACTTTAGCCCCTAAGCACATTCATTGCTAACTTGACTCTTTTCTTCCATTTCCAGATGTCAGCAACGGACCCTGATTGCGGAGTCAACGCTATCGTGAACTACACGCTCGGAGACCTACCTGGACGGAGCCAATTCAGCATCAGAGCCGACACTGGTGACCTGTGTGTGACTGCTCTCCTGGACCACGAGGCAGCCGCTGATTATGAGTTTCCGGTCATCGCTACTGATCGAGGTGAGGACATTATAAGGACGTTCTTAAGACGGCTTTGTTATCAACCCTTGTATGTCCCCACTGCTGGCGCACGGTCTCTTCCTGCATCGCAGGAAGGTTAGGCCATACTCCACCCCGTGGGCCAAGTCCGGGTTGGTGGCGGATCGTTACACAGTGGCGGGCCTTACTGTCAGAAGTTATATAGAAGCCGCTTATAAGGCCTCTGACATGGCTTAACCACTGCCATTATATGACAGCCGGCACCAACGGCTTAGCGTGCCTTGCGAAGCACAGAAGCGCTCGGAAAAATGCCACTAGCGGTAAAGCGGCTTTGGCAGGAGCAAATCCCATACAAACGTAGTTAAGTATTTATTTACAAACGACGTGCCGGATAGAAATGAAACTTCGCTAATATACGTTCTGAGGACACCAATCGAGTATGTGAACTGAATTAGACGGTTTCAATTTACATCATTATCAATACCGTCCTAGTTTGACGGCCTCTGTGGCGTAGCAGTAGCGCATCTGCCTACGATGCAAGAGGTCCCGGGTTCGAACCCCGACTGGCGACAAAAAAACCCCAGGTCTTGAATGTTTACATGTTTGTGATGGCGTTGTTTCTGGTTCCACGACACAGGGTATCCTAGTGTGGGGCCAGAAGCAATGTATGTGCCTGTATGTAAATGTATGTTATATTTTGTGCGAAAATCATATAAGAATTTGTTTAAGTAGTTTCATCTCTTTTGAACTCCATTACCACTTTCGGTTCGTATGCACACAAATTTACATGTTCTTTGAAAGTTCATTGTAGCAAAACGCAAAAAAACCGCAACTTTAATTGTCAGCTATGTATTTAAACAGCTCTCGATTTTTATTGAACCCGCACAAGAGAGCAAGTAATTTTAAAAACCTATTTAGAGGCTGAAAATTTCACCCATTGCAGGCTAAAAACTCCACCCATGCCGGGATTCGAACCCGCGACCTCTGGCTATCCGTGCAGTGAGTCGCCCATTAGCTCAGTTGGAAACAGCGCTGCCACGGATAGCCAGAGGTCGCGGGTTCGAATCTCGGTATGGGTGGAATTATTAGCCTCTAAACAGGTTTTTAAAATTGTCCTTAGCACGGGTTAGTGCATTAAAAATAATATAGAGCAAGTACTTTTTTAACGCTCCTAGGTCACTATAGTCCTCAATGACAGCCGACCTCCACCAGATACCTCAAAGACACCAACTTTCACACCAATTCCATATCAAATCGCTCGCATTCCCAGCAGTCAGTCTAACTCTTTGAGGGGCCCAAAGCCGCATCCACGGTTCTGCCATTGACACGCGTACTCGCAGCTCTTGAGGCGTGTAAAATAAGCCCTAAAATCGCGCGGAAAGGGGCACCCGAAGTGTCGTTGTACCGAAATAAATTCCGAAAATGTCCGGCGGGCGGTGCCGAGCACTTGATTTATCGGCTGGGGCTCACCAACTATTATTTTCGCGTTTTTATTGGCCAGAGACAACTTTGTCGCGCCGCCGCGGACTGGGGACCGTGAATATGTAGCAGCAGTACTTCGCAAAGGGAAACATCCTAAGATAAATTAATAAGAAGAAGATGCGCCAGTGGCCTAGTCGAACCGAGTGATTGAAATCAATCGCTTGAGTTAAGCAATAAAAGACGCGGTCAGGTGCAGGATGTGTGACCGTCCTGCAAAAACCTCTAGTGGCATTTTTTCGAGCGCTTCCGTGCTTCGCAAAGCACGTTAAGCCGTTGGTGCCGGCTGTCATGTACTGGCAGTCTTTAAGCCATGTCAGAGGCCTTATGGTCGGCTTTATAACTTCTGACAGTTAAGCCCACCACTCTCTTACAATCCACCATCAATCTTGGCCTCCGTGGTGGAGTATAGCCTAACCTTCTTGCGATGCAAGAAGAGACCCGTGCCCCAGCAGTGGGGATATACAAGGGTTGATATCGAGTCACAAAGGTACGTCACAAAGGAAAACATCCTAAGATAATTAAATTGATAGATAATTCTTTATTGTACACAGAAATTACAGTAACAGAAATTACATAAAAATATAGTACAATAGGCGGCCTCATTACTAAAAGTAATTTCTTACAGGCAACTAATGACGAAGTCAAGAAATAAATGAAATTAAGAATTCTAAGTTGAAAAACAAATAAAAAATTAATAACTTCTACACAATACAAGTGATTTGTTTACTTCAAGGTTTGAAATCCCCAATCTGCGGCGGGTACGCGTAGTCATTGGGCATAGTATCTTCGTGAGAGATGGAGGGCTTTACACAATTATTATAATGGTAGATGGTCGAAGCTAACAGAAAAAACTACTTTAATCTTTCAGAGTGTGGGCATGTACCAATGACTTTGGGTTCTAAGTTACATACATTTGTGAAGTTACAGTAGAAATACCACTTGCTAACGGTCAAGGAAAACATCGCGAGGAAATCTGGGTGTCTTAGGTGTTAGGGCTTGAAATTGCCAATCTGCGGTGGGCACGCATGGTAATTAAGCCCATATACTCTCTCTCTGGGAGAAGGCCTGTGCCCTGCAGTGGGACGTTTAAAGGCTACACTCGCTAACTGTCAAGGAAAACAGCGTGAGGAACCCTGAGTGTCCGAAGTGTTCCTTAGGGCTTGAAATTGCCAATCCGCGGTGGGCACGCGTGGTAATTAAGCCCATACTCTCTCTCTCTCTCTCTCTGAGGGAAGGTCTGGCACGTTTATAGGCTACGTAAAAAAAACTTTCACGCATCACGGATTTTTTGAACTAAAACTTTAGTTCAAAAAATGTAGACTTTTAGTCCGGATCTACTTACGGCTGAGACGAGACGAGAGACGAGCAACCGACGACGCGAGCTCCGTCTCTGCTCACCATGATTAAGCTCTGCGAATCGGAGCGAAATCTAGTCGGACTCTTCCGATATAACAACACCCGTAAGAAGATCCGGACTGAAATTCTACAATTCTTAGGATTCTTAACAACAAAAGTTGTAAGCAAACAGTTGTGGGAACTACAAATCTCGGTCCTTTGCGGCACATTCTCGTGAACGCTCCAAGCGTAACGCATGCGCCTGCGCTTCCTCTCTCATATATTGCAAGTCTATTGTCATAACTCATATTCGTATTTACGGGGAGAAATATCTAGACTGTATTTAACTAAATATTTTGAGCAGTAATGTATTTACTGCACAAAAATTGCTTTTTGCAATAACGCCGCCAATTGTACTATGTACATTTGTAATTATTTTGTATTATTTGTTGTTTTTTCCAGTGTACAATAGAGAATATTCTTATCTTATCTTACTTCACTTGGAGAGAGTGAACGAAGAAAGATTGACAAAACCAATATGTATAGAGGATGTAGGTGGAAGAACCGATTAGGGACATCCCAGGCGGACATACATCGACCAAAACGGGAATGTATAACAAAGGGGAAAGTAAAAAGTACCCGGAAACCGCGTTTGCTCCTGCAACGACTAATGAACGTTCATAAAGCGAAGGTGATCTTCCAGGATCATGACAAGTGGCAGTCCCTGGTCTCTGCCTACCCGTCTGGGATGTGGGCGTGAGGTTATGTTATGTTAATGTGGTTGCTTTTTACTAGATATATTTCTTAATCACATCTGAACTGGTTTGGATGAAGTTAGCTGTAGCGTAGGGTAAGCAGTGCTCACACTTAGTTATATGTTAGAGTATCATAAAATTTAAATGTAAAAGTACTCGTAATATATCCCTTGCACTGTCAGCTTTAACCATACCAAGAGAACTAGCCTCAAGACTTTTTACTTGCGCAAAGCCAACAACCATTCCCCCGATGACATTAGCATAAATCAGCGCGCTGTCAATTAAACAGCATCACAACAGCAACAATCACTGGATCAATTATTTCATTTCACATTGCAGGGGGTCTCTCGACAACCGCCATGGTGAAGATACAACTGGTCGATATGAACGACAACGTTCCAGCATTCACGACCAAGGATAATTCGGTCTCGCTGAAGGAAGGTCGCGTCTCAACCTCAGAACCTATTGTAGCTGTGTCCGCAATCGATGCTGACTCAGGCAGATTCGGGACAGTGACGTACAGAATAACAAACGGGAATGAGGAGGACGTATTTAGAATTGATAGAAGCACTGGAGAGATCTTCGTGACGAAGCCAGCTCTAATTCAAGCGAACGCGCGATTTGATCTGGAGGTGTCGGCGACGGATGGCGGCGGGCTGTCAGCCCCTGTGTCGGCGAATGTTCACGTCAGCGTAACAACAGCCGGAGTGGGCTCGGTGTTTGATAAGCCGAGGTACAACTTCCGTGTGAGGGAAGATTTGAGGCTTGGCAGCGTCGTCGGTAGCCTGAAAGCTTTCGGCAATGATCGAGGTAAGTTTTGACTTTCTGTTCATAAGCTTAAATTTTAGGACAGCTAGTGCGAATCAAGTCTTGACTTATAGATATTTTTCCATGACATCCTTCGCAGCCCTTACTTTCAAGCTTAGTTAACCACATTTATAATTATAAATTTTGCACTCACATTTCAATTCACGTATTGAGAATAAGTCCTTCAAAGACTCACATATTAGTTTGAGAAATGGACGTACAATATCTGAGTCATATTTGATTCACAGGGAAATATATATTTGTATAGGATTTATACTACTATTTATACTAAGGTTGGTTTGATTTTGTTTTTGACACAAGCGTAATTGATATTTAATGCTGCAGAAAGCATCGTTTATAAGCACTGAAAGAAATACATAATTAATTTTAACTCATTTCACTAAAATTGTGTAAACCAATAACTTGATGCATAAATTTAAAGTTAAACCTCTTCTTCTTCTTTTCGTGTCAGCGATTCGACCATTCTATATTTTTCCTGCCCAATAGTTGGCTACTGCAATTGCAGCAGTGTTAAACCTCTGTAACGATGCTACGCTAATTCGTAAATGGATTGCTCATGCTAATATGTAAGATCCAACGGTGCAAACTGACACCGACTTACGTCTACTAGGAGTTCTATTTATTTATTTATTTATTTATTTTATTTTTGTTTATTAGGACTACCAACAAGATATACACCAATACATTTACAATAGACCATAACTAGAAATAAACTAAGTGTTACCTCACTTACAGGCAGTCACAACATGCACCGTTAGTATGAAGTTACTTTAGGACTTAATGTATTAAATTATAGTTTACACTGGTTTATTGTTAAGTTAATAAACTCGTGAGATAATTTAACAATAATAATATTACTTTACTTATAAAATATATAAGTCTAAGTTTCAGAGGGTAGATAGGATACTCCTTTTAAACTTTGCACAGCTATCAGAGAATATGTCAATGTTGTGAGACTTGGCTAGAGCGTTATGTTGCGATATGAGTCCCGAATTTCAAAATAGGCTTTGATTGGTACACTTCTCGAGGTCTAATTCTGGATCTTTCGCGGCTATAATATCTCCAGTATGAGTCTCTGATGCCTTTGTTGAAGAAACAACACAATAAAATATGAAAATGTCACACAGAAACGAGAAACACAATTACCATCGCAAAATTATTCATGAAAACGTTTCAATAGACGAGAACCTTTACCTTTGAACAAATACATTTAGGTGCAAACGATGGTTGCATATCAGTAGAATCGTGATCAAGTAAGTGAAGACAATAGACGATTAGATATTTGAGCACCGATCCCTGTCCCGTCTTGCTGGCACGATTTCAATAAAGTTTAAGAGGAAAATGAAGACATAGCAAAGGTAACTGGATTCGACAGCAGTAGTCGACGCAGGGAAAATATTTACATTTCTCCCGAAGTAATCTCTGTTGTTGGTAACTCTAAACGGTTGTTTGATGTTTGTTAGCTGTGCCGGTTCATGGAATCGTTTGGGCTGCATTACTTAGAATTTGGATATTGATATGAAATAATATGATCTTATTTCCACATGAAAATTGACTCCAAATATCGACCTTTTATTTTGCCAAGGCAACTATTGAAGAATTTCGACGCTATATTAGCAATATAAACTTAATTTTACCATGATGATTGACACAGGGTTTAGTGGTAATAGACCGTAGCGCCTGAGTGGTCTTTTAACAGCTTTAGTATTTCACGGAGAAGGCTTAATTTTATTGGAATCCATTGCGGAATTACATAGCTCGGCATTATTTCCCTTTTGCCCCGTTTTTCTATATTCGACTATTGTTATTCGGTTTCAAAACAGCAGACGCTTTTAATCCTTCATATCATCGGTCCTTAAAACCAAATAAGTTAATAACATTCTTTATCCAGCTACTTAAATGGTTTCGTTATTGCATTAGCAGTTTGGCAAATAATGGGACTGAGGATTTTCATGTTTTTTTACGAATAAATAAATAATTACGGTTAAACATAATAATTTTGTGTATCAAAAATCTCCTTAAAGCTTACATCACAACCAAATTATCTTGCTCTTTGAAACATTTTAGTTCATTTTCATTATATTATGGCCCGTCAATGCACTTGAATCTGTCCGCCAACAGTACACCGGCTTCCCGAAATATTTTTAGTCAAAATACCGGCAAGTGGCATCGCGGCCTGGCCAGTGTTTCATAAAATTCATACTTTACCACGACAATTTGCAACGTACATTGTGCAGCTGAGACTTTCTACTGACTAATCTGTAGGTTGATTGCAAAGTAAGTAAAATTGTCAAAGTAAATTATATAAAATAGGGTCCATGAAATCTACCAGTCACTAAACACGGTGGGACACCCTTTCTTCAGAGCCTGTACTTAGGTGAACATTAAAAGCAGCTAACGTCATTACTTAAAGAGACCTAGAACATATTTTTAGGACTACTAAAGATCTAGGAACATTCTATACAGCCAAATGTCTTCATAACTCATTGGCAGAGGAACGTTACAAAGGCGCGCGCTATCGGCGGTGCTAACGTCACAGAAGTATAAGTAACAGAAGTAGATTTTTTTTCAAATATGAAATTTAAACCGATGGGCCAATGGGCGACTCACCGGCATCAGTGAAATTTCGAACCTCTTTACACTATTCTATGTATTACGTACAGGCAGCGACATCTGGCTTAAGCAAATTGCATCACTTACAGCCCCGACTACCTACTTTGCAGTTAGGTTTTACATCGGAACGATATCACTGTACCCACATGATTATACTATTTTTATTTTTAATGCACTAACCCGTGCTAAGGACAAATTTAAAAACCGTACGTAATACAGAGAATAGTGTAAAGAGGTTCGAAATTTCACTGATGCCGGTGAGTCGCCCATTGGCTCAATTGGTAGAGTGCGCTGGCACGGATAGCCAGAGGTTGCGGGTTCGAATCCCGGCATGGGTGAAATTTTTAGCCTCTAAATAGGTTTTTAAATTTGTTCCTTAGCACGGGTTAGTGCATTAAAAATAAAAATAGTGTAATCATGTGGGTACAGTGATATCGTTCCGATGTTAAACCTAACTGCAAAGTAGGTAGTCGGGGCTGTAAGTAATGCAATTTGCTTAAGTCAGATGTCGCTGCCTGTACGTAATACAGAGAATATTGTAAAGAGGTTCGAAATTTCACTGATGCCGTGAGTCGCCCATTGGCTCAATTGGTAGAGCGCTGGTACGGATAGCCAGAGGTTGCGGGTTCGAATCCCGGCATGGGTGAAATTTTTAGCCTCTAAATAGGTTTTTAAATACCTATTTGTTGAAAATTAATAACTTTGAATCATATTTTAGAATATTCCGAACCACACTTCTGCGGTAGTTATGTTGCGCTAACACATTGCGTTTGCCCACTATTACAATAAGCCACGTTTATTCTGTTGCTAAAGTTTGTCTGTAAATCACTAAATCGCTGGGGCGAGCCTATTGGGTGGGGTATACAGCGTCATGTAATCGGAAGTTCAGAAATTTTGTAGTTTTGCTGTTTTAAGTTTATTGACTTTAGCAGTTTCATTATATTGCTCCTTCTTTAATGGTGTCGGGGAGAGACCACGTTTAGTGTTGAGGCCGCCGTCTATACACTTAGGTTAATAAGTATCTGTGTAATTTAGTTTTTTTATATACAATAAAGAGTTCTCGATGTAAAGAAGGAATGTAGAGCAAAGTGTCATTCGGATCTTATGACGACAGAAGACAAGACTTGTACTTTACCACTCCCATTTCTGTACCCCACTTTGTATTGTAGGATTCCTTTTTCTTGATGCTGCCAAAGTCCGTTAAACATTTATTAGAACTGCAGCTGGTCAATTCTAATCACTTTTCTCTTTATTATCAGTATTCTTCAGCCCTACTTTTCAGCTAAATCATCAGCCTTATGTAAGCATCAAGACAAGTGGGACTCTTCTCAAAAAATAAAATTGGTAACTTACTTTTGCGGTCTAAAGCACGTTTTTTTTCGAATCTCCGCTCAGCAAACTACCGGTTAAAGCCACGGTGAACACCACCCTGGATCGCGGGGCTCAGTCTAACCGTTAGGGTACATGAGGCCTTCTTTATGGGAAGTCGGATCGAGACTCCATTGTCCATAGAGGACGAACGTTATGAACCGTTCGCCCTGTGTTTTATATTAGATCGGATAGTTCATATTTCCTATGAAAGTCTGAGTGTTTCGGACACTTTTGAAACTTAAAATGTACGAGTCGCGTTAGCTAAGATGCGTCAACCAGTTGACTCACATTTGATAGGTTTCGGGTTTGAACCATTATACCAAGTGTTTCGTAGTGGCGTACATTTGTGAATTCGTACACACAGTACTTGCTGTTCGATTCCTACAAACTCACGTCACCCATAAGCTTAGTTGGAAAGAGCGCTGTCACGGATAGCCAGAGGTCGCGGGTTCAAATTTCGGCATGGGTGGAATTTTTTGCCTCTAAATAGGTTTTTAAATTGTCCTTAGCACGGGTTAGTGCATTAAAAAAATTATATAATCCTACAAACTGTGAAGAAAAATAAAGTGAGAAAACCTGTGTGTCTGAGGACATTATAATTGGTTAAAATTATCAAGAACGACTTGTTTCATAACGTTCCAGCAGCAAGTGAGATGTGTAGCAAAACACTTATGTGCTATTTAAAAAACCTATTTAGAGGCTAAAAATTTCACCCATGCCGGGATTCGAACCCGCAACCTCTGGCTATCCGTGCCAGCGCTCTACCAATTAAGCCAATAGTCGGGGCTGTAAGTGATGCAATTTGCTTAAGCCAGATGTCGCTGCCTGTACGTAATACAGAGAATAGTGTAAAGAGGTTCGAAATTTCACTGATGCCGGTGAGTCGCCCATTGGCTCAATTGGTAGAGCGCTGGCACGGATAGCCAGAGGTTGCGGGTTCGAATCCCGGCATGGGTGAAATTTTTAGCCTCTAAATAGGTTTTTAAATCTGTCCTTAGCACGGGTTAGTGCATTAAA
Source organism: Yponomeuta sedellus (assembly GCA_934045075.1). Taxonomy (NCBI): domain Eukaryota; kingdom Metazoa; phylum Arthropoda; class Insecta; order Lepidoptera; family Yponomeutidae; genus Yponomeuta; species Yponomeuta sedellus. The sequence goes on from OW203724.1 coordinate 23,486,056, forward strand.
ATTAAAAAATAGTACTTATGTGCTATTTTTATGAAGAAGGTGCTCAAGCTTAATTGTATGGAAATAAAACAGTTGCAGTTCTACTTTGAGGTGGTTGATATTTTACTACATTCAGAAGAACGTGGAGGGAAGTAACAACAAAAATAACAGCAACAAAGACCACCTAGCTGAACGTAAAAAAATATGAAATGAGATGTGAGTCGAAATATAAATACTAAGACCGTTATTAGTACTCATTCGAAACTGGAAATTAATAATTATGAAGGCCGTTTAGAACTAGTTTCGATATTATAATCCTCAGAATGCAACCGAAGTCTATGCAAATGTAACTTGTGGACTACAACATCATACTACTTAACAGCACGGCTATAGTGTCGGGTCTTATGTAAATGAACACAACGATTACAGTAACCACACACAGAATAAATTCAATGACTAAATTATGTGCGTTTGAGAATTTGTGGTAGCTGCGAATCCGATAATAGCTATTCGTAAAAGGAATTAAAACGGTATAGCTGTAGAACTCGATGCTGTCTCTGTTACAGTGGCAAATGTAATTATTAAGAAAATTGTAAATTAAAGACTTCTAACAAGCCAGAACGACAAAGGAGGTGGAATAAATTCCCCATTTATTTATTTAGAAATCACTAGGCTATGAACTCCGAGGTGGAGTATGGCCTAACCTTCCTGCGATGCAAGAAGTAACCTGTGCTTCAACAGTGGGGACATACAAAGGGTTGATATTGAGGCTATGCATCAACCAATACACCCGTAACAAACTCTATTTTTAAATTTCTTATATCAATACCAGTTTGAGGAATACAAAACATTTGCAGATATATAAATTGGAAATTGTTTAAAAGCAAAAACTAAGTACCTAACGGAATATACTGCTTTTATACTTAACAACAAATTTAGTATAATTGACTCTCCTAGTAGCATGCAAATCTATATCTTGAGGAAACTGAGTGATTTTTGCAAGTCCTCTTCAAATTCACCATAAGGATGTGTCGGCAGAAAGTGCCAAATTCAGCAGCGAAATAATCGAATCAGGCCGCAGATATGACGTTGAGCTAATGTTCGACTCACCGGCGTCAATGAAATTTCGAACCTCTTTACAATACTCTCTGTATTACTTACAAGCAGCAACATCTGCCTTTACTCTTCAGACCAAAATAATAGTTTTTTGATCAAAATATTTTATTTTTATGAATTGTTGTTTATAAAATACATATTAGACAAAAAACGGGTGTAAAAGTACTAGTGATCGACAACCTGGTCAAAGTGACAGAAAAAAACTGGATTTGGAAAGCCCAAGACCGAAATGAATGTTGTGCATTAGAAGAGTCCTTCACTCAGCATTGGATGGCTATAGTTTGAAGAAGAAGAAATAATTTATAGTTCATCATCGTTTATCGTAAGGCTGGTACTAGTCCACTGCTGGACATAGCCCTCCACTAATGAGCGCCATAGCGCCCTGTCTTCAGCTTGCCGCATCCAGCATCTGCCTGCAGTTTTTCGCAGATCGTCATCCCACCTAGTCGGAGGGCGTCCTACACTACATTTGCCGAGTCGCGGTCTCCACTCAAGATCACGTTTACTCCAACAATTGTCGGTTCTTCTCGAGATATGGCCAGCCCACTGCCACTTCAGCTTGCTGATTCTCTGAGCTATGCCGATAACTTTGGTTCTCAAGAAATAATTATTTTATCAATAATTTAATCAGCTCCCCTATACAACAAGCATGTAAACGAAGATAAGCTGGCGACTGTGCTTTGTTCTTTTTACTAAGAAACCTAAATGGTACTTCGGCCAAGAGTTTTATCTGCGAAAATTATGGCAGCACATTACGCACGCGCGCCCTTTACATTGGCAATTAAATCGGGCCGAACACTATCGGTATTACAAATCCAATCGATGTGATAAGTTATTATGATCAGATTAGGAAGGTATCGGTAAAAATTAACTAACATTATAAAACGTTGGCGAGCGGTGCAAGGCAGAAGCGGTAGCGACGTCTTGGAAGTTTTATGTTCGATTCCTATTTAAGACATCAATATGGGTTAAAATTGTGAAATGACATCTGTCACAACTGGATTCGGGATTAAACATTAAGGCACTTATTAATAAACACCGTATAAGCCTGGTATAGTTACACAGTGTTTTGTTCACGTCATTTGAATGTAATTAGGGTTCCGTACCTCAAAAGGAAAAAACGGAACCCTTATAGGATCACTTTGTTGTCCGTCTGTCCGTCCGTCCGTCTGTCAAGACCCTTTTTCTCAGGAACGCGTGGAGGTATGAAGCTGAAATTTATATCAATTACTCAGGTCTACTGTCCCTTGAAGCTGTGAAAAAATCAAACTTCTAAGCCAACGCAATCAAAAGATACAGCCGTTTATGCCGCAAATTTTCGACACTTGCAAGGGAATCAAAACCTACAGGGTGCTTCCCGTGAACTCAGAATCTTGAAATTTGGTACGAAGCAACGTCTTATAGCATAGATAAAGGAAAAATTACGAAAACCATAAATTTTTAGTTACATCACATAATATATATTTTTTTAATAATTTTAAACTTACTACCCATTTCCTCATAAACGCGTAGAGGTATTAAATTGAAATTCATACCAAATACTCAGGTCTATAATACAGGTTTGTACGGAACCCTCGGTGCGCGAGTCTGACTCGCACTTGGCCGGTTTTTTTTTTAATTTTATTAGTAAGGCTGTGACAGCCTTACTAATAAACTTGGTGTATATATATATATATTGGCCTTTTTGCATCTACTTAATGAGATGATTTATACAGCGTCCAGTGGTATCTTCACTCACACACTAGATGGGTGAAGGGACCACTCCGACGCTGTAGTGCCTGGGACATGGTTTTATAGATGGTTTTTAGGCTTGCCCAGCACCTATACCATCCTGACAGCTTAGTTGACCTAGCCCACAGGAAAGACTAGTCAATACGTGCGGAGCCAACCAAGCCGCGGGTTTCCTCAAGATGTTTTCCTTCACCGTTAGCGTGTGGTATTGCGACTACAAATTCGCAAATGTACGTAACTTTGAAATTAAACAAAGTCATTGGTACATGCCCGCACTCGGGATCGAACCTGGGAACCATGGACTGGCAAGCGAAACTTGGTGTAAGTATTGTAAAACTATGCAGTGTTTTGTCTCTTTTCTTCCAACTGAAAATTACATTCAAATGACGTGAACAAAACACTGTGTAACTATACCAGGCTTAAACGGTGTTTATAAGAGACTATGTGATTAAAAATGTACAAGCGAGAGCAATAATTTGTAAAGTTTGCTGACAAAGAGAACACGCTAAGTAGTGACCTTTTTCCGTAATTAATCCATTTTGCTGTAATTATACAGCTGCCAATTTTGGTAGGGTTCCGCACCCAAAGGTATTAGCTAGACAGTTGTTTTTTACAGATTATGTATTTCTGTTAGCGGCCTATAACAAAAATACTAAACGCAGAATAAAATTCTCCAATACAATAAACGGGATTTTTTTGCCGGTTTTCGCTCAATATTAATAACGGCAACAGGTAGGTGTCTAATATGCAGATTATATTACGGAATGGTTCGTGCGTGAGTCCAACTTGCACTTGACCATTTTTTTTACGCGCTTGCCAAATAACAGCTCATAACTGTTGAGTACTATTGTTTTTTAATAAGTTATTAAGAGAAAGTACTTACAGTAACTAAGAGAAAGTATACAGTCAGAGGAAATAAATAAAAAAACATGTGATTTCTTTCGTTGGGTTTCCCCACGGAACTTTCTTTCACCCGCTAGGTCTCAACCCGTTCGCCGTCCTCCACAACAATCTGGCCTGGCTCAGCTTAATTAGAAAGATGCCCATAACAGTTGCCCGGACTACGGCCGCCGCCCATTCCAGATTTACGACTACAAAATACTCCCCACAGGGGATTAACTCAGCGTGGAAATCGAATCTAATGTATCATCTAGCAGAAAGTCTATCACTCTTATTTTGTACATCATCGTACAGCCGCTACCAACAATCTGCTTTAGGTTGTCGATTCAGTATTCCATCTACACTGAACATGTGAACATGGCTCTACTTTATAGTTATACCATGTCCATACGGCTGTTTTTTTGTCTGTTTATTTGCCCGTGCAAATAAACTATATGCAATTCACTCGGCTCATGCCGAGAAAACGGTAGGATAAATATTTAAAACATTTTTTTTTCAGCATCTCTTAACTAAATTAGCGCTGCATCCTTTTTTTGCGTACACTATAGTGAGAAGTATCGTTGGATTGTTCATTTATACAAAGGTCTTACGTTATACGTTTGTACAAAAATTATGGGAAGTTATGGGCGTATATATAGGAAGACCATTTTTCGATTTAGTGATCCGTTAGCGCAATATTACGCATTAATTCGCATTTCTTATTTTAACTAGGTCTCCCTCTTTCCCGGCTACACGGGTGATTGTAAAAATAAAAAAAAAACATTAAAGCAGTAGCACATAAAATGAACTTCAGGAGAAAACAAACAAATCACGCCTTAGGTAGGCTTTCAAGAGGCAACCTAACTTAAAAAGGAAAATTTCGTAAAAATTGCATTCTAATGAAGCTGTTAGTACTGTAAAAAAGAAAGAAAGAAACCCTTTTTTTACCAAACCCTAAACAGCGCGTGGTCCGTCACCCCCTTGCCTCGATTTACTTTGAAGTTATTGACAGAAAGTGTCAACTGGACTGTTTTTTCTGTCAGCTTCATGATCGGGTTTCAATATGTAATAAGCACACTCCGAAGAGGCACATTTTGTCTAGAAGATGTCTGTACTAGTATAAAGTCAATCCTTTGATGTAAAAATTTTTCATTTATGACCAACCATTCGCCCGAAGATAAATATCCATTAATTAAAAAAATACTGAGAGCGATTTGCTTGGGTGTGTATTAAAATTTGTGTATTGCTGTACGTGTATTTTTTATGCTTTTCGTATTTGGGAAAATGGGTGTTTAAAAACCTAGACCACCCGAAAACAAGCGAAAAACCTACTTTATTATTAAGGTATCACACTTGTTTTTAACTTTTTAAGTCCCATTGATGTTTCTGCACAGTTTTTAAGAATAATTATATACTAGTGCAATCTTTTCTTTAGTATAAAAAGTACAAAACCTGTCCAAATAATGTAATTTATTTGGATAGGTTTCGTACGACAAAATCAGGCTTATACCAACTCTATTTGAATCATTCAATACGTTCAAGCATTTGAGACGATATACATTAGTATAGTGAGGCAGATAATTCAGCAAATCAAAATTGTTGGGAATTCAAAAATACATTAATGCCTGCTTTAGTTTTTATCCAGCAAAAATAAAAAGCATAAATGTCAGAAAGCTTAGATCAGTCAATTATTTTAGCAGCAACACACGACTCGCCGTCTGAACGAGAAAATCAAATTAGAAACATAAAGATCCGTGTCCAGTTATGATTTACAAAACAAGATATAAATCTTCGGTTCGCTTCAAGTTGGGAGCCATTAGTTTTTGGTACCGCCTCGCGTTTTGATAAACCACCTTGAGGCCGTAGAAGATCTGCCTTTTTCTAACGTGAGTCAGGCCGATACTTAGCCCCTATATCACCAGCCTGGGTAGTACTCACAGCACAAGTCACGTTGGAGCACTCGTGGCCTAGTCGAACCGAGTGATTGGAATCCATCACTCGAGTTAAGCAACAACAGGCGCGGTCACGTGCAGCATGACTAACCATCCCGTGACCACCGCTAGTGACATTGTTTCCGAGCGCTTCACAAGGCATGTTAAGCCGCTGGTGCCGGCTGTCATGTAATGGCAATCGATAAGCCATGTCAGACGCCTTGTGGACGGCTTGATAACTTCTGTCAGAAAAGCCCGCCTCTGTCTTGCAATCCTCCACCAACCCGGACTTGGCCCCCTTGGTGGAGTAAGGCTTAACATTCCTGCGATGCAGGAAGATATCCCTGCCAGCACTGGGGACATGTACGGGTTAATGGCGAAAGAGTCACGTTTAGTGACGATATGTCAGAATTTGACAGTTAATGTACTGGAAAATCGCGACATTTGACATGTAATAAGCGCGACTAACGCCATCGTACTACCCAGGCTGATGATGAATCTTCACTTATTTACATTACTGACAATGTAACTTGCATGCCTATGTCATAATTTTTAGGAAAATTAAGTTAAATCAGAGTAGTTCACTTAATTCTGGATTCACTTCATTTTTTATCAAAAGAGTCCTACCACGATCCGCTCTACAGAACCCACAGGAAGTCCATTCATTTCACACTCGGCAATTTATTGAACGTTTTGAGCAACAATTTTAATTGAATCACCATATATCATATTATACGGGGATTTTATTACCGTCGCAATGTTGTTGGGAACGTTAGTACCATACATACATATTGTGTATAATCGCTTGCAAAAGTCTGTGTTGGTGTCTTGAGAGACTACTCTTTTGCTCTCTTAAGGTGGGTTTCGGAAATGAAATGAAAAAGTTTTATTCAAAGTAGCGCAGAAACTGCGGCTTGATGAACGTTAGAATTAAAGCTAGGTACCCATTTCAAAATCTAGATCATTTTGGAGAATAAATGGACAAAAAAACTCCAAACTTAGTCTTTCGTAAATCCTTAATTAAGAGAGTTTACATAATTATTATAAAACATAGAACTCATGCATTTCACTGGCTTTAATTCCAGGCATCATTGTCATCTACATAATCCTTTATGTTATACTAGCCTTTTTGGCACAGAGTGTACTTTACACATTCTTAAACCGCGTTTCAGGCAAGCTTAATATATCTTCAGGGATTTTATTATGAAGGATGTATTAAACCTTTGCCAGCCTTAATAGTGGGAAGGACAGTTTTTATTTATTTCTAGTATTTACTTGTGTTGGCTACCTAAAGTTTTAGAAGATAGTCTACATAAGCCAACTTCGAGCGCACCAGCGCCATATCTCTGATTAGGGGTCAAAGTGGTCGCCATGGCCGAAATCGGTTGGAGAAATCATCATCATCATCACCTAAAGTTTTAAAGTTACCAATATTTTTCCTGATGTACATAATGTTTTTTCAAGATCTTAGTAGGCACACTCAGATCGAGTGACCTATTTTAGCTGCTGAAATGCTACGTACTCGTGTTTACTGACGATTTAAGTACATTTCGATCAAAACAGACTTATTTAGGGTTCGTCCCTCAAAAGGCAAACCGGAATCCTTGTAGGATCACTTTGTCGGTTTCCATCCGTCCGTTTCTTCATAAAGACCCTTTATTTGGAAACTTAAGGAGCCGTAAAATACCATTCAAACCATACACTCATTTCTACAGTTCCTTAAAGTTAAAAAATAATAATTGCTAAATTTACGCAAAAAACGCTTACGACCGTTTATTCCGCATAAAATATCCTGTTGAGCTAGAACTATGAAATTTAGCGAATAGTATTGTCTTATCTTAACATTTTAAAAACTAAACATTTGTAATTAAATAAATAACATAACATTTACATACAGGCACATACATTGCTTCAGGCCCCACACTAGGATACCCTGTGTCGTGGGAACTAGACACAACGACATCACAAACATGTAAACATCCAAGACATGGGTTTTTTTTTTGTTTCCAGCCGGGATTCGAACCCGGGACCTCTTGCATGGTAGGTAGATGCGCTACCGCTACGCCACAGAGGTCGTCCGAAATTACAAGTAAATTTTCTTTAAACTTCGGAAAAAACCCTGAAACCTCTATGAGATTGAATTCCTATTTGCGTATCACACATTTTATGAATTGGTACCTACAAATTTTTAAAAAACTACTTAGAGACTAAAAATTCCACCCATGCCAGGATTCGAACCAGCGACCTCTGGCTATCCGTGCCAGCGCTCTTTCCATCTGAGCTAAGGAGCGACTCACCGGCATCAGTGAAATTTCGAACCTCTTTACCTTTTTAGCCTCTAAATAGGTTTTCAAAAATTGTCCTTAGCACGGGTCAGTGCATTAAAAAGAATATAACCTACAAATTTGTACGGAAACCTCGGTGCATGAGTTCAACTCGCACTTGGCCGGTTTATAAAACTTATACCATATTTCCCGACGATTCGGCAGCGTTACAGTTGCCGTGGTCTCGGGTACAACTGTAACGCTGCCAAAACGTCGGGAAATAAGGTAATTACGTTTTACCTAATAAATAATCGCGTTTTGACGCGTTTAATATATAAATATAAGTATGAGTACTAGTACTTAGTATAAAACTAAGATCGCCGGTGCACACGATACGACTATACGAGTATCTTCCTATTAGAATAAAGTAGTCACTCGGTCCAAGTGGTAAAAACGCAGCTTAAAGGTTGACCACTTATTTGCCTTACAAGTATACATATTTTAAAGACAATATACTTGTATTAGCATGGCGTATCGGCAGGAAACTTGCCATGCTAGAAGCCGTGGGTTCTAATCCCAGCAAGGTCTAATTTGGCACGACATGGATTTTCTTAGTTATTTCTTACACTCCTTCATTTTTAGTTACACTAGCTAGCTGTGAAAGTAAAAAGTTTTTTCGCTATAAACTCTTGTATATCCCCACTGTTGGGGCACGGGTCTCTTCCTGCATCGCAGGAAGGTTAGGCCATACTCCACCACGGGGGCCAAGTCCGGGTTGGTGGAGGATTGTAAGACAGTGGCGGGCCTTACTGTCAAAAGTTATCAAGCGGCCCATAAGGCCTCTGACATGGCTTAACGAATGCCATTATATGACAGCCGGCACCAACGGCTTAGCGTGCCTTGCGAAGCACGGAAAGTTCTTTATTACATGAAAATGGTTACAAGAAAATAAATAGTTCACTGTGGTCACCACGCTAGGTCAAACCTATGTTGTGGTGGCCTTCTATATGTTAACAATTATGAATGTCACATGTTTATGGCATATTATGCTTGAAGAGAATCATTGTGATGAAACCCGCGTCTAGTTATCTACTCACGTATTGACATAATCTTGCCTGTATTGGTATAGAAGCTGGCTAAGCCTATTTCGTCTAAAAATATGTTCCACGCAACACATCGGTCATTAGTATAATTTCTTCCGTTAAGGTAAAAAATTAATTAACGAGATTGTAACACTTTTGTTGAGAAGGGTACATTATTAATGTCAATGTTTGATGATGTATTTTGCTCAATGTGTGTGGTCTGAGAGTGTTCATTGTAAATGGGTTGTGTTTCATCGTAGTTTAATTATTCTTCGATGCTGGCTTAAAACGCAGGTGTTAATTTGACCCCATCTGGTGGTTTTTTTTATTATTAATTTGGCCAAGAACTTCCTCCTTTTTTGCTTCTTATCCCGCAAGCCTTACATAATGCCATTCTGCGATCAGACACGGTGATAGGGCCCGAATAAATATGTGCTAAAAAATCGAAAAAATGTACATATAATATGGATCTAAAAAACTGAAATATGGAAGAATATGGGCTAAAAAAGACAACAAATACCAAACACAAAACACTTGTATTCTAATATAATTTAAAAAACCTATTTAGAGGCTAAAAATTTCACCCATGCCGGGATTCGAACCCGCAACCTCTGGCTATCCGTACCAGGCATGGGTGAAAAATTTTTAGCCTCTAAATAGGTTTTTAAATTTGTTCCTTAGCACGGGTTAGTGCATTAAAAATAAAAATATTCTAATATCATTGTTTGAAAAATTAAAATGAACGAAATTTAATTGTTTAGTTACAGTTTAGTCTACCTCTTTATTCGAGTTGTTGCAGTATACAACAATATATTTCTTCAAATTTTCAAAATTGAGGCTCCTTCTGTTTGGTCGGAAAAACGCTGCGCAACGATTGTATTCTCGCGGCGCTATGAAAGCACACATTCTGCAGTTTTTTCAGTTGAACTAAGTACTAAAGACAGGAAATATGGAATAATGTAATTTAATTCTAAAAATATGATCTTAACCCTAGAATATGGAAAAATATGGATTTCAAAAACCTAATTTTCCAGCTCAAACCATCATGTTTGATGTAAAACACTAAATAACTAATGCAAATGATTCAAATAAAGAATATTTGCTTACATATTTATCCAAGCCCTTGTGATGAGGAAGGAAGTCGACGAATGATGCAGCAGCTTTGCTATTACTAATTTTTTACATTTAATTTGAAATAAATTACAACAAGTTCATGTGTGAAAGCTCGTTAGCCACGTAGAGGTCTAGTGAAGGTTAAAAAAAGTCGCTAAGCAAATGTGAATCGTTGGCGCGCTTCTATTGACTATCGGTCTGACAGCACCGCACCTTCTTGCATTTGATTGGACCAAAATGACGTGATCTTCTTATTTTGACATAAGTCGTCGTTGACATAATTGTAATGCGTGTGTGAAGCTGGAACTGGTATCAAAAGCGTGAAGAATGCCATAAATGAGCTTCATCTATAAATATTGTAGCTTATCAGCACGGATGTGCTTATCAGTTTAACGTTGGCAAACATTTTTTTAAATGTCACTAATGTTTAATTTACGTACCTCAGCCAGTGCATTCAAATGAAGCTCATCCAGGCTTTCTGTTCTGTCGTTATGAAGCTTTTTATTCCCGCGACAGTTTCTTTTCAATACATAAACTGCGTCGCTCCCGGTCTCCTCGCGGCCGTTTTGTTTTTATTTACATTGGATGTCACCCATTTATACTTGTTTTCTTGAAAGCCGATGTTGTCGGCAGGTTCCAGAGCTGCTATTGTGTTGACTGAAGGGGGACTGACTTAAAGCGCAGCCTGTGGTAGACTTTTATGGATATTTAAAAGTGACACAAATCCCCATTGGCGTGACATAGTGTTGGCAATGGGGATTAATGAACAAAAAGTTTACAAATCCCCATCAATGGGGATTTTCAATGGGGATTAATGGAATAACCCATACGATGGCACCAGTCAGGCGTTTTATGGCGATTAGACCCGTTTAATATATATAATAATTATTATTTATTAATTATTACACCTACATTATTATTTATATAAGTAGTGTATTAATATATTTATATTTGCACCGACTACCCGTCTCTTATTTCCTCAAGCAACTTTCCGTCGTAAGGTTGTCTGGAAGAAATTGCTTTTAGCAATAAGGCCGCCAATTGTACTTTGTGTCATTACATGTTTTATAATATGTGCTCTGGTGTACAATAAATAATATTCTTATCTTGTCTTATCTTACATTAGTTATCGACCTTTTAATCCCACGTAGATAGATTAGATTAGATTAAATAGTTAATTTATTGTCTTTCTTTTCAAATTAATGTTACATGGCCGAAACAAGGGCAATAGAAATTGTATATTATGTCCGCGGGGATCTTACAATTTTGATTTGTGTACCTTAACCTAAAAGCTCGGTAAACCCCGATTGAAAGAGACGTAGGTAGGTACCCATTTTTTTTTATCTTAGTGGTATCAACAGCGAGCTTAATTAATGATATTACGAGTAATGAAATACAGTTAATAGGGCCAATAACAGCTACCCACAACTACGAGTATACATTAAATAAAAGCGGAAGCCAAAAGCAAAAACTCAACTATAATAATTAGATTAACAAATCACATCTCTATAACACTGAATCCAATTTCATTTTAACACATTTCACGTTGCCGTATCCAGACTCTCCTTGCAACGCCATTGCGCCGAACATTCTGTCTGTAAAAGAACAATAATAATAAACAAATCGCAAGCAAAAGGAAACAGACCTCTACGTCTGCGGCCCACTAATATGAATACCATTACGCAAATTAAAGACGATAGCCCTTCGATTGTACCGGCCTTTTGTACGGTTAGGGACCAGGAGCAGGCTGCGGTTGAACTCAATTTACAAAGTGATACTAGTTTATTTATTTAAACCTACGCAATCGAGTAAACTCAAAATATGTTTAATACTATGTCTTATAATAAAACGTATACCATTTGATTATTTCTGGTATGATATACCCCAAGGATTTTGATGGTTTATTTTTCAGCGTCATCGATGAAAATAATGTTTTAAAGTGTGTAAGTATCTGATCCACTAACAACATCAACAATCACACACACCAACTGAATACCACAACTATCTACAACGCGTTGTATTATCCTAATATTAAGAATCCTCTAAACAGACTTCCTAACTTGATTCCGGAATCATTTACTTGACTGCGTGACTGTTGGAAGAGTCCGACATCATACATTTCGGGTTAACTTACTGATTTTTAAAAACCTATTTAGATGCTAAAAATTTCACCCATGCCGGGATTCGAACCCGCAACCTCTGGCTATCCGTACCAGCGCTCTACCAATTGAGCTCAATTGGTAGAGCGCTGGTAAGGAACAAACTTAAAAACCTATTTAGAGGCTAAAAATTTCACCCATGCCGGGATTCGAACCCGCAACCTCTGGCTATCCGTATCAGCGCTCTACCAATTGAGCTCAATTGGTAGAGCGCTGGTACCGCAACCTCTGGCTATCCGTATCCGTAACCCGCAACCTCTGGCTATCCGTATCAGCGCTCTACCAATTGAGCTCAATTGGTAGAGCGCTGGTACGGATAGCCAGAGGTTGCGGGTTCGAATCCCGGCATGGGTGAAATTTTTAGCCTCTAAATAGGTTTTTAAATTTGTTCCTTAGCACGGGTTAGTGCATTAAAAATAAAAATAGTGTAATTACTGATTTTTTTTCGGATATGTAATAATTATGAATAAAGTTTCGGTTTGATTCTACTAATTTACATAATATATATATAATATTAGTGAAGCCGTTTCAGAAGAGTTCGATAACAAACACTGTGATGCGAGATGTTTTAATAATTTAGATCTTAATATTAAAAAAATAAAAATTGGTTACCACGAGTACTAGACATAATTAAAACGGTTTTTACACGGATTTCACTCGTTTATTATATTTTTTTACAATTTTCCAACGTTTCGGCTCTTTTACAGGTGCCACCAGATCCGAGACCACGGCAACCAAACGAGTGAAATCCGTGTAAAAACAGTTTTAATCATCAAATAATATCAAATTAGAAAATTTCGCCGTCAAAAATCTTCCACCACGGTGGCTTTACACTGACACGCTTTTGAGATATATAAGATAATCATAGTAATAGGTGATATAAGCAAATGGTAGGATACAAAGTAACTAAAACCGACATGCGTGCATGCAACGACTAATGAACGTTGATGAAGCGAAGGTGATCAGTCAGGATCGTGGCAAGTGGCAGTCCCTGGTCTCTGCCTACCCCTCTGGGATACAGGCGGGAGTTTATGTTATGTGTAGATAATCAATAGTAAAAATTTTTTTTTTTTTTCATTGTTCATTAAATCTGACTCAATTAAAATGTACCTCCGGAAGACAACATCGATAATTATCAAGCAGCAGCAAAACAGTTTCAAAAAAGCTTATTGACGGGCACAAAGAAAGTAATGAAATATTCAACAAACAATAACACTTAAAAACTCTCACTGAATACGAAACTACGGAAGCGAAATCTACCAAAAATCAGTTTTAAAATTCCTCGCTTATGCCCACTTCTGTCTGAAGGGCTTTCGTGAAGTTAATGTTACGATACACAATCGAGGCGACGATATTTTAGTGAACAGCATTACCATCAAGATTACTAAAGTGCGAGTACATCTATGTATCACTTTCATTCATCATTTTATTATTATTTTTACAGAAAATAAACACAAAAATAAATTAATGTACAAACATTGTATTTGCAAATAATTGTATTTCTTCTTCTTCGCTAGATACTTTCTCTAACAGATAGTGGGATGTATGTTCAATCCAATGTAAAAGTCGATAAAACAACAGTTTTGTACAAAAGCGAGCTTGATACTAATTACCAGGCACTACAGCGTCGAAGTGGTCCCTTCACCCATCTAGCGTGAGTGAGGATACCACTGGACGCTGTATACATCATCTCATTACGTAGATGCAAAAGGCCAATCATCATCATCACTAATTAGTATTTGCTTGCATCTAATATGACTTATTATGAAATTATTTCTATTGATGGTATAATTAAACCACTTATAAATAAGAAAAGTTTAAAATACTCAGTTTATTTTTTTGTATTTCTTGACTTTTAATTTATTTCGTTGTAATTTAACAATGTCTTCAAAATAATCAATTGTCAATATAAACGAAACTGTTTTTGGGTTTTATATTGTTTTCAAAACACTGTAAAAAAACATCTGTAGAGTTTATAAAGTTTTGGATTTGTACAAATGGGCTCAATCTGTTGGTGTCTTAGCCTGGTTTGATAACACAGGTTACGCTAGTTTGGGACGGGCAAGTTATCCTGTTGTGGTAGATATTTATTTAAATCGAGATTTTTCGCATGGTCCCCGCTGAGCCTGGTTCGTGGTAGGCCCTGTCTGGATACAGGTCGGCTGAATCCGACAATACGCGCGCAACGGCGAAGTATATAAATCTACCTCTGCAGGTCATCCAACCCGTTTTCTTGAAGGGTCTGTTTCACCTGCGACCTGAATTTACGCCCTTCGCGTTGACAATTTCTTAGTCTCAGATAAGAGGACGCGATATTCATTGTGCGTATTAGACACAAATTCCGTGCTAGGTTTGATAAACAAAACTCACATGGAGAAAAAAATCTGCCAAAGCCGGATTCAAGGCTACTGCGTTCGCATTAAGTAGCAGCACTAACTACTAAACTGTTCTTACAACGCCGATGCATTATTGCGAACAGTTCTCTCTCTAAACTCTAAATCTCTATTTGTGAACGTTAATTTTCACTGCGATGTGAGATAGGTTTGCGATAATTGGACGATAACTGTGGAAGAGGCCAAGACCCACAAAGGGTTGTAGTGCCACTGGAAGAAAAAGAAGAAGTGAGTCACGTTATCAACCTGTCTTACTTTGCAGTTAAAATGAAAGTTATTGTCAAAGTTTGATCACATCGGATACTTAAAGTGACAAATATGAATTTCAAAAGATGAACTTGTTTTTTGTTAATTTCGTACGGTGGTCAATAAAACATATTATGCGCACATTTTTTCATTCGTAGTATTTCTTAATGACTCGGGATTATTTGTTAAGTAAAAAAAAGTTAGGACCCGTTCAATATAAATAGTTTTATCATTCATCGTAAATTGTCGTGAACCTATCGGCCCGAAACGGAACCAACCAGCTCGGGACAGTTTTTGCTCGAACAAATTTTAGAGTCCTTTTTTAGACCAATTCCAGCGTCAACCTTACTTCAATTATTTTAAAAAACTTTTTATTTAAAGGCACGTTATTCGGTGGACTTGAGAGTTAATTTTAAATGCTTGTTTTCAGGATTTATAGGCTCGCAAAAGTGTAGAGTGTGATTGCCATGGGCTACTGGGCTTGATTAATCTTTGTCAGGGAAATCTCTTCAGGGAAGTTTGCCGAGAAAAGCGCCTTCGGGTTTTCTTAGTTTCTGTTAGAAAAAACTACAATAATTAATGAGAATAGTAGTTTTTTAGTTGTTTAATTATAGCAACACTTAAATTTGTCATTTCATTTCTTGTATATGGCAATCTTCTTACCCTTTTGTTGCATTCGTGCTAATTGTAATTTTTCACTTTTATTCTTAAATAGAATACGGTCTACTCTCTTAAAATATGCCAGCATTTTATTTCCCACAGTTTAATATTAATATGCTGGTAAAATAGGCTACATCTTCCAATATCAAAATATAAGTAAAGAAAATCACTGTAAAAACGAAAAGTTCACTTAATAAACGTCAAAGCTACAAGTTTTACGATCTGGCTTTAGTCCATCTTTTGGTCCGACATTTATATATGGTGGAATAAAGAAATAATAAAATTAAAAATCTCTAGGCAAATTAGGACAGCGCTAGATAAAATACAGTGGTATTCATACTATAAAGCAGATGTAACTACATACGTATCACGGCACCCGGTGATCACTCATCAATATATGTAGAGAAGTTAATGAAGGTTGCAAAGTGAAATTCCTTTCATCGTAGGATATTAATAAGGGTTGTGCAGAAACTCGATTGCGCTGATAGTAGGGTAGTTTGGTACATAGGAATGAGAGTAACTCTTCCGCTAAGTTGACTGGCACCGGTACAGTTTTTTATGTACCTACCTACCCTAGAAACGTCCCACTGCAAGGCACTTGTTTGTTACGCTTTATTGCACAAAAATTAAGAAACAGAAAAAAAAAATACATGTAAGTGTTGATGTACAAAGGCGGACTTATTGCAAAAGAAATTTCTTCCAGCCATCCTAAGAAAGATTCTGAACAATAAAACAGAGAGCGGCAGAAGGCAAATATAGCTAAACAAGTAAACTAAAATCTAAGATCACCTATTTCAATTTAATACCTATTAATTGCCAATTAAGTTAAAATAAATGTTTTGCTTTTGTTTTCTTAAAAACGGACTTTAATTACATTAGTTTAGAACTCTTTATTGTACTGACCAGAAAACAAAATACATTAGAAGGCTTACATATCTATCGTAAGACTTTATTTTTACTCAATGGTCAGCTCAATCAGAAATTCATAATGAAAAAACTCTGTTTCGTATCCCTCAGTGCTAAATTTTGCTACCGTCACAAGTTATAACTCGCCCTGTAGTGTCACGAAGGAATTTGCTGGAATCGAGACCGTGTAGTACATTTTTTTTATGTAGTCTATAAACGTCTCACTGCAGGGGAAAAGCCTTCTCTCAGAAAGAGATTATGGGCTTAATTACCATGCGTGCCAATCGTGGATTGGCAATTTCAAGCGCTTGCAATAGTCGATCCTATTCGCAGTAGGCACGCGTGATGATTATATTAAAATTTTGTAGTTTTTAAGTACGTAATAGATGGCAACACTAGTTGACTAGGTGTACGCATGTAAACCTGAAATAGACAAGCTGCGCCCAGTCTTCAACCACCACTAATTAATTACAGACCCTTAGATTAAATTAATAGGCCACAGTTGTCCCTTTAAGATATCCCCCGAAGCCTTCGCGGCCATTGTTACGTCAATCCATGAAACGAGTGGCCGTTTGGTCCTATTGTTTTTATAGCATTGTGGATTTCGTCTGTCTGAGTGCCGTTTTTACCCAGCTACGATGGAGTCATGGTAATGTATGATTGTTGGTATGTCCTATTTTTTCTTACAATCCTCAACCAATCTCAAATTCTAGGCTATCAGATTCTGTACTAGACCATCAGATTTAAAAAAAAACGATGGATTAATATAATCATTGAATTGTGTAGATGATATAGACTATATTAAATCAGTAGAAATCTGACAAGAAAACGAAAACAGAGAAATCCCGGACCTAATTTGCAAGAAGTTTCCCTCAGGGTCACGACATGTCACCATATAATCTTGCTACTATTTCAATATTGTGTTCCTAAAACCGAAAAACCCGACTGTAAGCAGGCGGAAAGAACTCGACATTGTGACTCATTGGGAGTTGCCTAGTTTGGTCCCTATTGGGTGTAGATAGATTTGGATAATGATTTGTCATACTTCAGTTTTTAAGGATTTTAAGGATATATATATAGGAAGATATAGGAACTTGTAGTAAATTTTCTGTAGTTCGATCAGGCGTTTACGAATAAATAGAGAGAACGGTGGAGAGACAAAAAATATGGGCTTCGTCGCTTTAAGCTTGCTCATTTTGTTTTAGGAAACAAATAATGATCAGTCTGGTAACACATATTTACTAGGTGTTATAAATTCTTCTTTTTCAGGCTATATTAGTCCAATGCTGGCCATAGCCCTCTTCTAATGAGTGACATAGCCCCCAATCTTCAGCTTGCCGCATCTGCCTTCGCAGATCGTCATCCCACCTGGTCGGAGGGCGTCCTATACTACGTTGGCCGAGTCGCGGTCTCTACTTAATTCATATCTATATCAATTTGCACCACCATCTTCTTCTTCTTCTTTTTCAGCATTAGTTTGTCCTCTATTGCTACGTATGCCTCATCATGGGTCCTCTATCACTGATGGTCTGCTTTAACCCTGATCTCAGAACATCGTGCAGGTGGTCTGCCTATATTTCGTTCTCCTATGCGCAAGCTCCATAATAGTACTTAACGGGTCCACCTTCCATCGTCCATGGCGCGACCCTAAGGGCCAGTTTCTGAATTGAAAATTTCGCTGAGTAAATACTTAACTGTAGTGCTGCTTCTTCAAATTTCCTAGAAAAGAGTGTGGCAGAACGTTACTTAAGTATTTACTTAATGAAATTCTCAATTCAGAATTCCGACCATGTGCCTTCTTTATTTATGAGAAAACTTAAGGCACAAACTGATTTACCTCTTGTCAAAAAAATACCGCTCGATTTCGTTTAAGTTAAATAGGGTCTTTAGTTGTCTTTATTCATCTAATAGAAAGTCTTTACGAGACCTCTATCTATCGCGCAAATCTACACGCATCTCCGCCATTTCCCCTATTATGTGTATCAATTTTTAATTGGCAGTTCCCACAACGATTTAAGGGTTCATTGTCGAAATTTTTTGCCCGCTCACCTTTTTGTCCGACTTTTTTGGCGGCTGACGCGACCAGATTGATATACGGTTGGCTCCGCGGACAAGCGCGCAACTCTTTGTTTGTCCAACCGAGCCTCGAGTCTACCAAAAGTGAATCAGAATCAGAAGGACATTTATTGCTTGTTATTTCTTAGCTGCTATTTAAAAGGCGGCCTGCCCAGGGACGTTCGTACGAAGTACGTAAGAAAAAGGAAGTACGTATCCTTCCGGATGTTACAGTCTTGGTATGTGTATCTTACCATTTAGGGTTAGTATTATTTTTATTTTATTAATTATTTTCTTAATTAAGCATCTTTTATTCATATGTATCTGAAATATTTTGATTTATTTGTACATCTGTTTCCTTCTCCAATATCCCTAGTCGTCGTGAATGTCGTGAGTTTCCAGTCCAGTAATTGTCAAATTTTGTCATTTAAGCGCTACAAAACGTGTGACTCGCAAGAAGTGGCGCTGAGTCCAGCGACGCTGAAGTTCATATACCTACTCGGCGTCCAGTCGTTTTGTACACTTTTAAATTGTAATTGAAGTTTTAGTACACAATAGTGAAGTCAAGAATATTTTATTTGATGGTGGTGGTATAGTAAAATTAGGAAGGACACATTCAGACTGCCATCGTCACTATGTGTACAGAAGTTCCTAAAGTAAATACAGATTACAACAAGTGTTCAATTCTGTCGTATGGTCATAATTGTATGTATGTATATATTTACTGGTAAGTAAACTTCAGTACTACAGTAATGTATTTACTTAAAAAACCAGAATAACGTTTCGTAAATAACTATCTTTGTCATTCATTCATTCATTCGCAGTGACAATATAGTTCAGAGACAGAGCAATATAAACACGACAACGCACCTTGCAGTTTTTGTGCTATCAAACTGGTGACAACTACACATTTTAGTGGACTTGAGATCCTGGTCCCTCTTCCCCCTGCTGACCCCTCACCTCCCCCTTTCCCTCTTTGTCCCGCCTCTTTATGCAGTCGCTGACGTGATGTCGAACCCTTATTTTGGGCCGCTTTAATAGGTGGCCGTCCTTTAACGTAACCATCTCCCGCTCTCCATTTTTCTTCAGGTTTTGGAGGTTGATCGCGGCTTATCTGAGATTTACTTACAATCCTGTTCTGTGCTTGTATCGCTGGCAAGGCTTGAAATCTAATTTGCAGTGCCCTTACGCGTAGTGATTGATAATAATATCTTTCACACCGTTTGTCCTAAAGCCAAACTAGGATACAAGAGGTATGTGCCAGGCAAGAACATTACAAACCGAACATTATAAAGAAATACACCCAGACTGAGGCAAGTTGTACATATGTGCCTATCCAGACTGGATTGACTGACTACAACGTCAGTGATTATTATTATTTTGCTAGCTGTGCCCCGCGGTTTATCGATTTTCCCACGGAAATAACATATTATTCACAGTAAAACGTAGCCTATTAATTAATCCAGGGTGTCAGCTAACTCCATATTAAATTTCATTAAAATCGCTCCAGCCGTTTAGATGTGAAGAAGTGACAAACATACACACTCACATTCGCACATTCACATACATACACATTCGCCTTTTTAATATTAGTGTGATATGATTAATTTTTACTTTTGAAGATCTAAGAGCTATACTTATAATATTGTAAAATAATGACACAATATGCTATGGGTTAGTCTCGCATTTAGCAATTACTTTAAAAAAGGGTTCCTATTTTGAACGGGTTAGATAACCCGTTCAAAATAGGCCAGATGGCCTACATTGCGAATCACTAAGAGATACACGTACTATGACTGGTAAATACCTGTCATAGTACGTGTACCTACGTGTCATTGCTGTGTGGTGTCGGCCTAGAGAATAGCACCAACCCAAATTGTTCCCGCGGGTGTCGTAAAAGGCGACTATGGGACTCAAACCGGAGGGTGGGCAGCAGCGCTCCCTGCAGTACAATTCTACCAAACTGCGATCCCCAACCCGCATGCCCAGCGTGAGGATTATGGGCACTACCCCCTAATGATGGCACAACCTTGCGCTTATTAGGGGAGGGCTATGTCCAGCAGTGGACTTATATAGCCTGAAGAAGAAGTACGTGTTAAATAACAATAGTGAAAAACGAAGCCTTAGGTGGTAATTCCATAAAAATAGAATTATTTAAGAAGTCCATTGCCACGCCATTAGATTCACTGGCTACCCTTTTACGGATTAATTCAATTAGACGGATTAGTGCATCAGCTCTTGTGCCTTTTAAAGGATTAGACGTATTTACGATTCCCATTAGGCGTCGAAAATATCAGAAAATAACACAAAAAAAGGAATATTGATGTGTATTTGGTCGAAATTACAACAATAATCCAAAAGATTTCTGACATTTCCTATAACCTTCGTTTGTAGACAACACGAAAATGTCATAATATTGTGTAGGTATCCCTCGAAAGATAAAAAAACTCAAGGCTTTGTATATAATGTGGCACCTTCATTCACACTAGATGGGTGAAGGGACCACTTGGACACTGCAGTGCTGTTTTTTTATTCTAAGCAATGTCAATTGACATTTCAAGTTTATGTCCGTCGATTTATGTCCGCCTGGGAAATCCCTTACTAGCCCGTTCACTCACATTCGCAATATATATTTGTTTCGACAATCTTTCTTTCTTTATCCTTTCCTAACGTGACCATACGTCCCGCTTTGGGCGGGACAGTCCCGCTTTCAGGAAGTCTGTCCCGGTGTCCCCCGCGAAGCTGAACAGTCCCGCTTTCAGGAATTTAACAAACTTTTCCACGATTATTGAGTAAATTGTGTCTACCTGGAAGTAACGCACCTGTGGAAAGAGTTTTTTCTCAAATGAACAAAGTATGGACAAGTGATAAAACACAGTTGAGTGTCGCAGTAATAAAAGCTATTTTGATTACGAAGATAAATATCAATAAATCATGTACTGAGTTCCACACTTATCTAAAAACAAGACCCGATATTTTAAAACAAATTTGTTCAGCCGATAAATATAAAAATACAAACTAGAATCTACGCCACTACTTTGCTTTGATTATGTTGGATTATTATTGTATGTTCTATATTAAAAAAACTTGTACAACACTAAACCTAACTTTTATTTATTACTTACTTCCGCAGATGTCCCGCTCTGACAAAAAGAATAATTGGTCACGTTATCCTTTCCACATGTCCAAACCAACGTAACATTTCTTACTCTATTCTAGTCACTACATCCTCTTTCAGTCTACAACGTTCTCTAATCAGACTATTGCGTATCCTGTCATTCAAAGTAACACTAAACTTTGTAAAAACAAAGAGCGCAGGAATTGCAATATACTGACCGACGAGCGAGAAGGAGGCATATTTCAGCTTATAATGTGCTCGTTTAGCTTAGCACATTAAATAATTGCTTGTTTCCGAATCCATCTAACACACTAAACAAGTTCCAGGACTCAGGGATTCTAATTCAGCCTCTTGTGACTAGATCGCATCCATAATTAATGACCGTGATCGAATGTCAATTTCTACATTCGTAGAATTTGAAATGGCCTCGTCCGTAGAAATTGACATTTGATCAAACACATGAGATGTGAAGACCTAGCGTCAGACACTTTTACTTAAAGTTTACATGCACAGTGTGAGAGTGTGCACTCAATTCATTAAAGCCTTCCGAAGGCTTCCACGGCCAGTCACGCCGGCCGGTAGCGCACGCTATTTTTACTTTTGTCTCTCGAAACCAAAAAGAAATACACCTGTCAGTTTGTTTCAGATTTGATTTTTTGTTGACGAATTCTTATTAAGTTAAATTAAATCACTTATTTTTCGATACATAATGACCATACAAATTGTGACAATACAGTAGTGTTTATAAGTGAAATCAATATTCCTAAAACTATTTTTGTAATAGAGGCATGGACATTTTATTATGTAGTGTGTGGATCTTAAATTAAATCATTAGGTATTTTTTTAGTAGTGCTGCTACTAAAACTTCAGAACATCATGACAATTGCAATTTCAATAAGAATAAAAATATTTATTGTGAGCATAGACATGGGTTGTAACAGTTGCTATTTAAGATAGATTCAACAAATCCATCGTGTACTCACATTTATCCACCCTTTACATATTGTATTTCAATATTACTATTGCGAATATATTTAACAGAACGGTCCTACTTAAGTTCAAACAAGCAAAGCCACAGGCATGTGGCTAAGTGAAACGGCATCGGGTCGGTTCTAAATTGAAATCATTAAAGGGACAGCGATTATCTCACTCACGAGAGGCAAAAGGCTTGATTCAATTAAGGCTTTGATCCCCTGACTTTGCTTAAGCGATTGTTTAGTCTGCATCCTTTGTGTGGGGGAAAAAACGTTGGAAATCTAACCACTGATATGTTAACTGAATCACAACAAAAAAATATTAATAATAAAAAAATATATATTACACGGTGCTTCTACACACACACACCCAAACACTCACACACACACACACACAGACATACAGTACGAATGCATCTTATTTTACTACATTGCCAGTATAATTTGCTAGTTATAATTTCCTGTTCAACTCAACTAAAGAAAAAAAAATACAATTGAGAAACAATGCACTGTAAGTTTAGTGAGGGCCTGGAGATCTGTCACACAGGATCTTTCCTAGTATGGACAAAGTATGGACTCCAGCCTCTCACATAGGAATAAGTTCTGATTGTTCAAATTGTATTATATTTTGTGTATAGAAGGAAATAAATAAATTACTTACTTACTTACTCGCTGGTTTCCGAATTGAGTATTTTATTTAGCACACTAAGTTTTATTTTTAAATCTAAAGACTCCAATTCATACAAATTATACATGTACTTAGTGAAATTCACCATTAATTTGTGTCGTCTGTCGTTTGATATAAATATATAGAGAACACTTTGTAACAAAAGCATATAATAAAAAAAGCATATAATAGCTTTTAAGCAATGATTTCCACTTCATATAATTATATATAATTTTTTATTTTTTCCGGTTTAAGACGTAAAAAAGAACCACCTGGTAAGATCCCGTTTCTTTCACATTGATGTTTAATAAATCTATCTTAGCTAGTTCAAGACCCATTTTTGGCAAGTTTTCAAGCAGGACGCAGCATTTTATCTAACAATTTGAAAAATTACAGAACTGATTTCATCGGTGAAAATTTCATGCTAAAAATGCACTGTTAAAATAAAAGACTATGTCTCTGTATTGAAACACCCTGGAAAGATATTACCATAAAAAACCCCAATAGAATTTCATAAAATACCACCAAACCTGAGTAAAAAGGAACTTTTATACAGTTCGAAATCTTATACCTACTTTAAACAGAAGCAAAATAACCGTAATAAATAAACATATAGTAGTAAAATCGTTTACAATTTCTAACTAATAATGAATATCAATCACTTTCACCGTAGTCATGATTCGTGCATTCCAGTGGCACCTATTAAAATCAAGCCACTTATTCGCCCTTATAGGCCCAACGCCTCGAATCAGTGCCAAGTCGTAAAACGTTATAGCAACATCATAACTCACAAGATCGCACTACGAATGCCCTTCAAATGAGACGTAAATGTTGCCCTTCCTAGCATCAAAGCTAGCGCTCAACACCTCGGCTTAAAGTGTTATGCTTGATGTCATACTTTGAGATTTTCAAGCGCTCAAAGCGTCGTGCAGTTAGAGCGCACGTTAAATCGATTAAGGGCTTGAAAATTCTTTTTTTTTGTGAATTTAACACTACAACCTGTTTCCAGAAAAACAGATTTTATTAAATTACTGCACGAGGTTTTAGGGAAATTTAATTATTTGATTATTAGGTTTTTAACGTTGATAATGATATTTTTTATGCTATAAGTATGGAAAAACATAATTAAAAAATCAGTCGACAGATATGAAATTGTTGTAGGATTTTTCTTACAAAATATGTTTTTTTGCTTCATCAGAAACAATCGATAACACTTGTGGTAAATTACTGACTGGGTTCTGAATTCACTTACTCATGAATCTATACTTCACTTAGGGAGGATTGCCTTAAAAAAATCGATATCAACACTTGTATGTCCCCACTGCTGGGGCGTGGGTTTCTTCCTGCATCACAGGTAGGTTAGAGCATACACTACCACGGGGGCCAAGTCCAGTTTGGTGAAGGATTGTAAGACAGTTTAAAAAATATCATGTTTTAACATATATGTAAAAAAAATTGATAAATTAGAATTAATATATTATTGTCGACTGTAAGTAATATACACATCGCATTGGGCTCATACTGTAATGGTATTTGTGGAAGGTAAATAAAATTAAAAAAAGAAAAGAAAGAAAGGTTGTCTGGAAGAAATAGCTCTAAGCAATAAGGCCGCCAATTGCACTGTATCTTAATAATTATTTTATGTTTGTTTTTTTCCCAGTGTACAATAAGGAATATTCTTATCTTATCTTACTTAACCTTCAGCTTCAGCTTTAAGATGAGCCAATTCTGAAATACCAGTTCACTATGTTTTTTCAAGGAAAGCTGATTCGGTCTCTTAAAATTGGTCATCCAGCTATAGACTGTAGCACTATAGCAGCCAGCAGAGTTAAATCGCAAGCAAACCCATCGCCAATTTCACATCTCCCTCTGAGAAGAAAAATGATATCGATACATAAATGTTTATGGCGCCCATAAATAGTGCCTGAGCTCAATTTTGCCAGCCTCAATCTGAGGAAATTGAGACGGAACGGGTAACCGTAACCTTAAAGGCTTGTTCGAATAGAACGCGGTGCCAGCGAGCGACGCGATCAAATGCTGGTGTCAAAGGATTCTAAAGTCAAAAGTACGTCCTCGTACAATAGATTAGAACACGATCAAATGCTGGTGTCAAAGGATTCTAAAGTCAAAAGTACGTCCTCGTACAATAGATTAGAACACGATCAAATGCTGGTGTCAAAGGATTCTAAAGTCAAAAGTACGTCCTCGTACAATAGATTAGAACACGATCAAATGCTGGTGTCAAAGGATTCTAAAGTCAAAAGTACGTCCTCGTACAATAGATTAGAACACGATCACTGCTGGTGTCAAAGGATTCTAAAGTCAAAAGTACGTCCTCGTACAATAGATTAGAACACGATCAATTGCTGGTGTCAAAGGATTCTAAAGTCAAAAGTTCGTCCTCGTACAATAGATTAGAACACGATCAAATGCTGGTGTCAAAGGATTCTAAAGTCAAAAGTACGTCCTCGTACAATAGATTAGAACACGATCAAATGCTGGTGTCAAAGGATTCTAAAGTCAAAAGTTCGTCCTCGTACAATAGATTAGAACACTTTTTCCACACCATACATAATAAAATATGTGTAAGCTCCACAAAGCGGTGGTTGAGGAGCGGTAAATCGCCGTCTTCTCAATCGGGAGGCCGTGGGTTTGAATTCCAGCATGTACTAATGACTGTGTTTTCTAAGTCATGTAGGTACATTTATTTATTATTTTGTTTTAATTCCTTATTGCACTAATTACACGAGTAAATGTACAAGGGTGTGCTTAATGCAAGAAACATTCTCTTCCAGCAAACCTTTAGTATTGAAGATGCTAGCAAAGGGTAGTGCAGGAAAAAAATGTAAAATAGAATAATAAACTTAAGTAAACATAGGGGAACATAAGAGACCTACAGGGGAAAGGGGAGGAGAGCTGAATAATAAAAATTATGATAAACCTACACAAACGATGATATACATAGATAAATATTTAAATAGATAATAATTATACGTATAACATTTGTGACATTCGTAAAGTTAAAAACGATACTTTACTTTACTTTAAAGTAGCAATACCATTCGCATCCTGTGAAAGAAATTGACGAATGTGACGTCACGGGCCTTGTTACCAAGTTCAGCGCGACCTATCCGCCGCGGCGATAGGTCGCGCTGAACTTGTTTATTCAACATTCGCTGAACTTTTTTATTCATTTTCAGTCGGCGCGCCGACTGAAAATGAATAAAAAAAATATATATACCTGGTCTGGACTTTTTACAAATTGGATATATTGAGATATGAAATATTTGCTATCTTGATACAACTCCATGTCTTCTAATTAATCGCGCCGAACTGCTATTTCCATTGCTCGCGTTGCTTACTCGCTCGAGTAGCTTTGTATTAGGACAAACCCTTACAATAAGATTGACCTAAGAGTCGAGCTGTCATTCAATTTTGCGCTCTATATATTCCTATACACAACGCACTTTGGCTGTTGATTAGTTTTTCTGTTCTACTTGGCGGTGAAGGTAAAGGCCAAACTTTTACGGGCATCCCCAGTTTGAGGATTGAGTTATAAATGGTAGGGTTCACTATTAAATAGGTTTATACGTCAGCAGTTAGGTAATAACTTTAATTAAGCTCCTGTGGTATTCAATGTACTTTAAACTTTAGCTGGTGAGACAATATTCCCAATTTTAAAAACCTATTTAGAGGCTAAAAATTCCGCCCATGCCGGGACTCGAACCCGCGACCTCTGGCTAACCGTACCAGAACTCTCCCAACTGAGCTAATGAGCAAGTGCCGACATCAGCGAAATTTCTATTATATACAGAGAGTGCAACAAAAAAAAATATAATAAATGTTCCCAATGTTGCACTTGGTTAAGTTTCAAATATTTTACATGGGCCCTTGTTGAGTTAAGCACTAACAGGCGCTGTCAGGTGCGGGATGGGTGACCGTCTATGATTACCGCTAGTGGCATTTTTCGAACGCTTCCGTGCTTCACAAGGCACGTGAAAGCACGTTTTATACAGTTATGATCAAGTATGAGGAATACCTAAATATTACATCGTTGGTAGAGCACGGTTTCTCAACAGTAAAGTTCATTAATGCTTTGAGGTATAATTTAGTCATCGCGCGAAATCGTGGTCTGTTTTGTTTCAAAAACATTTTTGTTTCGGGAATCAAATTTTTCTTCTTCTGTTTTTTTTTCTTATTTACGTAATGTTTCGGGTACAATCGTCTTGTATACGATCTTGTAGCTTGATTTATATACATTAATTTATTGGACTTTCTAAACAACCCCCAATTTTATAAAGCTAAAATATCATGCTCCCAATTTCGAAGTTTTCTCGAAGTAAAAGTTTGCATTGAAGGGTTACACCCTATGCAGACCTCTCAGCCTTGACCATTAACAAGAATGCCAAATAAGGCAACTTTTTTACAAATCATCTGACCAGAATATATTTTCTTGTCCACAGCAAAACAGCCAATCCGCTACTCCATCGTGGCAGGAGACCCGGAGCGTCACTTCACAGTTGAGCCCATGACAGGCGCGATCAGGACATCGGCCCAGCTGGACAGGGAGACCAAGTCATCCTATCTTCTGAACGTGCAAGCTGCGAGCGGGAACCCGCAGAGCTATGATCAGACTCAGGTGAATCATTGTGAACTGCCACCGGAAATCACTTCCAAGCCAATTCATTAGCCCTTGTTTGTCCATTGTTCGATATCGTCCTCCTGGATCTTTGATGGATATCCTAGCCTTAAAATTGCTATTTTTTTCTCTTCTTGGCCATCTTCATTCAGTCATTTCCGAAAAACAGGCTTACTTTTTCATGTTCATTATGTTCAAGACATTACTGGGAACAATAAATCATAACAAGTTTTTTAATATCTAATCGTAATTTTACTTTGTTAATGTCATTATTATTGTGAAACCAATGCACTTTTAGTGGACATAATAACATGAAGATGGACTCGAAGCAATTTATATTTTTCTGTGTAAAATATTTTTAGCCACTTGGTACGCACTTGCGTGAGTAGTACAATGCACGCGCTTGTGGCGCAATAATATGGAAAATTAATAAGCAGGAAAGTCGCGACTTTGTCTTTTGAAACATCTTCGTCGTACTACCCTATCATATAAACCTTTTTTTCTTCTTCTAATGTCAATAGTCACGGTATGAACGCATATGCATACATATACCCCTATGAAACATTTGATAGTAATCAATCGTGTCTTTAAAGTATAAATACTAACGAGGTAGTCAATGAGCTATAAAAACCTAATTTAATCAACCCCTTATATTTTCTTCTAGGTTTTAATTCAACCCCTTATATTTTCTTCTAGGTTTCAATAACAATTGAAGACATCAACGATAACGCACCGGAGTTTGGCTCATCTTCCGTACGAGTCTCGGTCGCGGAGTCCGCAAATATAGGCTCTGTAGTCTATGCTGCAAGAGCTACAGATCTAGATGAAGGCAAAAATGGTCAGCTGACCTATTCACTGCTATCCGCTACTGGCCCACCGAATACTTTTGCTGTAAACTCCCAGTATGGTCTAGTGACTCTGTTGAGGTAAGTTTGTATGGCAAATGTTAAGACTATTTATTCATTTCGTCTCTTGAAGCATGATATGCCATTATTTGTCCCACTACGCGAGACAGGGATTATCTGAGTTAGAGATAGTGTGTGATTTATCATTACGGTTGCCCCATTTTGTACGATTTTTTTTTGCTAAATAAGTAATATTTGATGTTATCGTTTGGTTTACGTGGGTTACCATACTAGAGTGTAAGTGGTTTGCTTTTTTTAATGAAGACGTCACTGTATCTGATTTCAGCCCAGCTTTAAAAAGCATAATCCATAAACATAAAGAACTGAAGAGTAGCTTACCTGTATAACGGTCTTAATAATTGTCAAAAGTCATTGTCTCTTTTTGCTAATATTATTCACTTGTAAATTACTCATTATGTTGTTATACGAGTATTCTTTAAATAACAAACTTTTAATAATAGAGAGCCTATATACGAGTACGTTTTACTGTAGAGCTTTAAAATTAACCAAATTCGATAAGGCTGGTCAGTTCGATTCGCTGAACATTCAGCATTTTGCATCTTCTTCTACATTTATAATCTAGAATACTGTTATTATGGAAGTTCACAAAAACAATACAAATTTGTACTATCCGCCGGTACTGACTATCCCGTCAAACAATCACCAAAGAATTTTATCTCAATCTCAGACTCTGTTCCTTGGTCACTGATCCGCGACATCTTTACACCTATACTAAGCCATTACAAATTTAATAATAAATTTAGAAAGTGATAAAAAAAATATCAACAGATCACTGGACTACGAGAATCTAGTTCGGCACACGCTCATTATATCGGCAAAGGACGGCGGAGCCCCATCACTCAGTGCCAACTTGACCCTGGTTGTGGATGTGCAAGATGTCAATGACAATCCTCCTGTGTTTGAACATGATTCATATGTGGCTAGTGTACTGGAGTCCGAACCTTTAAACACGAAGGTGAGTGGAGACGTTCATGGAGTTGCTAGTTTCCTTGTCGTTACGTGTTTATTAATACACAGTATCTTGTATATTAAAAGAAGTTAAACAAGACGGCATCTACAACCCAAAATTAGATTAAAAAAGGATGTGTCTAACTATAACGCCAAATTATAACGTCCATTGTAGCATACAGACTAAAATTACAAATTACATTTTGTCGAATGTTGTAGATTGTTATGTCACTTGTGCTGCAAATCCTGTCTGTTATTAGCAATTGCAGGCCTGACCACAGACAGGATTTGCAGGACTTTTTACCATCGTAGCCCATTCTAACCAATTTGACATAGCAGTTGCATTTTCCAACTTGTTTCAGAAGGTATTTTGCTATCAAGATAGATCTTGGTAATATTATTTAATCATAGAAAGTTGTATTTTTCATCGTAGTCATCGTTACTTTATATTATTTTATGAAATTTAAATGGTAATCGGGACTAAAATCAATAATGTGTTGTGCTTACGAAAGTTATAATTTAAATCGTATTTGCAAAATTCCAAAACAGCTCCAAAATTCTTCAAGCCCTCACATAGTTGAAACTTATACGAAACCCAAAATCAATAATCACACATTATTTCCGCAGATACTAGAAATAGAAGCGATCGACAAAGATACGGGCAACAATGCACGGATCACTTACCGGATCCTTCTAGAGAACTCTACAAACGACGATTTCTTCGCAATACAACTCGGCACCGGTTGGGTTTATCTGTCCAAACAGCTCGACAGAGAAACCACAGCATCACACAAAATGACTATAACCGCTACAGACAATGGGCTGCCCCCTCTGTCAGCCACAGCACAGTTAGTCATCAACGTGATTGATGCAAACGACAATGATCCGGTATTCTCTAAAGCATCCTATGAATTCAAAGTGGAGGAAAACAGATTGGCTGGCGCGATGGTTGGACGCATATCGGCGAGCGACGCTGATTTGGGCGATAATGCAGCGCTGCGATATAGCCTGTTCCCTTTCAATACGAGCTTTATCGTCAATCCCGTAACTGGTAAGTTGATAGCATTGTTTTTTAAATTATGTCCTTCTTTTTTTGCTTTAAACTTGGTGGTAAAATATGTGATTGTATCTGATTTAAATATGTAAATTATCGTGATTTTTACCAA
Source organism: Yponomeuta sedellus (assembly GCA_934045075.1). NCBI lineage: Eukaryota > Metazoa > Arthropoda > Insecta > Lepidoptera > Yponomeutidae > Yponomeuta > Yponomeuta sedellus. The sequence continues at coordinate 23,517,008 of OW203724.1, forward strand.
CCCAACCAATCAACCAACCCGGACTTGGCACCAACCCGGACTTGGCCGCCGTGGTGGAGAGTATGGCCTAACCTTCCTGCAATGCAGGAAGAGACCCGTGCCCCAGCAGTGGGGACATGTAAGGGTTGATAACGATCGTGAGTGGAATATTTGCCCAATTGTAAAAAAAAATTCTGTTCACATTATGCGCACTGTTACTTTAATAATGCAGCCTATATATGAAAGCGTGGCCTAGTCGAACCGAGTGATTGGAATCAATCACTTGAGTTAAGCAACAACAGGCGCGGTCAGGTGCAGGATGGGTGACCGTCCTGTGACTACCGCTAGTGGCATTTTTCCGAGCGCTTCCATGCTTCGCGAGGCACGTTAAATCGTTGGTGCCGGCTGTCATGTAATGGTAGTCGTTAAGCCGTGTCAGAAGCCTTATGGGTGGCTTGGTAACTTCTGACAGTATGGCCCGCCATTGTGTTACAATTCTCTACTATCCCGGACTTGGCCTCCGTGGTGGAGTATGGCCTAACCTTCTTGCGATGCAGGAAGACCCGTGCCCCAGCAGTGGGGACATACGAGGGTTAATATTGAAGACAGCCTTCTCTCAGAGAGTATGGGTTTAATAAGTATGGAGCCCTCGAAGCTACGACGACCAATAGATCGTCTCAGAATCGTTAGAGGGAATATTGTTAAAGCGGAGTTCTGTTTACTTGCTGCTTATTAACCTGGAGTTATAAATAAAGCGGACTGCTGCGAGCTATCGCGTACAGTTACAGGCAAAGTGTGTGACTTATTTTATAGAAAAGTCAACATTTTTCAGCCAAAGCCAAGACTGTTATTGAAAAGTGGTAGAAATTTATCTTAGCTCAATCAGTCTTATTTATAAAAATACTATTCCTCTACACTCCTTAGAGTCAGTTTATTTAATCCGTGGTTAGTTATGTTTTTTCCTCGTAATATCTCCATCACCTACTATTTTGGACAGTATGTGTCTGTGAGAATGTTCTTTAAATGTTCTTTATCTACTAACTTTTCTATCTAACGTCCATTTAATAGCCATCTTAATTTTTTTAAGTAGCCTAAATACGTCTTACTACAGACCATAGGCTTTCTCTCAGACAGAAATGGATCGATCGACATCAACCCTTGTATGTCCCCACTGCTGGGGCACGGGTGTCTTCCTGCATTGCAGGAAAGTTAGGCCATACGGGGGCCAAGTCCGGGTTGGTGGAGGATTGTAAGGCAGTGGCGGGCCTTACTGTCAGAAGTTATCAAGCCGCCCATGAGGCCTCTGACATGGCTTAACGACTCAGATAGAGAGTTTGGGCTTAATTACTATGCGTGCCCACCGCGGACTGGCAATTTGAAGCGCCGAGCTAGTTGAATACCTCAGACACTCAGTTTCCTCATTTTCTTTGACAGTTTGCGAGTTGTATTACTACTATAACCTCACAAATATACACAACTTAGAATACAAAGTCATTGGTACATGCCGGGAATCAAACCTACTACCTCCCGATTAAGAAGTCGGTGCTCTACCGCTCCGCTACCATCGCTCATATAAAAAATACGTCACATATCCAGCAGAATAATGCCACGAAAGAACACTGTTACTAACTGAAATACCGACTACCTGAATCTTCTCTTATGAGTCAGTTTTTCTTAAAACACCGGTCTCCAAATCCTAACGAACCACCGCCTATGCCATCTCTCTTTGGGGTCGTTCCTGTATTTATTTATATGCGCAGGCTACTCTCCCAGAGCCGGCGAGCCTTTGAAAGCTAAAACCCAAAGTGTGTAGTTGCAAGGGCCTTTTGAGACAGCAAATAGCTTGTGCAAACAACGAGAGCGTAATATCCTACATTTATCGAGGCAGGGACGTATCTAGGTAGGTCATGGTGAGAGGTTGTGAAGTACAAAAAGAGGTGAAATTGTATTGTGAAATTTAAAACAGATTCATAGCTATTATGGGATGTTTGTTTAATTAGTTTTCAAAGTGAGATGAAAGCCTGACTATATTTCTAAGTTAAATCAAATTGAAATACTGTTTTTCATTGTAGCGCAGAAACGACGACTTAGTGAACGTCCATATCAGGACCTACGTGGTTATAAAGATTTTTTTTTCAAAACTGCTTCATTATTAGTTCTTTCAAATTTGGTTTTTAGTTAACAGTGTAAAGTGCTAAAACCTAGAACCCCGTTCATTAAGTTGGTTTTTGCGCCATCTGCTTCTCCTTCTTCAGGCTATATTAGTCTACTGCTGGACATAGCCCTCCCCTAATGAGTGCCAGAGCGCCCTGTCTTCAGCTTGCCGCATCCAGCATCTTCTTAATAATCCTGAAATATAGTAGCCGCTATAGCACAACATGTGCTTCACACATATTTATTTAATATTTAATCGAGCTTAGAGATGCTCGATTTATCTTCAGGGGTGTTATTTTAGAATTATCTGTAACGTGACTCAAATACAGACTTGTCTATACCAAAATTGGAATGGAGACCTCGATACAGCCCTGCCTATAGTAATATCCTACAATTTATCGAAGTATAGGGAGCAGGTAAAGCCAAGGTACGACGCTATTTGACTTAGGGATGCCAGCGACAGGTCTGTTCAAAGTAAATACTAGTTTAGGACTTGCAATTTTTATGGGATTTTGGGGCTACTCTACGTCACTCGAGCGGGATGCGAACAAAAAGTATTTGTGATTTATGGAAACTATGTATGTAAGGTGATAACAGGCATCGATGGTGGTGTATGGTGGTGGTGGGTGGCGGTGCATAGGTAGTATTTGTAACTTCTTTAAGCGTTTTTCTGAACAATGCACGATACTGAATATTCACGTTTGGATCGGTGACGCTGAATTGCATTTACTCAACCCCAGTGGTCATCTTAATTTAGAAAATCATATACGTTACGGAAACCAAAGGCCCAGTTTTGATATCAAGTGTGGGCATTTACCAATAACTTTGTTTACTAAGTTATGTACATTAGTGAAGTTATAGTAGCGAAACCATTTGCTAACTGCAAAAGAAAACATCGTGGGGACCTAAGGGAAAACCTAAGTTCTCAGGTATTCAAATACCTTAGCGCTTGAAATTGCTAATCCGCGGTGGGCCCGTACTTCATTGGTAAGCGCAATTTGTAATAAACTATATATTTATTTAATTTGGTGCGGATTTGGATTTGTTTGCTTTTTTGGTCCCATTACTCCTCCGTGGAGTCTCGGACTGATACAAGGGCTTTCTATTTATCTCATTTGGCTAGGGATGGTAGCTTCATTCAAGTCACTCGATTCTCCTTCTCTTAAATGCAATTTAGTGAATATTTATTATGTAGGGTATTGTTTTTTATTTACTTTAAAACAAGCCTTTTCAAGAAACCCCTCCACAATTACCCCTACTTGCTTTATTCAATTTACTTCGAAAAATTTACATACTCCCCCAGATTGGCTTGCCAGATAACTTTTTCGCTTTAGCCACAAGTCCACAACTCGTTAAGGTGCCGCAAAAAAGGGTCGAGAAACGTTATCGGTTCGGGAGTAACTGACTGATGAATAGGAGGTCCTTTCGTCTCAATTCGGATTATCGATACATCGGATCGGTATCGCCACCTCAAGATTTTCGCTAGTTAGGTGGGAAGAACTGAGTAATTTTGTTACAGAACCACCGCGTGCAGCATTTTGCACAGTTTCGTTGATAATTGCATGAACGGGTCGATTTAATTTCACTTCTGCTTTAAGTCTACACGTGAAATCCATCTTAGCACCAACGCATTGAAAAAAAATCACGTTTCTTAACTCAACTGTCATGTTTGTAGATATGTACCTACTATCATGATACTCGCGTCACGAAAAGAAACATTAGTTTCTATATGTCGCAAATAAAAAACGGATTCGTTTTACGTTATGCGAGCTGCTTATAACTGGATTGAGCCCCAGATGTTTGCCTCTTGGGTTAAAAAGTTAGGTATTTTTCTACCGATGCATTGTGTTTGATTCTCACATGGAGGCTTCGTGACTGTGTTGACTTTTCACAATATCCTTAGGTATTTTTCATGTCTGATGTCGTTGTCTACAAATCCAGAATTTTCGGTACGTTTCTAACCATGATTTTTAAAGGAATTTGTGTTCCATTCACATAAGCGTAAGCAAACATTCATTACAAGCCTTTTTCAAGAATAATCAAGACGCTCATCAAAATTATATCTGGAACCATAAATCCGGTCTCCAAGATCCTCTCCATATCTTCCATTCAAGGGTGGAACTCGTGCTGATTATAAAACTTTGCTCTTTGTTTAAAAGAGGTATGTTACCTAAAGAAGGACGTATAAAAACAATCAGCTGTCCCAAATAAAAAATCCAAAAAAGCAATTGGCATAAAAATGTATGGAACAGCTGGTGATTGTCACCTGATTTCGAAGTTCTCCCTGTAGATAGATAGAGAACACTTTATTGCACAACCAGAAAAAAGGATACAACCATGATTTCTTAAATCTAAGTAATGTTATAAAATTGGTAATAGATTGTATCAAGATTGTTTTTTTCTGTAGCCTATATACGCCTCACAATATTTTCAGGTTTCCTTACGCTGTTTTCTTTCACAGTTAGCAAGTGGTACAAGGATTTTGTTACACCCTGAATAGGCTGCTTCGGATTCACAAAACCACAGACATATAATAATATTGCCTATGATACCAATAGAGATGAAATAGATCTCGTAGGTTTTTACCTACTGGTCTTCTGTACATTACATACTGTGTAAGGAGGATCAGAAAATACTGTATCGATATACGTAAATCATTCGCGTTGACGTTTGTATGAGATCAGATCGTCGCAGAAACGTTGGTGTCGCTTACTTACTTATGGGTTTTTAATGAGTCGAAAAAAGTTGCTTTCTCTTAGTGCCAAAAACTGCTCGCCGTTTTGTTTCATTGCACAGAATCAACAAAGAGTTGAAGGTTTATCTTATGCAGGGCGAAGTGGCTGATCTGTAAAAAAAAACTATCCTTCAAGATCTAAAGTGAGAAGATTAACATTATAACGTAAAAAACTTGATATTTAAGTCACTAAGTTGCTGAAAGTCGATATTGGTTAAAAACTAAAATGTTAACGATTTTGACAATTACACTTATTAAATTAATTTGCTGATGCAGAAACAAAGCCAATGTTGCGGCCAGATACAGAGATAGCATGCCTTCACGCTCGTATGATAATGTAAATTACTAGTTGAAAAGAATTTTTAGAAAGTACTCGTATAAAAAGCTGACAAAAATTATTCAGAGTTAGTCATTTCTTTTTAGTACTTATTTTAAAATCAAAGCCGTATTCATAATTCATTTTAACCAAAATCTGTCTTTTAATGTAGACAATACGTCTTATAAAACTTTAATGGTCAGATATTCTTGGCGTGCTATTTCTTAGTGCCAAAATATACCGGTCAAAAGTAAAAATTGTTGCCAAAGAAATGTCAAATCCTAAAATTCTAATTAAAGTTTCGTCATACGTACTAGCAGTGCCGATCACAACTCCAGATCACGTCAGCGATCTGATTAATTACAGCCCCTCATTGCAAAGGTTACATCGTCCCTCTAAGCTCCCCGGGAGGTTAGTACGGTGGATCTCACCGTCGCCTGTCCTGCGATAGCTCTTAAGTTACGGGCCACAAAAGCGAGTATTGAACGAGGAGTGTCTAGCGAACTGCAGGTCCACCGTAGCACCACGATGAATTGCGCCCGTCAATTGAAAGTAATATACGTCGTCGCGTAGGCTTTCGCCATGACCCGCCATTAAGTATTATTAAAATATTGCGCGTGTAGTGCGGAGATGAAGGTTTCTATTCTCTACGCCTGTTTTATTGGCCGAGATGGGATTTATATGAGTAACCCCCCCTAGTTTTCGACAGGTGGATCAAGGCAGTTGATTGCAAGGAAGTGAATAATGACCTCAATAATGTTTTCTGCTAGGATTACGAAATTCAGGTTTTATGAACCCTCTTCTACGTCCTGCTTCAGGACACAGGCCTGCTCTCTGAGAGAGTATGCGTTTAATTACCACGCCTACAATTTGAAGCGCTGAGGTGAATACCTAAGACACTAAGGCTTCTTCACGATGTCTTCCTTCAATGTTAGCGATTGGTATTAGTCTGATAGTTGTACAAACGTACATAACTTAGAAAACAAAGTCATTGATGAAAACCCCCGGGAAGACGTGGGTTCAAAATCATCAACAAAAAAATATTCAAATATCGCATAACCTGCAAACCATTTTCATATTGATATTGGAACCGGTTGAATTGAGCAAAAGATTCAAATAATTTATTTACAATTTTGCTTCATTTCAATAACACGTTCAAAGTCTAAATCTAACCTAATCTAAAATGTTTTCAAAATATGTCAATATTTTATTTCGTTTATGTGAAATAGTCCTTACTCCTTCTCCGTGTGATCTTGATACTGTCCTCGTGTATTTAAAGCTAGTATAATGTCCATGTAGGATGTTGGCGCGGGCTAGAAACTTGTTTGACTGATATAAGCGCCTTTTATTTTCATATATCTACGATGAGTTATAGGTGTTAAATTATGTTCGTATTCCACTCGTAGAGCAGGTGTAGTTGTGTTGAAATCGAGCTGGTTATTTGTTGAAATTATTCCTATGCGTCATTTGAAGAGGCCTGATAAAAGTTAAGCTACAATTATGTTCTGTTCCTTACTCAGCACATCTAGAACGTATTTAGCCTCTAAATAGGTTTTTAAATCTAGAACGTAGTAATTTGTATTTTGTGAGCTACCCTTAAATAAACATTCGAATATGAACCGGGACTACAACTTCTCTCTTATTGACTCAAAACCGATTCCCGAAGCATCCACAATCTCCCTTCAATATTTGAGCTCGGAAATAACGACTTACATTTTTTCTAAGGATCGTCCCGCATCGCTCATTATACCAGCCGCCTTGTCTTATTATCCTTCTTTCAACTGGCATTGCCTTTTTGGGAACTCCCACTTTATGCCCTTTGAATTAAAGCTTAGTTCTCGCTGCAGAGGGTCTCTCAAGTCCGGTTGTGCCCTTCGATTCTTTGCCATAGTTATCACAAGCTGGTCCCTACGAATTCGGAACCAACTCTCGGATAATCATAGGTATTGCGCCTGGAGCGATCTCTTTTATGAATCCCTAATTTGAGGTTGCCCAAGGAAAGATAATCGACTTGAAATTGACAAAATTCCTGAAGCCTGCTTGGGTTATCAATGTTGTATTAACTGAGTGCACGCACTTTTAGTAATCATTCTTTAATGAAAATTGGCTTGTAATACAACGGTATTTTTTTCCAATGGTTTCACATGTGTAGAGGTTTCGTGAAGTAATTTCGTAGTTCAGTAGGTTACAGAAAACAAAGCATTATACTCGTAAACTTGTGTTTTGAAGCTTTAAAAACTTGTGATGGACTAAAAGGTAAAAAAATTAAACAAACTTACAATTTAGGACACGCCAAACCGGGTAATTTGGTTAGTGAGAACGATAAGGCGTACTAATTTCTCTTCTTTTCTCGTGCTACCTCATATGCCACCGAAATAAAAACAAGATATTGAAATGAGCCGTTTTCAAAACAGTATTTTTTTTGTTGCAGGAATAATAACAACAAAGGAGAAACTTGACCGCGAATTTAAGTCATCCTACGCACTTTTCGCCGAAGCAAAAGACCAGGGAACGCCACCACAGTCCAGTAGAGTGCCAGTAGCGATCAAAATCACAGACGTCAACGATAACTCTCCCGAAATCATCGATCCAAGAGAGGACGTAGTAAGCGTGAGGGAAGAGCAGCAACCGGGTGCAGAAGTAGCGAGAGTCAAAGCGATAGATAGAGACAACGGCGTCAATTCTACTGTCACTTATTCCATCTTGAACGAGAGGGACTCTGATGGTTATGGGGTTTTCTTGATCGATTCAAAGACTGGCGTCATCAAGACTAGTACTGGTAAGGCTGATATTTATTTCAATCAACTAACGTCTCACTTTCATGTACCTAAAATGACTATGACTAATAATGACTATAGAAAGTGACTATGACTTGGAACTAAATTACTAAAGATAATGTTATTTCTTTCAGTCTTAGATCATGAAGAAAGATCGATCTATCGATTGACTGTAGCAGCCACGGACGGAGGTAAACCACCAAGGCAGACTGTGAGGCAGCTCAAAGTAGAGGTACTGGACCTCAATGATAACAGGCCCACGTTCACTAGTTCAAGCCTTTCTTTCAAAGTAAGTTTAGATAATAATTATTTACATAATTACATATTAATTAATACTATTTATTTATTCTACACATTTTCACTTAATTATACAACAATATATTTAAATAAACAACGAATGAAACACACAGCCAGGTGACAAGAATGTACCTATCACCGTGTTGACACAAATTAAAGTGTGCAATTTCCAGTACAATAAAAAAGACTCTCACAACGACACATTTTAAAAAAAAACCGAGCCGTCATCAGTCAGTTCATATTCGTCCAGCACTAACTTACGCCTCCCCCAGAGGCATAACCTATTCAAATTTATAACGAAAACTTGCTTATATTTACGCCTGTTTCATCACTCTGGTATCTGTATAATATTATTTGACAAAGCAATTATGTATTACTGTCTTGTTACAGGTAAAAGAAAATGCAAAAATAGGTCACATCGTCGGCACAGTTGCTTGCTGTGACAGCGATATACAGGATAATCTTATAAATGGAGATATTGAAAAACATGTATCATATCTACTTCTACCTTTAACCTCAGATCATTTGCCAGGAACATTTGAAATTGACAGACGTACCGGCTCCCTCGTAGTAGCCAGACAACTTGATAGAGAAATACAAGATGAGTATAGGCTCGAAGTAAGAGCTTTAGATACGTCAGCTACAAACAATCCTCAAAGCAGCGCAGTGACAGTCAAGATAGATATCGTTGATATCAATGATAACGCTCCTCAATGGCCACAGGATCCAATTACCGTCGAGGTATCTGAAGTCACTCCCATCGGGATGATCGTGTATAACTTTACCGCAAGAGACGCAGATGCTGGTAGCAATGGGGAACTTAACTTTGAAATTGTATCTTCACTCCCATCTACAAGTAGTGGTTTTACTTTAGATCCCTTGACAGGGTCGTTAACACTGACATCAGCATTAGACTACGAATTATTAAAAGAATACTGGCTAGTTGTAAAAGTCACAGACATGGCAGTGAATCTATCAGAGAGATTATCAACTGCTGCTACGGTTCATATAAAAGTTACTGATGCTAACGACAATATCCCGACATTTGTATCCGCATCTAAGGCTTCGGTTTCTTTAAATACACTATCTGGTACGCTTTACCAAGCATTGGCTGTAGATTATGACTCAGGAGATAATGGAAGAGTATCTTATTTTATCGCAAGTGGTTCAGATAGTTCATTATTTTACATGGAACATGAAACAGGAAAACTGTCAGTTTCAAAGAAGTTCGCTACAGATATTTCAAAAATAAAACCTCGGCAGTATAAATTGAATTTAACAGCATCAGACCACGGCACTCCTTTTCAAAAACAAAGTCACATGACATTATTGCTGAATCTTCAAGAGTCAACGAATATTCCACCAAGGTTCTCTGAAGCTTTCTACAAAGTTAACATCAGTGAAGACATAAAAACTGGCAGCTTTGTTGCTCGACTTGCTGCTAAATCATCCCGTGGAGAAAATGGTATGTATAATACTGAAAAAAACATGTGAATTATGTTCACTTTCATTCTTAGAGAGTTATTTATTAATTTACTTATTTACTCATTTGCTTTAGGAAACCTCACTTACTTCATCCCATCTGGAGTAGCAGAGAATAAATATACGATCGACGAAAAACGGGGCACTATCACAATAAATGGAAAAATAGACAGGGAAGAGCGAGACACCTATGTTTTTCCAGTTTATGTCTCAGATTCTGGAACATATCAAACTTCAAATTTCGATATTACTACAGTAACAGTCAATGTGTTGGACGTAAATGATAATCCGCCAGCATTCAAACCTGGGTCCTGCTATACTCTGACTGTCCCTGAAAATAATGATCCCGATGTCATTCATACAGTCGCAGCTACAGACAAAGACATTGGCGCAAATGGGGTCATAACTTATAGTATTATATCAGGAAATAACGGAAATAAGTTTTCCATTGATCCATCTCGTGGACAACTGACTGCAAGAACTTTAGATAGAGAAACGCAGTCTAAGTACCACTTAACCATAACAGCATACGATCACGGTTCACCAATAGCGCTACAAGGTTCCTGTAATGTCACAATTATGGTTGAAGATCAAAATGATAACGACCCAGTTTTTGACACTGGGCATTATTCTGCGATGATTCCTGAAGATGCACCCGTGGACACCTCCGTGATAAAAGTCAGAGCAACCGATGCCGATTTAGGATTCAACAAAAGGATAGTTTATTCACTGGCTAATGAGAGTCAAGGTCTGTTCAGGATCGATAACAAAAGTGGAGTCATTTATACAACTGGGTAAGCTTTTGAAAAATGTATTGTTTATAAAAACTAACTATATTTTACTTTACTTTTTCTATCTGTAACGTCATTCAATTACGCAAAAATTAGTTTTTGTTTGCTTTTTTCAGGCAATTTGATAGAGAAAAGAGGAATGCCTACAACTTTGAAGCAGTCGCAACCGATGAAGGTCGTTATGTCACACGTTCTCAAAGAGTTTCTGTCGAAGTCACCATTAACGACGTAAACGATAACAAGCCTATTTTCACCAAATACCCATTCAAAGTACAAGTTGCTACATTAACACCTCCTGGACAGAGTCTCCTGAAGGTTTCGGCAACTGATAATGATATTGGCACAAACGCAGAAGTATTGTATGAATTACTAGATAATTCTTATCATAAATTCAGAATAAACCCTACAACTGGTTTCTTAACCGCAACACAAAGTCTTGCTAGTGAAAATGGAAGATTGATACACTTGAATGTGTTAGCTAAAGACAAAGGCAACCCAGCCCAAAGTTCTGTGGGTCTCATAGAAATAAGAATTGGAGATTTTTCTGAATCTACCACATTAAACTTTCAAAACGTAACCTACAATGTGACGATACCAGAAAATATGGCATACGGTAAAGAAGTGACACAAGTCACCGCTGTTAGAAGTGATGGTAGACGCCAAACAATAATTTATGAATTTGGAAGTGGTAACGATCAATATGCATTTGAAATTGACTCAAACACTGGCATGATTAGAGTTAATAACTCTGCAAACTTAGATTACGAATCTTTTCCGGGTCCTAAAAGAAAACTCGTAGTAGTAGCCAGGACCGAAGGATTACCTGTTTTATATGGCTATAGTGAGATTACTGTCAATCTTTTAGATCGAAATGATAATGCTCCAAGATTCACACAGCAACAGTATATAGCAAATGTGTTAGAAGGAAATACAAAAGGAGAGTTTGTCGTTCAACTATCAGCTAAAGATATGGACCAAAATGCAAATGCGAGAATTCTGTATCACATTGTTGATGGTAATCATGACAATGCATTCATAATAGAGCCAGCATTTTCCGGTTCTGTAAAAACCAATATAGTATTAGACAGGGAAATTCGAGAGACATACAAGCTGACAGTAATAGCTACCGATGAAGGAGATCCACAAATGACTGGGACAGCCACACTTAGGATTAATGTAGTGGATGTCAATGACAATCAACCGACCTTTCCACCGCCAAGTGTGATTTCTGTTTCTGAAGGTACGTGAACTAATGTAAATTTATGATAAAGCTGCGTATTTTTTACTGAAAGTAGTGCATGAACTATATCAACGTCAGATTGGTCATCGTATATAGAACACAACACAAGTTTCCTGTCTCCAAATTTATCGGTCCCTCACTAGTTTGTATATTCTTCATTCAATTACGGTTGTTCTTGGTAAGTACCATAAAAGAGTTCAAAAAAGAGTGGCATTTAACATAATTTGTATTCCCTCGAATACTTTTGCATTCAAAGTCCCCAACCCGAGGGGCAGGATTAAAATAAAATGGGACTCCTTAAGGATCAATATTTATTGGACGGTATTACATTTTTTCCCGGCCGCATGTCTTAGCGGTGCCTCCCCAACGAACCGCGTTCTTTCTTTCCTTTCCTTTCTTTTTTTAATTTCTCTTTCTCGTTTTTATATCATTGTACGCCGACAGCAGTTTTGTTTTCGAGAATCTGGTTTTGCGGATCGTTAAAACGGCCCGCCGCCACAGAATAAGTGCTACAGAGGTACTACTATACATTTGTTTTGGTTTAGCTTATTAAACCGTTAATAAATTAAAGATACCAGTGATAGTATATCCAACAATACTCGAGATATGTTAAAGCTCTTCTCTATGGAGTTATAATATGTACCAAGCACTGAGACGGACCTCTGTATTGTTTATTTTGCGCCGCCACTGCTTCTTAAAAACGCGAGTGTAGAGTCAACGACAAAAGTTAACTTTAGATTTATTGCGGTTGTGCTCACGACTTTGTGGATTCTTACTTGATTCTTACCTATAAGTGCTCGTTGTAGTTAAGGATTTACGGAGACGTTTCTTGTCCTTCATTGAATTTAAGTACAGCCTTTTACGCCCGTTGCAGTAGAACTTTTTCATTGCGAACTGACTTAAAAAACCTATCAGATCTTAAAATTATTATTTAGTTATACGTTGATCCATAATCTAATGACGTAGACATTTATGCATGTGATATGATAGAATTGTGTTTATTTTATTTTCAGGCACCGAAATCGGCACCGTCTTGACTTCAGTGACAGCAAACGATGTAGATACCTATCCAGCGTTAAAATATACTCTTAGTCAAGGGGAAAACAAGTTCACAATAGACAGATATAGTGGTAAAGTTGTCCTGAACGGCCCGCTAGATTTTGAAACCAAGCAACTGTATCAGATTAACGTGACGGCCTCAGACAGCGAGCATGTAGCCAGCACTACCCTGACTATCAAAGTGACTGATGTGAATGATAATTCTCCTGTTTTTGAGAAGATATCTTACAACAGTGTTTTGCCTGGTGAGTTGAACAAGCACAATTTTCATAGATTTTAAATTGTAATGTTCATGATATGACAGTAATATTTCAAATCTCAGCACATTAACATTATTTAATAAGAAATTTTACTGATGCTGGTTAGTCGCCCATTAGCTCAGTTGAGAGAGCGCTGGCACGGTAAGCCAGAGGTCACGGATTCGAGTCCCGGCATGGGTGGGATTTTTAGCCTCCAAATAGATTTTTAAAACAATAAGATATACAAACCCCTATTAACAGATATCATTTACTTATAGGGCATGTTCGGAAAAAATATAGGCATAGTGTATTAACAATTTATTTTAAAATTTCCAGAAGGAGTTGGAACACAGGAAGTGACCTGTGTAAGTGCAAAAGACAAAGACATTGACGACAATGGAAAAGTCACTTACTCTCTCCTCCAACCTACAAAGGGCTACTACATTGATCCTGCTTCTGGAATCATCTACGTGAACTATAGTGCCTTGCTTGACAGCCACAGAGATGGTCAACTTGCAATCGTAGCTACCGATCACGGAAAGCCAAATAGGAGTGCAGTGGCCTCAGTAAGGATAAGCGCTGGTGCGTCTTCAGAAATCAAGCCGTTTATTGGGCAAGACACTTATCGGTACGTACCATTACATTTAAACTATTACGTATCTTCCCCTGTCAAGTATTACAAAGTCATGAACGATTAGTTTTTAATAGAGTCATATTTTTGCCAAAAAGTAGAGAGAGAGAGAGAGAGAGAATATTCTTTATTGTACACCAGAGCACATATTATAAAACATGTAAAGATACAAATTGCAGCAAGTTTCCGTAATAAAGTTGTCTGGAAGAAATTGTGTTAAGCAATAAGTCCGCCAATTGTACTTTGTATCTTTAATAATCATAATAATAATATCTTACAACCAATATTACAACATTACATTACAATATTACAACAAATATTGTACTTTGTATCTTTAATAATAATATTATTTACGTAATAATAATATTAAGTACAATTGGCGGCATTATTGCTTAACGCAATTTCTTTCAGACAACTTTATGACGGAAAGTTGCTGAAGGAAATAAGAGACTGGTAGACTTTATTGCACAGCCAGAAAAATAAATTATGAAGAGAATCACTATATTAAAAATGTAAACCGTTAATTGGACCTTGATAAAGTTAATCATATTATATACTTATACCTACTAATGTCCGTAAAATAACAGGTACAAATGCGGTTGACTCATAGAAAATGCTTGTAGCATTAAGTACGCCGCATTATTATTGTAAAATTGACTTATGTGCCTATTAAGAATATAATACATAACTTAATCATTTGTCCTAGTCCCAATCTAAGATACCTTGTGCTATGGTAACCAAGCAAGGATATCAAAATAAACCCAAGCTGAGGTCATTTGACGGCCTCAGTGGCGCAGCGGTTTGGCACGTTGCTGTAAAACCGAAGGTCTCGCGTTCCATCCCCGGCCGTGTCAAATTGGGAAACGAACTTTCCTAGTTTGTCTCGGGTCTTGGATGTTATCTATGTATTTATTATATTAAATCTCGTCGAGTTAGCACCTATAACACGAATCATTTAGTTGTACTTAATATAGGGGTAACGAGATCTGTGTAATATGTCCATGAATATTTATTTATTATCATTTATACAAATGTATGGTGGCGCCTAGTGAGAGTCGAACCCACGTCCTCCAGCATAATAATCAGACGTGAAACATTCAGTTTTCTGTGTCTGGACTTTTTTACAGTTATAATTTTATAGATATTCCCAACTAACAGTCATACTTCATCTTCACTTATGAGGTCACAAATATGTATTTTGGTGTGCAAATAAAACATGATCTATTTATCTACTCTGGAAGGGTAGGCAAAGACCGCGATAGTAAATGTGTCTTTATAACGTCATCAGATGTAGTCAGAATTAACTTACGTAACGTCATGTTTTTACCCAAGACAAGACTAAAGCCGGAATATTTCTTATATCAAAACCAAAATACTTAAACACTGTACTCGTTCACTGTTAAAACATAGGATTTTCTTTTATTTCAGTATAACCGTGAACGAGGCCACCGAGAAAGGGACATCTTTACTACAAATCGGAGGCATCAATGACATAATGAAGAAATACAATTTAGAATTTCACATAATTTCCGGGAACGAGGGAAATGCTTTTGATGTCTCAACAAACGGCGCTCTGCTGTTGGTTAAAAAACTTGACAGGGAAAATCAGGATTCTTACGTTCTTGGCTTAGCTGCTCTGGAGCAAGGAAACATGTTATCCTATAATCAGAACAAGACCACAATCACAATTTTTGTGACTGTAGCAGATGCTAATGACAATCCTCCAGTATTCTCATCTAGCGACTTTGAACTGACAGTCAGCGAAGATGTAAAAATTGGCTACACGCTTATTCAACTGTCAGCAACCGATGCCGATTTGTATGGAACACCAAGCGCCACTATTATTTATAATATTACTTCTGGTGATGACGAAGGTTTATTCTTCATACATCCTACTGCTGGAGTTATGACTGTGAATAAAACTTTAGATTATGATACTGGCAATACAGAATACAAGCTTGTTATCGTGGCTTGTGATCAAGGAGAACCGGCTTTGTGCAACGCAGCATACATGAAGTTATCTATAATTGATGAAAACGATAATGCACCAACATTCCCTGTCACTGAATATTTTGAAACAATAGCTGAAAACGAACGAGTTGGAACATCTGTCTTTACGGCGAGAGCCACAGATTTAGACCGAGGCAGATACGGAAAGCTAAATTACTCAATAATACCAACATCCTACAACAGAAATGACGATTCCTGGAAGATGTTCCAAATTGACTCTGGATCTGGTTTAGTAAACACCAATGCTATCTTTGACTACGAGTTAAAAAACAAGTATGAATTTGGAATCAAAGCATCAGACTTGGGTGGAAAGAGTTCTACAGTAAAAGTTAGAATAGACATCGAAAGTCGAGATGAATTTTATCCACAATTTACCCAGAAAACTTACAGCTTCCAAATACCAAAGTCAAATTCTTTATTAGCTGGTTATGTTATTGGACAAGTTATAGCCACTGATAGAGACAAAGGAATTGATGGAAGAATTGTTTACCAGCTCTCAACTTCACATTCCTATTTCAAAATTAACAGAACGGCTGGAAATATCATAATAAAGAAAACTGTTGATGTCAACAATCTGTTTGGCACTGAAAAATCCATAAGCCTAGTAGTTACCGCTAGTTCTGGACGTCAAGGCTCTCTTACCAATAAAACGGCTGTGGAAATATCTATTGATTACCTAGGAGTATCATCAATAAACAATCCCGATATAGCTACCGGTGGTGGTTTATCAGATTGGGCCTTGGGGCTATTAATAGCTTTTATTTTCATTATTATCATATTTGCCGCAGCATTTCTATTTTTGCATATGAAGAACAAAAGACACAAGAAAGTTAACAAACCCGGACTTAACTCTGAAGGAGTTGGAGCTACCAACAGTTATGTAGATCCAAGTGCTTTCGATACTATCCCAATAAGAAACACAGGAGCGACTGGTAGCCAATTTGCTCCTCCGAAGTACGATGAGATTCCACCATACGGCCCTCACACAGCCAGTTCAAATTCAGGTGCTGCTACTACTTCGGAGCTTTCAGGATCTGACCAATCGGGTTCAAGTGGAAGAGGCTCGGCTGAGGATGGTGAAGACGGTGAAGATGAAGAAATAAGAATGATTAACGAAGGTCCCTTACAACGGGATTCGCTTCACAGATCCAATGACGATGATAACTTGTCAGACGTCTCCGTTCACAACACTCAAGAATACTTGGCCAGGCTGGGTATTGTAGATACTGCAACTGGTGGAGGAGCGTCAACGTCCTCTAGAAGATGCTCAGAGAATGTGACTACAAAAGATACAATGCTCCACCATGGTCCTATTGATCCTATGCACATGTTTGATGAAGACGCTGCCCACGAAAACGATATAACTAATTTGATCTACGCCAAATTAAACGAAGTTACAGGCAGTGATAGAGCCAGTAGTGCTGATGAAACCAGTGCAGCCGTGGACAGAGCCATGGCCTTAGGAGCTTTCCCAAGTGCTCCTGGAGAGGCTACTGCTGTACCAACTCAAGGACCTTCCATGACTGGTAGTCTCAGTTCCATAGTTCACTCTGAAGAAGAATTGACTGGAAGTTACAACTGGGACTATTTGTTAGATTGGGGACCGCAATATCAGCCTTTAGCTCACGTCTTCTCCGAAATAGCGCGGTTGAAAGACGACGCTGTATCACTTCAAAGCGCTAACAGTGTGGCTTCGAGTGCTAAGAGTAAAGGCACTTCTATATCCGGCGGCAAAAGCGTACCGCCACCGTTGTTGACGACAGTGGCACCAAGGAGTTGTCCAGCGCCGTCTTTATCGTGTCGACAACCTCAGCACTTACTGCCTAGGTCTCCTATAAGTCATGACGTCCCTGGTGGGTTCTCAGCAGCCGCTGCTATGTCGCCGTCTTTCTCGCCTTCCTTGTCACCTTTGGCGACGCGATCACCCTCAATGTCACCTTTAGTAGGTCCTGGACTCCCACCAGTTCCAGGAAGTAGAAAAGCCACACATTCAACGTTGAGGTTATAGGATATCTTGAAATAATGTAAATAGATCTTAATAGATCTTAATGTAAATAGATCTTAATAAGTTACTTAGACCGACTTGCACCACTTTCACGTGGCTTCAGTAGCATTTAGTTAAAATTTAGCTAAAGTTTATCATACAAAATGAAACGTTAATGCTCAGTGATTAAGTAACATTTAACCGCTTTGGGCCTGACCTTGAAAATAGCAAGAGGAAACTATTATAATTGTACTGAGGATGTTAAAAAGTGGCGCAAGTTGGCTTTAGTGTTTGAATGTTAGAAGTATTTATTCAATTGTTTGTCCGATTTGATCGGTAGTATTTTGATTGTATGTAGTGTCATTTTGTGCATGTCTTTGCTATTGTAAACTTGTCTAAAGTCTGCCCTGAATATGCTCAAAGTGATTTAAGCGCTTATATGAAATTACCGATTTTTGCGGTAACTGTAAATATGTTTTGTTTAATTCGGGTTTTAACTTTAATCCTTGTAAATAAATTTAGGTTACATCTAATGTTTTTTGTAAAAATGTTATACAATGAAGACTGCCATGTTATAATGTATTTTAATGATAAATGAATCAGCTTTACTTTATTAAGCTATAAGTCCTAGAAATGATATTATAGATATTTCAACTCTTTTTAATTTTATTTCGCTCACTGGGTCTTTAATATTTTTTATCCCAGATTGGTCCCACTTCTATTACGGCAATATTAAGTCACAAATCATCAAAGTATTGATCCCATTTGTAGTAAACATGCTAACATAACGTTTATCATCATCGCATATTATATGTAATAAATTCTTTGATACTGTGATTTTCGTCTAAGTTCATAAAATTTAAAATATTTAGCTGCTTAGATTACCTATATAGATTACAAACATGTAAATAAATAATGTTTATTAGTGAACATAAAACTGTTTAGGTTTTTAGTAAAAACTATTGTTCCCAATTAAGAACATTGTTTAGATGAAATTGAAAATAAATGAAATTTTAAAAATTAAGTTGGTTTATTTTGTTTCTACACCCCATTTCCATGGATACACAATGGTTCTCCGTTGCAAAATTAGCTTGAATTTCAAAATATAATGGTTTTAAATCATAACATAATGACAATATTATCACAGTTTCGTCTAGGGTATTACATCAATAACAAAAATGAAAATATCTTTTTAAAGTCTACTTCTCTTGTTATCTAAAATACTAGACAAATACAATGTTTAATAAATCACTAAAATCAAAAGCAAGTAAACATAATGCATTTCACATTAGAATTTAGATACAATGTAGGATAATATTGTTAATCTAATTAAAATTAAGGCCTTTTGCACATTTTGTACAACAAAAAATGTTTGCAAAGTATGCAAGAAAATCTTTGGACACAGTGTACTATCTTAACTTTAGTTTTCCAAAGTCCCAGTTGAGAAGGTAAACCTTTAAATGTCTCAAAATTAAATTGATCCAAAGTTAAAGAACTTTTGGCGTTTACAAAATTGACCAATCAGACTACACATATAATATCAAGAACCAGACCTAGATTAATCTGAATTCCCACTTTCCCAGTTGTCCCTTCCAGTCAGTCTCTAAAGAGAACAGACGACCAGTGCCGTAAATAAGGCGGTGTCACCAGTGCCCTGGCATAGGGCTTTGACTCTGGGGGGGGCGCAAGAATGGCCAGACCAGGCGGGAATATTATTTAGGTACTCCTGATAGGTTCCTGCTGCGCCCCTAGTGCTCGATTCCATCATATAATTGTATGTACCGACATGCCAGTATCAAAAACTTCTCTTAAATTAGACAATTAGATACTTGTATTTTGGGTTTCTTCCAAAATATTTGATAATTGCACAGGGCGCAGAAAAGACTATTTACGGCACTGTCGACGGCACGGATTGTCACCAAGGTGACAGCCGAGAAGACAATTCCCAGATGCCACCCTGGGGGACAGGGAATTGGGGGACTAATGGGAAAAATTGCTTGATTGCAGGGATCTGCCGACTGCTCTGATTGGTTAGAAGGCAACGATTTGAACACACCAAAACGATTAGTGTCAGTGCGTCTTATTATCTATAAACAAATGCCTAAATCTTAATATCACTATAAAATCTATATAGTCTACTGCTTTTTGATACAAACTAGCAGATATGCAAATCTTATTTGTCAATCGTCAGTATACAATGAAATACGGTTAAGCTGGTAATAGACTTGAGCATTCTAGCAAACCTCCATTACAGACTAAGGGCCAGTTTCTGAGTTCCACTCAACTGTAGTGCTGTCTCGTCAAATTTTTCACCGAAGAGCGTGACAGAACGTTACTTAAGTATTTACTTAGTAAAATTCTCAATTCAAAAACTGGCCCAAAAGCTCACAAAATAAACGGCGTTTAGCGAGTATTCTAGCAAATGTTCTAGCAAGCATTCTAGGGAAACGGCAGTGGTTTCGATTTTTTTGCCGAGCCGATCAATTTTGTCACTGTTCCGACCTCTGATATCTTAATACAGTATGACGAGCATTTACTAGAGAAGGTACTCCCTAGAATGATCGTGGAAATATTAGTAGCGTTGTTTGTTCTGTTCGTTGTTCAGTTTGGCAACTTTAGAAACGCCATCTTAAAATAAAATAGTATGAGAAGCATTTACTAGAACGTTCCCTAAAATGATCGTGAACATGTCTGCAGCGATAAGTTTGTTGTTTTGTTCGATATTTTTAGATAGAAACGATAGAAACGGCGAATGTTGGATGTTTTTTAATGATTCTATCACAATTTGAAAGCCAGATCTAGACGCGTGTAACATGTAATGTGATCTACGATTAATGCAACGCGAATCCAACGTGTGGAGTGCACTACGCGTCGCTCTCATTGTGCCGTCCACACATACGTTGCATTAATCGTTTGCGATTGCATCGTCGTGTAGATTGCACTACACGTTACACACGTCTGGGTCTAGCTTCAGTTATTCTAACTCTTGACATCTGACACCAACTGAGTTTAGGTACTTCCACACAATCAGGACACGGTCACGGTCAGGACTGAAGAGGAATTAAGGTAATTAGACAGTCGGTGACAATGTCAGTGCAATACCTACAAGGTATTTCTCAATAGGTTATTAATTGTATATGTATTTGAATTTATCAGTGCATTTTAAATTTAACTATGATCACGTTATAATTACAATAACATACATATTTTAAACGTACCATCTAAAGAAAATGCAGTACCTGATATAAAATTGTATGTCATCACATGATCATGCTAAACCTAATAAAAACCGAGAAAAATTTGGACAAATAAAATTATGGATGACGTTCATGGAATCTTATCATATTATGTTAAGCTCTGATGTTCGTTATCAACCCTTGTATGTCCCCACTGCTGGGGCACGGGTCTCTTCCTGCATCGCAGGAAGGTTAGGCCATACTCCACCACGGGGGCCAAGTGCGGGTTGGTGGAGGATTGTAGGACAGTGGCGGGTCTTACTGTCAGAAGTTATCAAGCCGCCCATAAGGCCTCTGACACGGCTTAACGACTGCCATTGTATGACAGCCGGCACCAACGGCTTAACGTGCCTTGCGAAGCACGGAAGCGCTCGGAAAAATGCCACTAGCGGTAATCACGGGACGCTCACCCATCCCGTACCTGACCGCGCCTGTTGTTGCTTAACCAAGTGATTGATTCCAATCACTCGGTTCGCCTAGGCCACGAGCGCTTCTCTGCTGCAAGCTCTGATGTATTCAGTTTAAAAAGATGGTTAGAGTGGAGTTTTTTTGCCGCTGGCATTTTCTCCACTACAATTATGGCTTGAAGGATTGGAGGAAGGAAGGAAGAACGTTGAAATAAATTGTTAATTTATGATTTCTGGATGATCTGGATATCTTTAATTTAATAGGAGAGCCGAAGATCGGGCTTAGTAGCGTGTCTGGGGAGAGGTCTATGTCCAGCAGTGGACTAACACCGGCTTATTATGATGATGATGAAAATTATGATATCTTTAATGGTAAACGCGGTCGTTTTTGGAAAAACTGCTATCGGGTCTCAGGATCGTGATCCTAGATTCTCGGTGGGTCCTAAGAATCAATATTAACAGGAATAAGAGATTGGTCCGACACTTTTCGCATAGTTATGACACTTTTCTAATAGATATGACTTTTTTCATTAGTTTCTGCATGGAGCCCTTAATGGTGTTGTTTTCCTTTTTTTACTTATCAATCAGCCTGTACACATACCTCCTCCAAGGCACGTCACGTCCATCTATGATCGGCCGATCGGTAAATTTGTGCTGAAAACGGCTCATAGGCTGTTTACAGTGCGCCAAAATTTATAAACGAGCACTGTGCAAAAATTACAAAGTGCCCAGATACTTTGTAGCCACGTGAGCCACGCGAGCGGTATGGAGTATTTCTATGAACCAAGCAGTGCGTTTATGTCATGCACCTAGATTTGTAGGGTAAATAAAGTAAGATTTTTAATAACGGTATTTTTATAGACTACTGCACTTTCTTTCATAGGTACTTCAATAATATCATTGTGAACATGTTATCTAGTTTAAGCTTTTTCGATACTGATTATTTACGTGCCCACAAGTATAATAGTACAACGTTCAGTGTCATAGGTAAATACAGATCAATAATATTTTATTAAATATAGTTCCCTACGGAAGTACAGGTGTTCAGTGGAAAAACAGACAATGATATTATGTCCTGGGACATGTTTCATAAAACTACTATTCGAAGTTTATTATGACATTCGAGGTACATTGATTGCGTACCAATCTTCCTACTTGTTAATAGACTCTATGTACATTGAATTTTCATCTGAATTGTAGTTTCTTGAAACAGGCATGAGTAGCCTTTTAACAATGTAAGTAACGTGTACAACGTCGCCAGAGAATCCGCTGTTTATTTGAAATGTTATTTATTAAATATACACGTCCTAGCTTCAGCCCGCTTCGGCTTCGCCAGCGTTGGATATTATCTCACGGGAACGCATTGCCAGGATTTCAAGTATCCTCAGTCACAATTCTGATTCTGATCTATCTGTACGCAAAGTTTCATAT
Source organism: Yponomeuta sedellus (assembly GCA_934045075.1). NCBI lineage: Eukaryota > Metazoa > Arthropoda > Insecta > Lepidoptera > Yponomeutidae > Yponomeuta > Yponomeuta sedellus. The sequence continues at coordinate 23,539,775 of OW203724.1, forward strand.
GTGCCCAGCCGTTGTTGTTCGATTGACAAACAGACATCCAAACATCTTCACAAACTTTAACTTCTTCACATTTATAATATTAGTAGAATGATCATGTGCAACCGCACCTTTATATCCAAAATAGGTTACAACAGTCATACATATGTAACAGTCGTAACATTTTTGGTTAGCTACACCTAGAACATTACAGCGAATGTTACAACATTCGCCGTAACTGAACTCGGTTTAGAAGAATCATTATCATCATCATCGTGATCATGAGCTTCAATCTCATCCAATTTGTTTTTTTAAAAAGATAAATCCGTTCGTTCAAATAAAGAATCAACTTTCTTGGTTGCTACTTTATTACTAATTAATGCTACTATTGTAAAAGTGGAATTGTAAATCACAATAACTAAACGACAATACTGACGTATTACTAAAAGGGAAGTGTCAATAATGTGGTTTAGCCTCGTGGCACTAAATCCAAACATTGGGGTGCACGAAAGCAGCCTCTCGGTAAGACGTACTCACTGAGCCCGCACGTCTGGCGCACCCTGGGCAACAATCAGCGAGTCCCTAACGCTGATTAGCAATTCCACCACGGCTTGCAATTGACACGCTAGTAGATCCACACATTCCTTCGCCTTTTCAATTTCTTTAGTGGCATTTTCATTTCATTTCTAAAGAAGATTGCTGCTGAAATTAAAACGGCCCCGATGGATGGAATAGAATTAGAATAGTAATAGCATATTATAACGATTAGCAATAAACACGGTTTCGATCAGCATTTAATGTTTTCGATCACCAATAAAAGTATTCGCATATTTTGCGTCCCATAAATAGAAAACTCAATTACGGAATTTTTAAAAACCTATTTTTAAAAATCTGGAATTTTTAACCTCTAAATAGATTTTTAAAACTTGTCCTCAGCACGGGTTCTTCTTCTTCAGGCTATATTAGTATACTGCTGGACATATTGTCATTAGAAATTAGAAATTTTTGGTCAATATATAATATTAATTTTGTTGAAATGAAATGAAATGAAAAGGTTTTATTCAAAGTAGCGCAGATACTGCGGCTTAATGAACGTTACAAGTTAAACTAGGTGTCCATTTCAAAATCTGGATCATTTTGGAGAAAAAATGGACAAAAAAACTCCAAACTTAGTCTTTTCAAATTCCTTAATTAACAGAATTTACACAGATACTACAAAACTCGTGAATTTTACATGCTTGAATTCCAGACATCATTGTCATCTAAATAATCCTTAATATTATAGTAGCTCTTTTGGCACAAAGTGTACTTTACACATTTTTTGAACCGCGCTTCAGTCAAACTTAATATATCTTCAGGGATTTTATTGTAGAAGCGTATACAATGCCCCATGAAGGATGTATTAACTTTTGCCAGCCTAAATCTTGGGATCAAAAGTTTATGTTTATTTCTAGTATTTACATTATGTTGGCTACCTGCAGTTTTAAAGTTGCTAATATTTTTCCTGACATACATAATATTTTCATAGATATACTGACTGGCAACTGTCAGGATGTTTGTTTCTTTAAAGAATTCTCTTAACGAGTCTCTACTGCCTAGCTTATAGATGAATCTGATCGCTCTTTTCTGCAAGACGAAGATGGTCTCAATGTCCGCTGCCCGTCCCCACAGTAGTATGCCGTAGGACATGATACTATGGAAGTAACTAAAATAAACGAGCCTGGCAGTTGCGACGTCAGTTAGTTCCCTAATTCTTTTAACAGCATATGCTGCAGAGCTAAGCCTATTTGCCAATTTTTCTATATGAGGACCCCATTGAAGCTTTGCATCAATTGTGATACCTAAAAATACAGTATCTTCGACAAGGTCTAGTTTGTCCCTTCCCAATATAACTTTGCTGTCAACTACTTTGACATTTGGTAGAGTGAACTTTATACATTTTGTCTTTTTTGAATTTAACAATAAGTTATTAGAAGTAAACCAGTTTAGTACCTGAGAAAGAGCAGCATTAGTATTGTCAAGGTCATCTTCTTGTCTCTTAATTTTGAAAATAAGTGACGTGTCATCTGCAAATAGTACTATCTCTGACATATTTTGAACCATGAACGGCAAATCATTTACATATACGAGGAAGAGGAACGGCCCCAAAATCGATCCCTGTGGTACTCCTATCCTGACCTCTGACCCTGAAGATTTAGTTCTATTTATATCAGCTCTTTGAATTCTTCCTTCTAAATATGATGTCATAAGTTTTAGGCTATTCCCGTTTATACCATAGTGCTTTAATTTTAAAAGAAGTGTTTTATGGTCAACGCAATCAAATGCTTTTGACAAGTCACAGAATACGCCTATAGCATCCTTGCGATCTTCCCATGCACTAAATATATGTTTAACTAACATGACGCCGGCGTCCGTTGTAGAGCGCCCTTGCGTAAAGCCGAATTGCTGACCATGGAGAAGTTGATAGTCATTGAAGTGTGTAAGCAGTTGACCTAGAACTATCTTCTCGAATATTTTACTCAAAACGGGTAGAACCGAGACTGGTCTGAAATTTGAAGGATCTTGCTTATCACCACTTTTAAATAAAGGAACGAGCCTACTATATTTCATTAGATCTGGGAATATACCCTCATCTAGACATTTGTTAAAGATTCTGGCTAAATAGGGTGCTAGGGTGTCGATTACTGAGCTAACTACTGTTACTGACATACCCCACAAATCTTCAGTTTTTTTAAGCTTTAGCTTTTTAAACGATTTAATCACGGTATGAGCTTCAATATAATCAAACGAAAAATCGTGATCGCATGGGGGGACATTGTCTTTCAAAATAGTTTCTGCAAGAGCTGGAGAAGAGTCTAAAGGAGCTGTCGTTATAATTGGAACATTTGTAAAGAACTGTTCAAAAGCCGCAGCAATGTCTTCATTTGAGGTTATTAATTTATTATTTATTTTAAGTGCAAATTCGCGATCTCCCAATTTGGATTTACCAGTTTCCTTATTTATAATAGCCCAAATTGTTTTAGATTTATTAGAAGATTGAAGGATTTTTGATTTTATATACTCGCATTTTGCTTTGTGGCAGACGGCCTTAAATAATTTTGAATATAGTTTTACATACTGTATAAAACTGGGGTTGTATGTATATGTTTTTTTCTCATACAGTGAATAAAGTGTGTCCCTACTTTTTCGGATGCCGGCAGTGGCCCATTCACTAAATTGTAATTTATTTTGTTTGCAGGATATGGGGCTGGTGCTTTGGTTAAACAAGTAAATAACTGCAAGTTAACAATAGCTGCCCATACTGGACTATCCAGGCAATCCTTTTGTAACTCAATAATTATTTATATTCCTGCCTTCATCGAGTTAATACGCTGACAATAATAATGCTATTTGTAACCCATTTGTGATTCCTTATTTATCGTTATATTCCTCGTTATAATTATTTGCTTATCGAATTATTTCTTCTTGCTGATCAATGCTTATGCTGCGGATCATTTGAATAGTTCATATCGGATAGAGTACAATTGTAACTCTTTTTTAGACATATTCACGAAATAGTGCAAAAACAGAATAAAAACCGTAGATCTAGTTCATCTATATTTACGGTTACAAAAGTTCGCAGAGCTTGCCATGGTTCACCGAAAACTCTTTATCGAACGATTCGCAGACTAACGTTCAGCGTAATAACGATCCGCTCAGTCAACGTTGATCGATTTTGGACCTCAAAGTCGAAATGAGTCGATCGTAGACCTCCTTTTTGGGCGGGACAAAGCTGGGAACTAAATGGCAAAGCCTGAAAAATTACCCGGAATAGAAAAACCTCGAAAAAGATGCCTGATACTCGTATAGACCGTCTCAACGTCGCACCAATCATTCTTGCAGTAAAGAGTGTTTCGGATGATCATTAGCCCTTATCACATAATTATGTTTCATTGAAAATTGGGTAACAATGGGCCGGTAATACTCACTACAAACTACAGCGTTGCACTCTACAAAACAACCAAAGACGTACCACGGTAAAAGGACCTTTCCAATCTTTCAAATAGGAGCTAAATTCGTTTAAGTGGACTACTGGGTTTGCTGTTGGAGTTTTGTAAATGCATGTCGATGATGACTTCGGTGGAGGCGTTGGATTTGTCCCCGGGAGTGGTAGTCCCCACTTCCGTGTCTGTGTTTGGAGTTTGTAGCAGGCCGTTTGCGATGACTGGCTCCTGAAACATTAAAGAACTTTGCTTACTTTTTTTTTCAACGAAGGTATCATAACCTTTATATTCAGCATCCGAAAAGCCTAGTAGCTATTATAACAAATTTCAATACTTATATAGTAACGCAACATCTGAGGAAGCAAGCAAGGAGGGTTGCAGGTAGAGGGTGAATGGTCTCATGATAAGAAGTAGAAATAGAAAGCATTTATTGACGTATTAAGAAAATGGGTCAAGGATCAGCATTACCAAGTCAACACAGTGACCTTGGTAACGCTGATTTTCAGCCATTACGTACAAAAAACTTAAAAGTATAAGAATCTACTTACATACAGTTCAGAAGTTAACATACTGACATAATAGAGTTGAATATAATGTTCTCTCAGCTGTATTCTTGAAATTCTACGTTACGGGCTGGTACGACTATCTTCGACAGGGCAGTCTAAATTCGTACCGAACGAACTTCTTTTGGTAGTCAAACATGGATCATATGCAGTAAACAACTCACTAAAGAAACAGCGTCGCAGGCCATCAGCTCTTTCTTCGACATGTGCTCGACCACTGCGGCAGCGTAGCAGTCACCGAGCATGTTGTTCGAGGTGCGGATGCGGTCCCTGGACCAAAATGTCAACATTAGTAAAAAAATTACATATAAACAAAGCACTTCGCGGGAGCCTTTCACGGCTGTCGCAACTCACGCTCGCATTTCTCACGATGTTAAAGCTATTAAAATTTATGATTTCAAAACATCTTTTATTTATTGTAAACTACGTACCTATTGAAAAACAAAATATATTTCAAACGTTAGATGTGTATATATGTATTTCTTTATGTAAATATTTGTTACGCATCAACGCCAGAATAGCAGAACGGATTGGGATGAAATTTGGCACAGGGATAAATTTTAGTCTGGTAAACTGGTCTGGCTTTTTATCCGGGAATAATACATTCCGGAATTTCTCCGCGAACGAAGTCATGGGCTGAAGCTGTAGTAGTTACTTATACCTATTATCAAGCAAAGCTTCAAAAAAATGTTAGAATATGAGTTACGAGAGATGGATACCAGGAATAAAAGCAGTCGTTCGGCCTTCAACCTTCGGTCCGCCGCATTGTAAGATGTTTAGTGTAAGTTCAATAAAAATATTAAATTAATTAAATACAGGCACATACATCGCTTCTGGCCCCACACAAGGATACCCTGTGTCGTGGGAACCAAAAACAACGACATCACATACATGTAAACATCCAAGACCTGGGATTTTTTTACGTCATGGTGTCTGTGGTATATGCCCTAACAAAAATCGACATCGTTAGGGATTTCCCTCATTCTATATGACCTAATTAATAACTAATCCATCATTTAAAATAGATTATATTGATGTTGATTCTAAAAATGTCTCAACGCCTGCAAAAGTTTTAATAGCAAGTGTTTCATCTCTGAACATGTTGACTCTGTTCATTGTGTTCGTAAAACTCATATTTACAAGCACGCGTCTTATTATTAGGTTTACTAAATTAAATTTCATTGTGATTCCATTATGAACAGCATATAATCAAAGTAAGAGAAGAGTGTGCCCAAAGACGATTTCAACGAATCGAATTTGACATTAAATTTCTTAAACTTTCCGAAAAGTAGTGGTACCACTTTAGATATGAAATACTCTGAAATCTAGAAAAACATTATCCATTGATGGTCCAACACTCAATACTTGAGACACAAATTTTACAGTTCTACCATAGTAAAAGTGGTACGTATCGACAAGCTTAAGTTTGTTTCCTAGGGTGCATGACTGGAGCTCACTGAGCCCGTAGCTCTGGCGCGTAACAATCAGCGAGTTGCCCTGGGAGCTCTGAGTAACCCTGATTTACAAATCCTTTCGCAACAATGGCTTGCCATCGACATGCTAAGAAGAAGTAAAACATAACAAACATTCTTATAGCCAATATAAGCGAATTGGGATACCACCTGGCCGTTCAATTGAAAATTGTCTAGTTAGGTTTGGATTTCAACAAGCCTACTCACACCAGCCAATCCACTGCGAATAACAGCGAGACGTCATGCGCTGGCGCATCCACCGCGGCTAACACCACTAGTAGCAACACCATCGCTGCCGAGGGTACTGACGCTGAGGAGACGGATGCGGCCGTCGCTGTTAGACTGGAAAGAGGGAAGAAATTGATCAGGATAAGTTGTTTCATTGCCTGCTTGTGTCATCAATGACATTTTCGATTATTTGAAGTTTAAGCAAAGTTTAAGATTACATAAACTCGCTCTAGTGTAGGCAAAGTATTATTTCGGAACCGCGTTCATAATTGTTCACCTGCAGTACAATTCCACCAAACTGCGATCCCCAACCCGCAAGCCCAGCGTGGGGATTATGGGCACTTTCCCTCAATGATGGCCCAATCTTGCACTATGGCGCTCATAAGGGGAGGGCTTATGTCCAGCAGTGGACTAATATAGCCTGAAGACCCTGGCCTTGGCCCTGATACAATCTTTTTCCTGAGTCGAGTATGCTGGTTTTCCCTCAATTCTTATAAGCTCTCTGCTTATATACGACTCACTGCAGGACACAAGGCTTCTTTAGAGAGAGAATGGGCTTAGTCATGATTGGTGCCCACCGTGGTTTGGCGATTTCGAGTGCAAAAGTATATGAACACCTCAACTCGAATTACAGAAAGTTATGGTTGAAGCAAATAAATTCTTTCCACAGCTTAAAATAATTGTTGTAGCGCTATAGATAGGTTTATCTTACAGATAGGTTTCCAGCTTAGAATTTGCTCATTAATTGTACAAAAAACTCGTCATTTCTTATCAATCTGAAAGTTGCGAACACATCAAATAGGCAGGGCCTTGCATCCCTCGCGGTGTTTTCCTTCACGGTTAGCGAGTAGTATAACCACCAGAATTAACAAATGTATGTGGCTTGAAAACAAAAATATTGGTACATGCCGTTACCAAGTGCAAGACCTTTAAGAGGTACCTCCGCTGAGTTCCCATTAGTTCCTACATTGATAAAATTACTTACAAAACAGTGCACAGGTCCGCCAACCCCAGGTGTATATTATTCATCTGGCAGATGAAAACGCTGGCCACTGCGAGGAAAAGCGCCGTTCCGTCCATATTGATGTTGCAGCCTATAGGCAGCACAAATCTGGTCACTCTTGGGTCAATCCGCAGGGGGCCTTCCATACAGCGGAACGTCACTGGTAGGGCTGCGGCACTGAGAACGGATTATATTCAATAATATGTTCATCGTTATTGTAATCGTAATGGTAAACGTCATCATCAACATCGTCATCCTCTTTAAACTGTTTATAGAAATGTAGAATAAGTTACATAAAGAATACTAATGTAAACTTATTCTTAATCTGTAGTTATTCTTAGCAAAATTAAATGACAACGCGAGGCCTGCGACTCTGCGGGGAGAAATATAGTCAATAATTTGTCATTGTCATCTTATAAGTAATCATCATAACATTGTTCCCCCGTGGGAGGGGGAACGGTCGGTGGGCAGACCAGCAGCCAGATGGTCAGATGACTTAAGTAAAGTGGCCGGCAAACAGTGGATGAGACTAGCGCGAGACCGTGCTGGCTGGCGTGGAAATGAAGAGGCCTATACCCAGCAGTGGGGTTTACCGGGCTGATGATGATGATAACATTGTTACTTGATGTTTTATCGGAAGAGTCCGTCCAGGTTTCGTTAAGTCACAGAGCATAATTGTGGGTAGTATATAAAAACGTCTCTGGTTTTTTCCGTAATTAAATTAATAACGTGTAGTGCTTACGCAATTTTTAGATTGAAAATCATCAGCATCGTCAAATTCTTATCGTAAATATTTTCTGATTTACGATTATTTTTCTGATTATTGTTTTAATTTCATTATCAAAATCAGTCTTCCTAATAGAGAAATACAGAGCAATCTGATGAAACAGGCAGCTTATTTATGGAGCCTACTCTTAAAATTAATAATCTTCTCTTTTACACAACTCATCTGGTCCTTATTTGGCGATTTAGAATACTTCCATAAGTCTAAACATATAGGTAATTATCATTATAATCAGCCGGTGTCAGTCCATTGCTGGACTTAGGCCTCTCCAAAGCACTGTTAGTCTAAACTCATCAAAATGTAATTAAAATCCTCAATATTTCTAGACAACGAGTTTTTCGCGTGACCCAATGTTTCAATAGAACCTTTTGTTGAAACACTGAACTTACGTGGAAGCCATGGCCATGGCGGTCAGCATGGGTTGTGAGAGGCCCCAGTAGAATTTGAAGGGGTTTTTCTTTAGGAAAACGAAGTAGATCAACTGCATTACAATCAGCTGGTACAGGTACACGCCGATTGCTACCGTCGCTATGAACCACGCGAGCTGAGACATCACTTGAGCTGAAAATCAAAATTAAATGAATGAATATTGGCGCCCAAGTTATTTCATTCTTTTCTTATGAGATTACATAGTCATCCTAAATAGGTCGTTGACGACAGCGGGAATGTCGTATCCGTAACCAAATGATTCCATTTTTCTCTATTCTGTTTGACCTGGCTCGGTAGTGAGGTAGATAGAAGCCACTGCCTTTTTCTACCGATGTACGAGTACATAAAACGAATGCGTAACCTCCGGCCCCTTCGTGATAGCTAGTTGTTTCACTTCAATAAAAAATTTGATCGGCATTATTTATAAGCCGCGTTGTTTGATTTATGAACCGTAAATGCTGCTGTGGTTCCGCAGAAAAACTTACAATTTTCTTGTTAGTACGATTCATTGTACAGACGCTAAACGGAAATTCTTTTCCGAAACTACATATAAGACTAGTTGTTTCTATTCTCGATTCAAATTTAGTGCCCGGTAATTTTGGGGCATTTCAGTTTGGGTCTCAAAAAAGGACTTATTGTGAAACATCGGGAAAGAAACCCGTGGCTTGGTTGATTTTCCGCCTATGTCTCTGACTGTCTTTCCGGTGGATTGTAGGTGCGGAGCAAATCTAATCTATCTTAAGTATGTTTTAGACACGTGAGTCCCCTGAGACAACTGACATCCGAGTCACTTCACTTATCGTGTGTTAGGTAGAAATTGCCAACTTGGCAACCGTAATCGGTTGATAGAGACAGTTTTAAAATGTAGATAGTTAAAAATAGTAAATTGTGAGGAATCCTGAGTGTCGGAAGTTTTTATATATCAGCGCATCAATTTGTTGGTTCGGGGTGGGCACATACTCTTTTTTTGAGAAAAGACCTGGGCGTACTAGGCTGGATCAAAAACATTTTTGAAGTAAAAAGCAATTTTCATCATATTTTCATTTGCAACTCTCGTGATTCAAGGTTATTTGACTCGCAGATGACAAGTGAGTTGGTCAACACGTGCTTCCGGCCCATTAAGATGGGAACTACGGTGCGAGTCAGACCTGATCTTTGACTAAACATTAGAAGTCCAAATTCAAGGTTTTCCAAAAGGCAATGAAGTGCAACTTACTGAAAAAGAGACAAGTCGAAGCGAAGACGGTGTGACCAATTGACCAAAGATTGATATGTCTGGTAAGAGTTTGTAAGGTAAGACATTGAAGGGTGGAAGTCTAACCGATTTTAACACGTGTATTCACATTCGTACAAACGTTCTATCAATAACATTACGATAGTCCAATGTCACTGTCTTATTTTAATTATCGCTATTTATTTTTCTAAGCGAAGTTCCGAATCAAATTTTTATGTGTCATCACATCAACATTATCATCCGCCACCTCTGGCCACTGCTGGGTATAGGCCTTTTCCCCATCACGTGATTCTTCTCGGTCTCTTGCCATTCGCATCCATGAGCCCCCTGCTTGACCACATCGTCCGACCATCGGGCTGAACCCACTGACCACCGCCCGGATCTCCACCGCCACTTCGTTACTGCTCTGGTCTACCAGCCGTCTTCTAGCCTCGACATGTGTCTCATAATCAGTTTATGATCGTAATTACATTTTAAGTTTTACCAAAACTTATGTTGCTCATATCTATATTTTTAGAAATGTCAGGATTAACCAACATTTTATATAAACTTCGCATCAACTCAAAACAAAACCGACATAGCGTGGTTTTGTACATACGATAACAAATTGCGATTATAAGGGATGGCTTGGTGGAAAGTAATAATAGTAAGAGCTTTTAGTTCACCGTTCTAGCTGTAAAAATGGTTGGTTCTTGTTTGTCTGTTAACGTAAAGGTAAGGCAAGGTCGAGGTAATTTGGAAAATTACTTAAAGGGAATTCATTTGCGGTAGACTACTATAATGTTATAAGTCACATATAGTTTAATGTTCATTATATTAAATTGAAATTTTATGGGATAAAGAAAGCACTCCAATAAACTTCGGAGGCAATTAAGTCAACTTCAGATACTATACTCAAATAATAACGTCAATGAATAAAAAAAACGCCAGTTACTAAATTGAGAATCTTAATACCTACTGAGTATAGTTCTGATTCCTTAAAAGTTTAAGCTGATAATTTCTAAATTACCTTCTCATATCAGTTACCCGGTAAGTTCAAACAGTGGAACATCAGCACAACACTTAGATTTCAACGTAAAAGTTTTCTGTATTCGTAATGCTCAAAGGATAACTTTAACTTTTCTCACTTTCGTATTTGATGGAAATTGTAATCAGGCCTCCTTGCTGCTTTAGTATTTGAACTGGCAGCAGTTAAACTACCAGCACATATGTTGAAGAATTAATATTATACGTATGTAATTATGAACTTAAATAATATAGCAGACCAGATTATATATGACTAAAATTACGAGTATGTAAGCATTTACGAAAACTCTTCATTACATGAACGTAATGAATGATGTGATTACCTAAAACTTTTCTGAGATTTATTGTTTCATTATTATGAGGTTATAAATGCTTTTTAATTTTTATCTAATCTGTATGGAAACCATAGACAGAAATGCCTAAAGTAATAGTCTATTAAGTAGTTTTCTATTGACTATACCAACAAATATGAATTAAAATCAGCAATTATTTCTTTACTTTAGATTAGATTAGATTAAAATAAATTGTATTAGCCAGCAAAATGTTTAAGAAAATTAATTTAAATATATCTACGTAATAATAGACTCACCAACATTGTCGACACCCAAAATCTTTCCGGCTATCACGCTGGAAACTCCAAGAGGCGTCAGCCACATGACTCCTGTCACCATTTTCATGATAACCTCGAAAATTGCTTGGAAGAAGTCAATAACAACCTGGCCTTTCTGGCCCAGGGTTCCGAGCAGGCTCCCGAAGACCAGACAAAAGAACACGAGGCCTAGAGTGTTGGTTCCAGATCTGGGGAAAATAAATAAACTTTTGTGTTCGATGTTTCAGAGACAGAAATATTGGAACCTACTTGGGTTTGGACTATCATTACCTCTGTCATCTGCTGGGTATGGACCTTATACAACTTCTCGTCATTCGCATCATTCGCAGCACGCATGCCCCCCTATCACCACTTCAGACTCAAAATTCGATCACCAATTTCGTCGACCTTCATCTGACTTCGGATGACAACATTACTCGTAATCTAATCTCTTGGTATGCTCTCTTTGATTTGACTTCGATTAAAATAAAACCGTCAGGTGCGGAAAAAATAGTTTAAAATGAATTAGAAACACTAAGCATGTAGTTATGGTGAACTTACTAACCAAAGAAGCCTTGTAATAAAAAGTATTAATGATTCGAATAATTTTTCATTTTCAGCTAAGCTTTGAACTTATCAAAAAGTGCGGAGATAACAACGGCAAGATTTGACAGCTGATGTAAATTAAAATGCTGGCCACATATTTCAATTAATGTGATTTTACGGAATTCCACGTTTTAATGAGATTTATTGTTTCTTCCTCTATAATTTTAAATGAATGAAACGTTTGTAGAGCAAACATCGATTACCTTTCTTTGTTTACACATTTACATAGTTCACCAATAAGTGACATTGCATGTTTGATGAGCTCTAATGGTACGAGGTGGACTTTTAATTACCGAAGTTACACTTCAGTAATCAATAACTGTCAAGCAGTTAAGGTTCGAAGTTAAAGTGTCAACATTTATTTTTGTGTTTAGATGGGTGTTTCTCTCTAACTGCTAGGGTGTTCACATATTGAGTTTTTGAATTCGATAATCGTAGTGGATATTGCGTTATGATTGAGCCCACACTCTTTCTTTCTGTGGGACGTTCAGTAATATTCAGTGTGATTTATAATATACATTATAATATAGATTGCTAAATAATAGTATTACTTTAATATAATAATAAAATTACTTTAATAATGCAGCCTATATATTAAGCGCTCGTGGCCTAGGCGAACCGAGTGATTGGAATCAATCACTTGGTTAAGCAACAACAGGCGCGGTCAGGTGCGGGATGGGTGAGCGTCCCGTGACTACCGCTAGTGGCATTTTTCCGAGCGCTTCCGTGCTTCGCAAGGCACGTTAAGCCGTTGGTGCCGGCTGTCATACATATAATGGCAGTCGTTAAGCCATGTCAGAGGCCTTATGGGCGGCTTGATAACTTCTGACAGTAAGGACCGCCACTGTCTTACAATCCTCCACCAACCTGGACTTGGCCCCCGTGGTGGAGTAAGGCCTAACCTTCCTGCGATGCAGGAAGAGACCCGTGCCCCAGCAGTGGGGACATACAAGGGTTGATTACGAAATAATAGTTGACAAATAATAAAAACTATTAAACCAAGGTGGTCATACCAAGTTGTGCTTGAATGTGCTAATGGTATGACCTTCTAATTTCCCTTTAAATAGCGTATGCGGAACAGTGAGATGTAAAGCTGGTACGTAGGCTCATAACATATGGTGGTATGGAGTTTTAGACTAAAGCAGTACTTTTACGATCTTATTGCAATCGGACTGAGTGAGCTGAAAAGGCTAATCAAATGCTAGATACATCGTGTACGATATAATTTATCTACGGCGTGTCTTTCGACACGATAAACGCTAACTTCTTTAAGTTATGGTCAAAATTCCTGAAGATATGTTTGGAAGAAGGAGGAAACGGCATCGAATCAAAGACATTAAATAATGCACGCAAGACACCAGCGCTAAAGATTTACGTCTCTTGACAAGAAATGTAGAGGCCAGTAGAGGCTCAGAAAGAAGAAGAACTCTCTGGATTGAATGTTGATAGCACTTGGTATCATTTTAAAACTATCTTCTAGCCGTTACTTGTAAGCTCAATTATAAAGATGATTGAAAGATTGAAGATGATAGAAAGAAATGATAAAGAAGATAAAGATTCGATGTAAAACCTAACTGCAAAGTAGGTGGGCGGGGCTGTAAGTGATGCAATTTGTTTAAGCCAGATGTCGCTGCCTGTACGTAATACAGAGAATAGTGTAAAGAGGTTCGAAATTTCACTGATGCCGGTGAGTCGCCCATTGGCTCAATTGGTAGAGCGCTGGCACGGATAGCCAGAGGTTGCGGGTTCGAATCCCGGCATGGGTGAAATTTTTAGCCTCTAAATGGGTTTTTAAATTTGTCCTTAGCACGGGTTAGTGCATTTAAAATAAAAATAGTATAATGAAGATAAAGATTTTTATTTGTCAAACATGCGTACAAAAAGATGGAATTGACATTATATCGAAACTTTAATTTCTGTATATTTAAAGGAGGATTGCCGAGGACAGAGGGAAGTAACATGCCTTGGTGTAAGCCGATGTCCAGCAGTGGATAAGGACAGCCTGATATATGATTGATTTATTTAAAATCTTGAAATACTTTATTGATTGACACTCCTGAAGCAAGTATTGTGTCAAAACTACCTTGTAGCCGCCCATTGTACCCTGAATTATTGAAACTTTAATATCTGTGCGTTTTTCAAGTGCGTATAAAGTAAATTCTACATTAGTCCCGTGACTGACCATATTGGCAATTTTACCGAGCGCTTCCGAGCTTCACAAGGCACGTTAAGCCTTGCCGGTTGTCATGTAATAGCAGTCCTTAAGGACTGCTACCATCCATAAGGCCTCCTCCAATCCAATCCATAATCCATGAGGCTATAACCCATAAGGCCTCGGACAAGGCTTAAGCCTTGTCCGAGGCCTTATGGGTGGCTTGACAACTTCTGACATTAAGGCCCGCCACTGTCTTACAATCCTAAGCCAACCCGGACTTCGTGATGAAGTATCGCCTGAACTTCCTACGACGCAGTAGGAGACCCCCAGCGGTGGGGGCATACGAGGGTTGATATCGATAAAGAATATTCTGTCTAACCTTATATTATTTTATTTTCTATAACTTACCTGTATGAAACCACCCGTACTAGAGCTACAGTATCGTTGTCTGACAGGTTTCTTGCAAAGCCCGGCGGTTCTGCGTATACTGTATGCGCCTGTTGGAACGCTGCCTGCACTATGTTGTCGGGGAAGATATTCCTGGAAGGAAAACACTAAGTTGAAACGGGTGTTTTCTCGTGGTCCCATTATTTTGTCCCGTTAACGGGTCCACGAGGGATTACTATCCCTCGTGGTCCCGTTATACGTCATCAACGGGTCCACGAGGGATAAACTATTTCTCGTAGTCCCATTAAAGATGATGCCTCCTGTGTAAAGGAAAAAAAGATACAGCATATTATACTAACGCGACACGAAGTACTATAGAATTTAAAAGCAGAAAATATTAGGCACTCATATAAAGGAAGAAGTTCTCTGCTTTTAGGCTCGCACAAGGAGGACCTTTGGGGCTCCTTTGGAATAAGAGAAAAGTACTTTTTCTCCTCGTTTGAGAAAAAGTATTAGGGTCTAATGAAATCGCAAGACATGGGGAAAACATCACTTTTTTGTACTGTAGGCTAATAATATTTTTTAAGCAAAGAAGTGGAAAACACTAAATGTTTGAGAAAGAATAGGTACTAGGGTCCAATGAAATCGCACGACATGGAGAAAACATCACTTTTTTGTACTAGTAGTCTTATATTTTTTAAGCAAAGAAAGCAGCTTAAAAAATCTTAATTTTTGAGAAAAAGGATTAGGCTCTCATGAAAGCGCAAGATATAATATACTTAAGACAAAGTTTTAACGTGTAATGTTTTATTCTTCTTGCCTATAAAAATTGTAGCAATGATCTGGGCTCATTTAAGCCCAGATCATTTATTATTTATCCATGAAATGCGATATTAGGATACCTACCCTAGCGCTTGAAATTGCCAATCCGACGTGGCCAAGTGTGGTAATTAAGCTCATACTCTGCCTCTCAGAGAAGGCCTCCAGTTCCAGTTCCAGTCCGTCAAAATTATTTGTTTCAAATACTGAATATATTTTGTTTAACAAAAAGGAAGTTTCGTTTTTATTGTACATTGTATTGACGTTGTTTCATAGACAATGGCTATAACCATAATGTGTTATACACCTATGTGTTATTTATTTTGTGTCAAAACTATCCCCGGCATTGCAGTGGTCCCTTGTAGTGCAAGTGAAGGTGCCTCTGGATCGCATCATTACGAAGATGCAACGGCCAACGTTTTTTCATATAGGGGACATTCTTTATTATCAATTCTAGAAAAATCGTCACTTTAGTTGTTTTTTTTTATAAAACAAACTCTACGAACGTTTCAGGAATTGCATATAATTATGTAATCAACCCGGTATAAAAACGCAATCAACTCCTCCATCTCCATTTGAGCCTAGTACTTTTTTCCAGAAGCATCCGAGACGTCTAGTGGGGTGATCAAATCATAGATTTGTCCATCTATTTATAAAATTACTCCTACGTTTCCGTGAGAGCCTAGTACGTTTTTGAAAATCAAAATTGACCCGGACTTCTGTTTGCTCTGTTTAACTAATAAATAAACTATACAATAAGCTACCCGTGACCTCATGCAATCCCAGTACTTTCTTTTCCAACATGTACTGCAAAAGTTAAAGGAAAGTTGTATCTTCAACGTAAGAAGGATACAGGGAGCAAAGGGAGAAGGAGAGAAACGTGGTGCTGAACGTGACAAGCCAGTGAAAATTCTTATACAGGAGGCATCATATTTATCGGGACCACGAGAAATAGTTTATCCCTCGTGGACCCGTTGATGACGTATAACGGGACAAAATAATGGGACCACGAGAAAACACCCGTTGAAACGTTGTTGAAAGGAAATTAAAACCTTTGTTACTTTAGATAAACATAACATAACCTTACGCCTGTATCCCAGAGGGGTAGGCAGAGACCAGGGCTGATACTTGGCACAATCCTGCCAGATAATTTCCCATACGAAATGACCGATTTAACCGGTTAACTCGAGTTAAATGAGCTAACCGGGGCTGACGCAAGTGGGACATAGTTGGCAATAGTACCAGATAGGAGCGGTGGTAGCGGAGCGGTAGAACGCCGGCTTCTCAATCGGGAGGTCGTGGGTTCGAATCCCGGCATGTACCCATGACTTTGTTTTCTAAGTTATGTACATTTGTGAAACTGTAGTAGCAATACCACTCGCTAACGGTAAAGGAAAACATCGTGAGGAAACCAGTGTACGAAGTGTTAACATACCTCATCACTTGTTACGTACAATGAACGGCCCGATTATGTGGCTAGATATGGAATAGTAGATTGTTAAACGAGGGTAGAAAGAATCAATTCCAGAGGTATTTAGACGCTTTAGTCCGAGTAGGAATTGATTCTTTTACCCGTGTTGAACACTCTACTTTTCATTTCGAATATGAGGAAAATAAAAACTCATTTTTAATATTCAAATCTTTGCTAAAAAGATTATTCCCAATTTTTTGAAGTCCGTCACAGATACAATAACAGCCAATTTATGTCGACTTTTTAAATTTTAAACATGGAACTCACGGCGTAATTGTTGCGGCTATTCCGCTCAAAGAAGTTTGCGCTAAGTTCACACTGGCTGTTTCTGTTTAGAAACTCACATGGCCGCAGCATTTTTTTTAATTAGTTTTTTTTAAAACCTATTTATTACTTACATAAAACTTTTCACAGCTGACAGCAGTTCTATTTTTAAAGTTCATTCTGGCCCTTGTGGGAAGTAATTTGCATAAGTTTTTCCCTCCCTATGAAGGGAAGCAGCATTTTCCACCCAGTAATCGTATCAAACAACAATATTTTCCGAGTATAAGTAATAAAAAATTTAATTTCAGGTCTAACTAACCATATTACGCAAACTTTGACAACAACTGACAGCCGTTAACATTATTTTAACGGGTTCTCTATTTCATTCCGAAAATTCTTTGTTCGAAATACGGTTCACCTACGAATGATACTTCGAACGATTGATTGTTTGACGCCTTTTTATCCGATATTTTTCTTTTTACGGTGACTTGTTACTTCGAAAACGTTTTGCCGATGCCTTGTTGCTTCGAAAAATGTCACACCGGTGCATTATATCACCCCGACTATATTACCCCGATTATATTACGCCGACTACCCGTATTTCAGTTTCAGTTTCTTCTTCTCCGTCAATGGTTGTCTGGAAGAAATTACTTTTAGTAATAAGCCCGCCACTTGTACTGTACTGTTATTTTATAAGTCTCTTATGTAATCCTTGGTGTACATGCAATAAACAATATTCTATCTATCTATCTATCTATATTATCGATGCATGTTTTTTTAAGACTTCGTTGCTTCAAAAAGGTTTTACCGAGTGTTAGCATAGTAGTACTTTTCGTCTCTATGAAACAAAATGCATAATTTAATGATCGCCGATTTTTTTAATGAATAAACATTCCTCACGACATCAGATGGCGAGGAAAATGTGTCCTACACTACAGAATGCCAATAAAAATTCAAAGTATTTAAGCATTATATCTATAAGTATTTCTAACAATGAATTCTCGAAATGAAGTAGGGAACCCATTTTAACAGCTTCTTTTTCGTAATGTTCAACTATCGAACCGAAACTAAGCGATTTTGACTCAAGAGTAAAACAGTCCCGTACCAGGCTACCTACATCGCCTACGTCAGAAACTGTTTAAATTCAAGGTCTCTACGACTTTATCTAGGTGCAAACCGTACAAATATAGCACGCGTGATAGGTCAAAGGTTTCCATGGAAAATAATCCGATTGGATTGCTTCCAAAATGCGTCGGATAAAACCCTTAGTGTAACGTAACAGCTATTTTTAGGTTACGAAATGACGGGCTATTAATTCTTGGAAAAGTTTGATGGAATGTAAAGGTAATTAATTTGACTAAGTATTTCACGTTTGTTGGAAAAAATAATGTTTGTTGGAAAATTAATCATTTAAAAACCAATTTAGAGGCTATTGGCTCAATTGGTAGAGAGCTGGCACGGATAGCCAGAGGTTGCGGGTTCGAATCCATGGGTGAAATTTTTAGCCTCTAAATAGCTTTTTAAATTTGTTCCTTAGCACGGGTTAGTGCATTAAAAATAATAATAATATAAATAAATGATTGTGAAAGCATTAAGCTTGTTGAAATGTAGCAAATTACTTGTTACTAGACATACAGCTCTTAGAAAATATGAATTAAAGCCTTACACTTTTAGACTCCCAAATTCAAGGGGTGCTATATCATTTTTACAAAGAATACGCAGTAGTGATTGGAAGCCAAGGATGTCTGGTATTTAGATAAGATTAGATTAGAACTCTTTATTGTACACACCAAAAAAGGCTTACATATCTAAGCATTGCCGTATACAATTGGCGGTTTAAATAATGTTAACGGGGACGATCATGTTCTTTATTGCGAACCATTAATTTGAAACGTACAGTGTAAATTTACGTTGAAAACTCTTAATTAAGTCAAACCGGTTTTGAAAACAATAAATGTGGAGTATCTCTGTTAGCCTTTACATAAAGAGGACGTGGTACGGGGCGTGAAAAAGACCCTACGCGTTTTCAAGCCCACCATTCACTACAAGCACCGCGAGCCGAGCCTCATGCCTTACACATACATACATAACCTCACGCCTGTACCCCAGAGGGGTAGGCAGAGACCAGAGACTGCCCCTTGCCACGATACTGACAGATCACCTTCGCTTCATCAATGTTCATAAGTCGTTGCATGCACGCACGCCGGTTCCGGGTACTTTTCTTTTCTTACTTCCGGGAAGGTTCTTACTTCCTTCATCCTCTCCACATGTCCAAACCAACGCAACATTTCTTTCTCAATTCTAGTCACTACATCGTCTTTCAGTCCACAACGTTCTACAAGCAGACTATTGCGTATCCTGTCATTCAAAGTAACACTACACGTACTTCTCAAGGACCTTACATATATGTGGACAAATCCATCATCATCCACACGCTACACAAGTGCCAAGCTGCAGCCAGTCGCATGTTTACCACTCGCCACTTCTCATCTGTGTGCGCTACGTCTCATCGCTTCAGAACATTTTGTGTGAAAGCGAATTCAAATATTTGTACATGTTGTATTTGTATCGTACAATATTATGACTTGTACGTTATTAATTTCGGTCGGTATTAATTAACATTCAATAAGTCACAGTTTCTGTGCGACTTTGAATAAAATACTTTTTTGTTTAAAATATAAGTGTGAGTATTATATGAGGAAATCCGAGTGTCTGAGGTATTCAAATCTTCTTCTTTTTCTTCTTCTTCATCAGGCCATATTATGTAGTCCATTGCTGGACATAGCCCTCCCCTAATGAGCGCCATAGCGCCCTGTCTTTAGCTTGCCGCATCCAGCATCTGCCTGCAGTTTTTCGCAGGTCGTCATCTCACCTGGTCGTAGGTATTCATATACCTTAGTAAAATTACCAATTCACGGGCAGTGTGCACGCGATAAACTTAGTCTCTAAAAGAAGGCATGTGCTTTGCTGTAGCACTCACCTGTCGTTTAACGGAATGTGTATTTAAGGCTGATGAATAATGAAAACCGATATTTACATTTTTTCGGCTACATTATGAAGTCAGACAAACCGCATACGGGAGCGGCAAAGCACGAACTTAATCGAACACCCGGCAATTGCACGTATGCTACATAAAAAGAGTTTGTGGCGATTTCATATTATGATGCTCACCTGCCAATGTCCAACAGACTGTCCAGGATCTTATGGTCACGTTTGTTCTCCACAGCGCCACTGAGCTCCGTCTTCAGCTCTGGCTGCCCAGGATGTATAAGTACCGCCAAAACGATCCCTAGGAAGGCGTTGAACATCGACGTTGTGATGAAGTAGAGAAGAGTCCTGACAGCAATCTTGCCGCTCATCTTCGCATTCAAGCTTGCAGAGCCAGCTATGAGGCTCGCGATGATCAGAGGCAGGATCATGAGTTTAAGGACTCGCATGAAGAGCTCGCCAGGGTAGGAGATGATGATCAGGGCGTCCGGGCCGAGGTTGTAGGGGCGGAGGCCGAAACCTTGAAGGGGAAGTCGTTTTAATATTTGATGGTAAAGTATTCACCGCATCGTTATTCATGGTAGTTGCGGTGATATTTAAGGGGTTATTCATTAATATAATAAACTTTTGCATCTATCATATTTCAGTGCGATAGCCGAACGTTAAAACCATGCGATAAAAGAACCGTAAGATATTAAAATACGAAAAAAGTAAATCTGGTCTCCTAATCCCTGACGGCCTATACATAGGACATCGTGTATAACTTTTTTAATTTACATCCAATGACGTTCAATTAGGAAATCTAGAAACTTACTATTCTAGGTCCAATATTTTCTTCAAAACTTTTTTGGACACAATGTGCACAATACACCGATACGACCCGAAATCGTATATAGCTTTTTTTAATTTACACCCAATGACGTTCAAACTGGAAATCTGAAAACTTACTATTATTACTACTAAGTCCAATATTTTTTTCCATACTTTTTTGGACACAATGTGTTTTTTTCTAAATCAAAATATTCAAAATACATCAAAATATTAAAATACGAAAGGAGTAATCTGGTCTCCTAATCCTTGACGTCCTATATATAGATCGTATATAACATTCTTAATTTACACCCAATGACGTTCAAACAGGAAATCTGAAAATTTACTGGTCTAGGTTCGATAGTTCCTTTAAAAAATTTTTTGGGCACAATGTGTTTTTTTTTTCTAAATCTACGTAGTTTTAAAGATTTGAAGTAATTTTTACTTCCAGGGGTTAAGAGGCTAAAGTTCGATAAACGCAATAGCTTCTGCATCTGCTAAAATTAAACAGTTTCTCCATAAAACTTATGCCTTCCCTTGAGTAGGATTATCTACCGATTTACACAAGGCGTCTTAAGTGATTTATCGTCTAACATTGACATCAAGTCTTACCCAGTCCAACTCCGCTCAGGACACCGATCAGCGTGACAACCAGCATAGTGTTATCCATGAACCACTTCCTGACCCCCGTGGGTTCAACCGGAGCCTCCCTCTCCTCCGTGGTCTTCGGCCCCCGGTCACCTGGGCCCATCTTCGCGAAAAGGTATTCTGAAAACCGTTCACTCTTCTCCATTACACGGGTTAAGGACGCACAGCCCCAACTTTTGGGACCGATTTTTCGATCTGCCGGATATGTAAACGCTGATTTTCTAATGTTTATTTACGCGGATGTACAGGTATTTTTGTTTGAAGGCAGTTAGAGCACGTATTTAGGTCGTTGCGACCATGTCTCTCTTAAGAGTTTAGTTAATTTAGTTTTTTTCGACGTCCGCAAAGTTTTAACGTTCTCGCCGCGAAGTACTTTTGCAACTGGTAATGCCGACACAGCACTGCATGTAGACTGACAGGCCATGTGCTTATACGGTTATGGGCACAAATATCTACTACTAGAAGCTAAACTTCTCCACATCCGTAGAGACAGCTTGGAAATGTTCGTGACACACTGCTGGTTCTATTCGAGCGATCGTATCAAGGCTGGGTTAAATACAGCGGTGGGTAGCGCCCTTCGTGAATAAAACATTTTCAGGATTATCTAACCGAAGGAAGCCATATTGGAAATTTGCGCGCGCACCTATCGATCCAATTCCTTTAGTTCTCTTCATTTTCAAACTGCAGTTTATTCAATTGAGAGCATTATGTGTTTACGTCATATTTCTTTTAGCTATTTTAACACGAAAGTTGTTAGGATTCACAGTCGGGGCGTTAAAACAATATATTGGGTTAGGGCATGTGCATAAGGGCTGGAAATAGGCACTAAGCTTACGTATACCTACGTTTGTCGCTGCAACTCTATGCAGCTCTTTGTTTACATAGCCCAATTGTTAACTAAAGTAGGTTAAATCAACAATGACTTACACTAGATTAGATTAGAATACTTTATTGCACACAGCACAAAATAAAATACACTAAAAGGCTTACATATATTTTTTTGCCGTAGGTATATAATTGGCGGTGTTATAGACAAAAGCGATCCCTTCCAGACTACCATGATATGGATAAAGTCAAAGATTTTTTAATTACGTAAACCACTCTTTTGCAAATACGATACTGATGTTTGCAACCGGTTAAAGAAGTGAACTAATCCTAGTTAGCTATTTGTATGACAATCTTATATAAAAAAAATAATGCGAATAAACGAAATTACCACGCGAACCCACCGCGGATTGGCAATCGCAAGCGCTAAGGTATTTGAACACTTCAAACACTTATTTTTCCTTCACTGTTAGCGAGTGGTATTGCTACTTCACAAATGTACATAACTTAGAAAACAAAGTGATTGGTTCATACCCGCAATGAGAATCGAACATGGGTATCTCGATTCCGGGTCCATTGTTCTACCCACTGGTCTACCTACTCTTCAAGTCAAAGTAAAAAAATATATCCTACTAATATATAAACGCGAAAGCGATAGCTTACATATACTTACATCAGAATAACACATAGGCTACAATTTATAAAGATATTGTGTGAATTGTCCAAAATATGATGGTACGTCTCAAGTAAGTAGGAAAAATGCGAGCTATTCTGGCGTACGCTGTCAAAACTGCGCTACTAAAATATTTTTTTCGCCACGCTTATAATAATATAAGCCACGAAATACTAATCCTGCGCAGGCCAAGCCGCGGGCACCAGCTAGTTCAGTAGTTTATTAAAACGAAATGTCTACTTAATGAACGTCAAAGCTGCGGATAGAAGTGAAAGACATAGCGAATAGTCAGGTAGGTAAGAGCTGTTTTGAAAAAAGCAAATATACATAAATAACCTCACGCCTGTATCCCAGAGGGGTAGGCAGAGACCAGGGACTGCCACTTACCACGATCCTGACAGATCACCTTCGTTTCATCAACGTTCATAAGTCGTTGCACGCACGCCGGTTCCGGGTACTTTTTATCTTTCCCTTTGCTTATACATCCCCTATTTGGTCAATGTATGTCCGCCTGGGACGTCCCTTACGAGTCCTTCAACTTTCGAATTCAACGGGAAGAGGGGGGCAAGACGGGGAAATAGCTAATTTGGCAAGACAATCGACCAATCAGAATCATGCACATCTTTGCGTCGCCGTGATGCTAATTACACGTCACGTCACGTTTTATTGTTTGGTTGAAAAAGAAAACTAGTTTTTACTATTCTCTTTATCATTTTTGTGTTTCATTTCCTTCGCGTTAGTTGCCTTTATATCTTTTTTATTTCAATTTTATTTTCTAAAGGAGGAAAACACTTTACTAACAAAAAATACTTAAATACAGTTACTGTTAATGACTGAGTTTATTATCCTTTGTTATTTATTAAGCATTCCTCACCGGTAGATAAGAGCATAGTACGCCAGAAGAGTACCTAATATACATGACACTCACGAAAATGTTCAAAAATAAAACCCTTTAAATATTGAATTATTATAAACGGAAACTTACACAAAATACCTGCATTTAATGGTGTATCACCTTATACGAGCAAATTATTAAAAACGCACGCACTTATGTTTAATGAGTTGACAACTATTTTTTTTTTTTAAATATAAATATATTAGAGGTAGTCTTTGCCCTGCTGTGGAACATCTATATTATAGCATAAAAAATACATATCCAGGGATAAAATAGTAAATATCTGATGTATTCTCGATTAGGTTTTCAAATATCTTTTTGAATAAATTAACAATAGTACTAAAACAATATATGAATACACAATAATTTAACATAAACTAAATACGTAACTAAATACCATAACAAATATTTAAAAGTTATTTTAAGCTATTGTTATTGTCTCATCTTATTGGATAAGACTTCTTACTTTGTAACGGTGCAAATCTCTTTACACTATTTTTTTGGTCGACTTTAACTCTGTTTTATTCATAACGATAAAAACACGGATGTAAAAAAAAAGACGGATGGAACCTTCTATTTGAATCACGAGTGGAATTTGGGAGTTTTGGAATCGACCAATTTACTGTTTTTGTAGCAGATACCTATAACAACTGCGTCTTATTTTTTCTTCAATTTTTAAAACATTGATAAAAACAAATTAGAAAGAGAAACTAATTACATTTTCAAATTAACGTGAAACAGTGTCACCAACTAACTCACGCGT
Organism: Yponomeuta sedellus; assembly: GCA_934045075.1. NCBI lineage: Eukaryota > Metazoa > Arthropoda > Insecta > Lepidoptera > Yponomeutidae > Yponomeuta > Yponomeuta sedellus. Next base: position 23,564,366 of record OW203724.1, read on the forward strand.
TCAATTTACTCACATTATTACATGTGACGAATAACTGGAAAGTTTAGGATACAAAATATCTAAGTAATATCACTGCCACCTACAACGTTGGCGGGAGTTTGACAACTTAACTAAATAGCTGGATGTCAGCTGTCAATAATTATTGTAGGTTATCTCTTGTTTTTTTATGTTTGTGGTATAGCCATTGGCACTATAAAAAGAAATAGACGGCTCATGCTCAACGTTGTTAGATATCCACACACAGCACGGCTTGTACAGAAATGAGGCGGCAAATTTCATACAATTAGATATTTGAAGATAATAAAGATATGTTATTTTATAAGAGTTACGGTTGGCTATTTCCATAACTCCAAAACTACTACTATAAAACACTAATAAATGCAACAAATACATGTTTCTCCACTTTTCGGGAATTTTTCCTGATAAAAAACTGGTATTTGACATCTCAATTTGTAAGTAAATAAAGAAAACACTATTTTCATTTTTAATGCACTAACCCGTGCTAAGGAACAAATTTAAAAACCTATTTAGAGGCTAAAAATTTCACCCATGCCGGGATTCGAACCCGCAACCTCTGGCTATCCGTACCAGCGCTCTACCAATTGAGCCAATGGGCGACTCACGGCATCAGTGAAATTTCGAACCTCTTTACAATATTCTCTGTATTACGTACAGGCAGCGACATCTGACTTAAGCAAATTGCATTACTTACAGCCCCGACTACCTACTTTGCAGTTAATAAAATAGTGTAATCATGTGGGTACAGTGATATCGTTCCGATGTTAAAACCTAACTGAATTCAATAAAAGAAGAAAAACAAAAGACGATTCACAGAAAAAGAATAGGTTTGAAGTAGGAAGGAGGTTGCACACTTTTGGCGGGCTCAATCATCTTCGAAATATGAATATCAATTGAAAATCTATAGCTATACTTATAAGAATATAATTTAATCTATAAATAATATCGAAATGACGAGAAGTTTCAACATATTTTTTTCAAAGTAATTTTGCTCTATCCCAAGCTGAATGATATAAAATAAAAATGTTTTTTTTTTGTAAATACCAATATATAATATGGCAATATAACGTTTGCTATCCTTCTATTTTACGACAGAAACTAAACCAAAAGTATTCAAAGCAATTTTTTTCTTTGTTGCATATAGACGTAATCGCCGCTAAACAGTTTGTCCCTAGTTATCACCCTCATAAGTTACAATAACTGCCACTTTGGTCAAGCGGTATCACGTCTGATTGCCTTGCCGTAGGTCGTAGGTTAACGTCGGTTGGTTTCCACTGGGTCCATATCAATTGGGTGTATTTCTATGTCTGTCATGTCTTTGTCTGGTTACCATAGTACAGGGCATCATAGTTTGGGATGCCCTGTGCTATAGTACACACAATACAATCACCAGGGCAAGTGGTTGTACTGTGTGGGAGTTATTATTATAGGTCAGAAGAAGACGAAGAAAACATTTATTATAGAAACAGTGCACACGCCACAATAACAAAACAAACTTGAAACTTATTACTAAACAACATTCATAAAAAAAGGAAGAAAACAGAAAGATCACGGCGTGTCACTGCTGCTATAAATGGTAACTAACTCAGCAATATGCTGATGGACAAGCCTTTAGCGCTGATTTTCAGTCAGTGCCATTGCTATCCCGCGAGCGTCACAGACTGCGGTGCGGTACAACCATGGGCAATACTATGTAGAGTAGAATACAATGTTATATGTACATTATTTTGTGAAAACATGGCCTGAGTGGAGTTTTTTTTCCGCAGCCTTTTTTACCTTTTTTCTTTTTGCCGCAGACTTAAATTGTACATAAAAAGTCGAGCGACAGCCAAAATTTGTATTCTGAACGCCAAGCTACATTGAATTCAAATGAGAACATTTGTCGCTTAAAAATAAGATTAGATAAGACAACTCGACAGAGTCATTACACATTTATTTTCTCATTCAAATTCTATGTAGCATGGCTTCTGAAATACCGATTTTGGCTGTGGCTCGACTTTTTATGTCAATTCAAGTCATAAGCCTTGGAGTCGTATACGAATTATTTGATAATGAAGTGAGAATTGGCTCCCAGGGAGCCGATTTTCGCCCACACGAATTGAAAGCGTAGACGCAAAATATCCGAAGCATTAGACATTTGTCGCATAAAAATAAAACAAGACAACTCGACAGAATCATTAGACATTTATCTTTTCATTCAAATTCAATGTAGCATTGCTTCTGAAACACAGATTTTGGTTGTGGCTCGACTTTTTATGTAGAATTAAAGTCATAAGCCTTAGAGTCGTATACGATTTATTTAATAATGAAGTGAGAATTGGCTCCCAGGGACCCGATTCTCGCCCATGCGAATTGAAAGCGTAGACGCAAAGCATCCGAAGCATTAGACATTTGTCGCAAAAAAATAAGACATTACAGTCATAGGACATTTATTTTCTCATTCGATTTCAAAGTAGCACGGCTTCTGAAATACAGATTTTGGCTGTGGCTCGACTTTTTATATCGAATTCAAGTCATAAGCCTTTAGAGTCGTATACAAATTATTTGATAATGAAGTGAGGATTGGCTCGGAGCTCGGATAACGGAGTGGCGGCCGAGAACCGGGCGGCGGTCAGTGGGCCAGCAACCCGTCGTCGTCGTTGTCAGGCTATACTAGTCCACTGCTGGACATAGCCTTCCCGTAAAGAGCGCCACGTCGTGCTATCATAGGGGGTAATACCCATAATCCCCTCGCTGGGCATGCGGGTTGGTGGAATTGTACTGCAGGGGGCGCTGCTGCCCGCCCTTGGTTTGTGTCCCTTAGTCGCCTTTTACCACACCCGAGGGAAGAATTGGGTTGGTGCTATTCTCTAGGCCGGCACCACACAGCAGCAGCAGCGGGCCAGCAGCCCGATGGATGCGAATGGCGAGAGACCGCGAAGGATGGCGTGATGGGGAACGGGCTTATACCCAGCAGAGGGCAGATATAGTCTGAAGGTGATGGTGATTACAATTTCTGGCGCAACAGCTAAACATTCAGATAATACGTCTTAATTACGTAACAAAATCGAGTGTCATTTGACGAAAACAAGTCAGGTGTACCAACTTCCTTTAACGCTTGCCAAAATGTCACGTAACTAATTGAACGCTGATTTCATTAATTGGCGTTAAGGTTCATCTCAAAATTTATATGAAATACATAATTCTTTATTGGTGGTAGGTATATATAAGTTGGTAAGTATAATTTATTTTGTTTATTTGGTGTCGAACCGACCACTTCCATTATACGATCTCGATCAATTTAATCTTGACTTGTTTTTCTTTTTTTAAATGTTCGTATGAATTTTATTATTTCTTGTATTGCTATACCAGATAGACACAACATTGATACATTTACACGATATAATTATGAGTAGTATGATAAATGTACCTACTATGTTGTGGTCTAAGACATGCACACACAACATCGCCACTTGTAATTTTGGGTATCTTATATACATTTACTTATTTATTTTACTCCCAGACAACATGGCCCAATGTCTTGTTAGTACAAATAAATATAGAATTTGATCAGTATTTAATATCTAGCAGTTACTTAGTTACTTACTTATCCAGCATAAATATGCCTCAAGCGGACTTCGAAGACATTTTTTTTATGACTTAACTACAAAATGTATACTTTTCAGATTTTTTCGCGTCACGCGTTTTTTGGCGCTTAAATGTCAGAATTTGACGTTTAATGAACTGGAACGTCGGCAATTTTTGACAATTGAAACGTACGTATTTTAGTAGAAGGAGAGTGGGGCAATAGTTATATAAATAGTCGATAAATATTTATAATATACACGTAAGTATTTATAATAAATAAACCTAACAACAAATGCATTTACATATTGTAAGACAAGATGTTGACTGGTTTTTTCACTGATATTTATTTGGTTTTCTCGTGCTGGTGAGAAAATTTAATTTATTTAATTTAGACGCTCTGCAAATACATTTTTTGACTTGTACTAGAAACTAAAATACGAAACTAAAATACCTTCAATGATTAACCAACATGAATAAATAACTGTTTTCTAAAAATAGAAAACGCTGCCCAAATATATGTTCCTAACGACACAAATAAAAGACATGCAAGAATGAAAAAAAACAACGCAAACTAAACTCATTATGGTGACGAATAATTTGTTTTAGTAGTAACACAAAAAAAAATATAGCTCACCTCTGCAGATTCTAATTTTGATCTCTAAAAATTCTTCTTTGGACTAGTAAACAGACTAACAACAATTTCCGAATAAATGGATGATCATTGATCATTCCAAGCAGTATTTACTCCAAAACCAATGTTTTCTTTTTACAACACGGACACTTCACGATACACGATAACAATTTTTCAGCCAGCACTTACACTAGTACAGTAAGTTTCTTTTTCTTTTTTATGCGTGGCCAGTGTATATTAAAACTTTTTTCGTATATTATTTTACGAGCTCTTCGCTCAATTGCTTCTGGCTACTGCAAATAATGTCACATCACATCCATTAGCTTATAGGGCTATTTTTACAAGTGTATTATTTTAGGCTCAATGCAAAATTTCAGTGGTAATCACATATTTTATACTCTCAATAGGACGGCCCGAGCCACCCAGGCACTAGGTTAATGGAGCACTCTCGCCATTTTTGGCACTCGCGTAGAAATTCCTGTCTATTCATTGCTCCTATAACCACGTGCTTGTTTAATTAAGCGTATCGACCTTTCCCGCGCGAAGTACTCATCTGAAAATCGATCTTTGTAGCTTTAATGTTTTTGTAAGAGAATTTTCGAATAAGTACCTCGTTCTTGTTTTATTAAAATTGCTCATGATTAAGATCTAGCTGTAGGTCGGAAACTTTTATTTTAAAGTACCTACATTTAAATATCCTCCTAATATTATAATTGTGTAAAAGTTGTGACGATGTTTCGATAGATAGATAGAATATTCTGTATTGTACACAGATATTACAGTAACAGAAATGTATAAAAATAAAGTAGAATATATATATTTAAAAATCTATTTAGAGGCTAAAAATTTCACCCAGGCCGGGATTCGAACCCGCAACCTCTGGCTATCCGTACCAGCGCTCTACCAATCGAGCCAATGGGCGACTCACGGCATCAGTGAAATTTCGAACCTCTTTACAATATTCTCCGTATTACGTACAGGCAGCGACATCTGACTTAAGCAAATTGCATTACTTAAAGCCCCGACCACCTACTTTGCAGTTAGGTTTTAACATCGGAACGATATCACTGTACCCACATGATTACACTATTTTTATTTTTAATGCACTAACCCGTGCTAAGGAACAAATTTAAAAATCTATTTAGAGGCTAAAAATTTCACCCATGCCGGGATTCGAACCCGCAACCTCTGGCTATCCGTACCGTAAAGAGGTTCGAAATTTCACTGATGCCGTGAGTCGCCCATTGGCTCAATTGGTTGAGCGCTGGTACGGATAGCCAGAGGTTGCGGGTTCGAATCCCAGCATGGGTGAAATTTTTAGCCTCTAAATAGATTTTTAAATTTGTTCCTTAGCACGGGTTAGTGCATTAAAAATAAAAATAGTGTAATATATATATTTGTTAATGGAAATTAACATGCTTTCTTATTACTTCAATTTATTCAAGCTCGATATCATACGTGACTCCTATCGCCATCTAGGAAAAGCACAGTAAACCCTTTTGGAGGTGTGTACTAATCTTTATTCGATCACTCATTGACGTGTGGACAATACTTTAACTTTGAACAGTGAACTAAAAATAATATAATAACATTTACAATCAGGCACTTAAATTGCTTCTGACCCCATACTAGGATACCCTGTGTCGTAGGAACCAGAAACAGCGACATCACAAACATGTAAACATCCAAGGCGTGGGGTTTTTTTGTCCCCAGCTGGGGTTCGAACCCGGAACCTCTCGCATGGGATGCTTATAGGCTTTATAAAAAAATATTGTACTAATTACATGTGAATGTACGTGGGCGTATACAAGACATGTATACATATACAATGAATAGTTTACATAAGTATCGTCGAATGTCACGTGTCAAAAAAAGGTTTTACCTTTTTGTCATCAAATTTGTATGAAAAATAAAAAATAAACAGATATATAGCAAGAGATCATAATCCTTACCTGATCGTGATGAGGTTAAAATGTCTTAGAGTTACATTTAAAATAAAGTTTCCCTTCAATTTAGATGACAATAAAAAAAATAAACCCGATTTCAAATGCGTGAAAACAAAAAAAACTAAAAATTAAAAAATAATTCCTTATATACCTATTGCTTTTTGGAGTCGGTGCCAGTCGTATTAAGTTTAGCCGCGAGCAAGAGCCGCGCGCGCCCGCGTCCCCCGCAGCACCGCGCGGCCCCGCCTCGCGCCTTGCGTCCCCCGCCACCGCGCCGCACGTCTCTTGTTCGCGGCTAAACTTAACACGGCTGGCACCGACTCCAAAAAGCAATAGGTATATAAGTATAACTATTGTAAGATATTTAGCTGGTTTAACTTTAATTACTTTGACATAGTTTAGGAAAATAATAGTATTAGGTAATAGATATTAGGAATTGTTTTTTAATTTTTAGTTTTTTTTGTGTTCACGCATTTGAAGTCGGTTTTATTTTTATTTAAATGTTAATTATTTAAAAACCTATTTAGAGGCTAAAAATTTCACCCATTAAATTTGTTCCTTAGCACGGGTTAGTGCATTAAAAATAAAAATAGTATAATCATGTGGTACAGTGATATCGTTCCGATGTTAAAACCTAACTGCAAAGTAGGTAGTCGGGGCTGTAAGTAATGCAATTTACTTAAGTCAGATGTCGCTGCCTGTACGTAATACAGAGAATAGTGTAAAGAGGTTCGAAATTTCACTGATGCCGTGAGTCGCCCATTGGCTCAATTGTTAGAGCGCTGGCACGGATAGCCAGAAGTTGCGGGTTCGAATCCCGGCATGGGTGAAATTTTTAGCCTCTAAATAGGTTTTTAAATTTGTTCCTTAGCACGGGTTAGTGCATTAAAAATAAAAATAGTATAGTTAATTATTTTTTAGTTTTTTTTGTGTTCACGCATTTGAAGTCGGTTTTTTTTTAAGTTAATTATTTTATTATTAAATTTAAATGGGTGGTCCCATTTAAATTTAATAATAAAATAATTAAATTTAAGCGTATAGGTAATACCCCTTGAGGTATTACCTATACGCCGAAAAAAGATTTGTTCAAATCGGTTCATAATTAACGGAGTTATCGCGTAACAAACATAGAAAAGCATACGGGTCGAATTGAGAACCTCCTCCTTTTTTTGAAGTCGGTTGAAAAAATAAACTCATGTTTTCATGACATTAATATTTTTAAAAAGCCTATTTAGTGCCACAGGCCGCGGGTTCGAGTCACAGCATGGGTGGAATTTTTAACTTTATTTTAGCCTTTTAGTTTTTAAAATTGTCATTAGCACGGGTTAGTACATTAAAAAAAATTTAATGCGCGAATATATTAATAATTTTATTACATTATTCTAAAATATCAGTCATACAATACCATGCCTGTCTTGTGCTAGCCATACTCGCGCTCCGAGGGTTCCATATTTCTACTCGAAATAATATTTACAATTTTAAAAATCAATTTAGAAGCTAAAAATTCCACCCATGCCGGGATTCGAACCCGCAACCCCTGGCTATCCGCGCCAGCGCTCTTCCAACTGAGCTAATGGGTGACTCACCGGCATCAGTGAAATTTCGAACCTCTTTACAATATTCTCTGTATTACTTCAGCCAGATGTCGCTGCCTGTACGTACGAGTATATAGCCATAGATAGCCAGAGGTCGCTGGTTCAAATCCCGGCATGGGTGGAATTTTTAGCCTCTAAATTGGATTTTATAATTGACCTAGGCACCAGTTAGTGAACTAAAAATAATATAATAATATTTACAAATAACAATGTACGAACCTGGCAACAGTCCCTTCCCCATAGCAACAGGCAATCAAGATCTAAGTCAACGCTCACACGTACACGATTCTCTGGGAGTTAGTTACTACTAATAACTAAAGATGGACTCAGGCATGTGAACAGCTATTGGATCGCGTGGAACACAATGCTTCATAATTGTCACGAGACGGTGGGGTTAAAAGGGTCTTTCTTTAGTTAAGGGAAAGATGCTTGGTGGATATTGAGTTAAGACAAGACAATGTTTAGAATAGAAGAAAAGAATAGAATGGAGTTCGTTAATTACCAAACTACTCAATAATTAATCCAGTCAGTAATTAATCCGTAATCACAGAGATTTAGGTTTTAAGTATTTATTTCTCATAAGAATGAATTTACATTTCCTTCAATACCCAAACATGAGAGTGTGTGAGAGCAAGTAAGAGGGCGTCCTCTTACTCTCTCTCACTCACTCTCATACACATACACACCTACACTCAACTGACTGAGCCTTAACAAAATGCCACAACAAGAGGGCAATTCTCGAGCATACACTTTGTCGCTCATTGGTCGTCAGCCAGATCATTAAGGATTATTATTTGTTTATGACGCAACAATGTAATGTTCGCAATCAAGAAGGATAAAGTATAATAAAAATAAGTAAATAAATTAGGGAGCGAAATACCCGCTTATGACAGTAACGGGCTAGAATCCTACTAATATTATTCGTAAATGTGAAAGTTTGTTAAGATGTTTTAATGTTATGTGAAAGTTGCTGAAGATTTTTTCATGTTTCTAGCCCAATCACGCAATAACGGTTGAACGGATTTACATGAAACTTGGTGTACAGATAGAATAAAATCTTAATTGAGACATAGGATTTATATTATATCTTGGTACTGTGAGATATTTTTACGCGGGTGTAGCCGCGGGTTAAACCTAGTAATAAAGAATCATGTTTCGAAATGATCCGGTTCAGAGGCTGCCAACATTTAGACCCTAACATTTACGGTCTTATGTACACACTCGATAAACGCCGGTTAAAATAGACTTTGGTGAAGATTTTACAGGGAAAAACGTAAACATAGATTGAGTAAACTGCTTCTAAGGAACCATCATTATAATCATAATCATCCGGCGTCAGTTTTCTGCTGGGCATAAGCCTCTCCCAAGACACGCCACTGAGCCTGAACTTCGGCTCTTCTCTTCCAGTCACTGCCCACCGCTTTGCTAATGTCGTCGCTCCACCTCCACTCCCCATAGGAGTGAGGACTGGCTGTAAGGAGTGCTTCAGAGGAATCTTGTTTTATATCATTCTAATTATATAATTCTTTAAAGAAACAAACATCCTGACAGTTGCCAGCCAGTATATCTATGAAAACATTCTGTAGGACAGGAAAAATATTAGCAACTTTAAAACTGCAGACAGCCAACGCAATGTTAATACCAGAAATAAACACAAACGTGTGATCCCAAGATTTAGGCTGGCAAAGCTTAATAAATCCTTGATGGGGTTCTTCTTCTTCAGGCTATATTATGTAGTCCACTGCTGGACATAGCCCTCCCTTAATGAGCGCCATAGCGCACTGTCTTCAGCTTGCCGCATCCAGCATCTGCCGGCAGTTTTTCGCAGATCGTCATCCCACCTGGTCGGAGGGCATCCTACTCTATCTAGCTCTACCTGGCTCTACCTAGGGCATCCTATCCGTTTGCCGAGTCGCGGTCTCTACTCAAGAACACGTTTACTCCAACAGTTGTCGGTTCTTCGCGAGATATGGCCAGCCCACTGCCACTTCAGCTTGCTGATTGTCTGAGCTATATCGATAAATTTGGTTCTCTGTCGGATGCATTTGTTACGAATCCTATCCTTCAGAGAAAGTCCATTATATACGTTTCTATAATAAAATCTCTGAAGATATATTAAGTTTGACTGAAATAAGTGAGCCTGAGTGTGCCTCATTTAATTAAAGAAAGAGCCTAACGCTTTTTGGTTTTGCTGACGTAGGTAAGGTTGCCTCATCAGCTACCGGATCCAAAGCCCTGCGTGGTACTTGGCGCTCCATTCAGACCTGTCTCATCGGTGTTCAAACCAATATGAACATTATTCAAGCTCTATTGTCATTGTTCTATGTCAATTTTGGTCCTAATTAATACATCTCAGTAGGAGTGGGTCGTTGTCCGATTTTTCGACGACGAAACGCAACCGTTTTTTCTGGAACGAAAACAGGTCCTCGAAACGGTTCTCGTTCGCAACTGGTTTCATTGTATGCGAACGAGCAAGGCGCAGAGGACGGTCAAACGAGTGCGAACGAGACGAAATCACGAAACATCGGAAAAAATAAGTTGTTTTACACGATATTCGACTGTATACTCATAGACATAAAGATTACTTTATTGTATCACAGACCAAAACGAACGGAACGAGCAAGGAGCCGACGACGACGTCGCAATGATCTCATTACGTTCTAGGCTCTATTAATATAGCACTAAAGCACATATCCGCGTCAAACAATCTAAGGACTGGTCTCGCGACGAACAAACGCTGGCACTGCTTTAGAGTCGCTGGCACTGCTTTAGAATGAAACGTAAAACGGTCCTATCGTCGCGGAACACAAAACGGTCTTATAAAACGGTTCGTCTTTGCAACGATCACGCCTACATCTCAGCTTCTTGTGTACCTAATTCACGCTACGCGTCCCATGATGCCGGCGCCAGACAGAAAATTCAAACAAATGTTATTTGTTACTATTGTCACATAAAATGTCCGTGCCACACATGTGCACACTTATGTGATCAGTTGTTTGAACTTCTGTCTTGCGCCAGCATACCTAATACGTAACGAAACAAATAAAAATATTTTGCATATTTTAGCAGCGAAAGTATAATTTTTATTGACAACACCATAAAATAGAAACAATAACAAATAGTATCATCGTTCTCAATATAGACTGGCTGGTTAATGAACTACAATGAAGAAAATTATAGAAAACCCAAAAAGAAACTAGTTTACAGCGCCATCTGTCGATGTACGTTTGAATTAATTGGTAAGTGATGAAACGACGTAAACTGACCGTGGCATGCTACAAGCACACAGGAAAAGACTGAAGAAGAACTTATGAATTACGAAGAATGTCGATAGATGGCGCTACTTATTTATAAATGTGCCTCAGTGTCAAATCATGGAATCTTATCATACGTACATGTGTATCTGATTTATATAGATTTAAGAGGACTTGAGAAAAGATAGTCAGAGTGGAGTTTTTTCCCCCGCTGCCTTTTTCTCCACTACACTACGGCCCGAAGGCAGCGGCTTTCACTTTCATGTTGCATTGTACTTTGATATTCAGCAAATAGAATGTTAATTCTTTACGTTGAAATAAATTGAATTGAATTGAATTCCACCTTCTATAGTTAGGGTTCCAATTTCAAAAAAAAAACCTTCGTTGTTTCTTTTTCCGTTTATCTGACAAGATCCGTTTTCTCGGGGTAGTCATGGTAGCGATCAAATTAGGTACTATCTAATAATAAAATCTATACAATCCGTCCTAGAGTCAAAAAAACGGCCAAGTCCATGACAGGCCAAGCGCAGTGCGGGTTCAGTAGAAAGAGATTACCTATGGAAGCGCCAATGAAAAACGAAATAATTTGATATAAAGTTTAATTCATTTGTTCAATATATTTGGCGGTCATTATATCTGGAATAGCATTTATAATTTGTGTAAGATATATTTTTTTTTTTTTATTTTTTTTTTCATACAAAACCCACAGCACAAGTTAAATTATAAAAAATGGTTGTGTAGAAAAATCTAAACATAGGCCACTTAAGGGCTTACATTATATTAACTTAGCTACTATACAGGAACAAAGGTAGGCTTACATAATTTAAGTTATTAAACAGATTTTACAAATTAGTGGAATAAACAGAAAAAATAGGCTATGGCCTTACATATTTAAAACTTATTTGTATATATATATAGGAACAGAGTGATGTTAAATTTCATGACTGCATAGTGTGTGCGTGTGAGGGTGTGTTTGAGTGTGTGAGGGTGTATGTGTGTGTGTAATAAGAATATTCCTTCTTGTACGCACCAGAAAGTAATTACAGAGACAACAGTTACAAAAGAAGAGGTCGGGACTACCCGAGGCCACGGCAACTGTAACGCTGCCGAAACGTCGGGAAAAGGTAATTACGTTTTTTTTATAGTTATAATATATTAAACGGGTCAAATTGCGGTTATTTATTAGGTAAAACGTAATTACCTTTTCCCGACGTTTCGGCAGCGTTACAGTTGCCGTGGTTACCTCTTCAGGTACCTACCTACATTATTTTTAAGTATAAGTATGTATATCAATATTTATATTTGCACCATCTACCCGTCTCACTTTTCCTTCAGCAACTCTCCATCGTAGATCTGGAAGAAATTGCTCTAAGCAATAAGGCCGCCAATTGTAGTATCTCTGTAATTATTTTATGTTTGTTTTTTTCTGGTGTACAATAAAGAATATTCTTATCTTACAGTTGTGTAGTGGTAGTACCTACTTACAAAAGTTATGGATTGAAAAAAAAAAAACTTTGTACAGTACTACACATCATAAAAGTCCCTTCGGGAATCTACGTTCGCGCCGACTAGAAAGAAGTGTAACGAAAGTACTCGAAGCTATAAGTACATTCAACATGATCTTTAACGGTTAAGAACTATTATCTAATCTGTGGTTAAGGTGCAGAATTAATTGCCGCAGTAGCGCTACCTATTTCGCTCACGCTAATATTGCCAAACTAATAGTCACCTGCATCGATGACATTGAATCAACCAATAGCAACAAAGGCCTGCCATAAAATGAAACTATCTGATTGGTCGATCAACTTCCCGCACATCCAAAATTTGGTCATCTGCGCAGGTAGGTACATCCGCGATACTTAATTCTTGTGTAGCACTGTACTGTCTTATTTAACTTTGTCCGTGGATCGCCGCATTTTTCCTGAAAGGCAGATTCTGTACTGGGTGGACGAATGAACTTTATCTTACTTATAGTCATTTGTGAATGATATGTTATCGTAAAGCGTCAATTTCTGTTATCCAAGTCAAGAGTCAAATATTGGCTCATTTACTAGCTATGTACATAATCATTTGTGACTCCAAACAATACTTATTGAAACATGGCTAGTAGAATAGATTACTTATCGTCACGGTAGAATGAAAAGTCATCCTAACAGACACTTCTTATTTTTTATGTTTTCAGATACGGGGTAAAAGTTACAAAAAAATTAAAAGTGTTGTTTGATGCTCGATTTTACCAATTAAAAGCGTTCATTACTGGGGTATCTTACTTAAGCGTTAGATATTATCACAGGAACTAAAATAATCAAATTTTTTGCTTAAGAGTTCTATGTAAATAAAGTAGTTAGTTTTAGAACATAAATCCCGGTTTTGTTTTGTTACTTAATTTTCTCAAATAAAGTTATCGCTAGATGCATCATACTCGTCATCATTACTTATGTCACTACAAAACTAATACATAAATTACAATAAATATATATATATTGGCCTTTTTTGCATCTACGTAATGAGATCATTTATACAGCGTCCAGTGGTATCGTCACTCACACTAGATGGCTGAAGGGACCACTCCGACGCTGTAGTGCCTGGGACATGGTTATATAGATGGTGTAGGCTTGTCCAGCACCTTTACCATCCTGACAGCTTAGTCGGCCTAGCCCACAGGAAAGACTAGTCAATAAGTGCGGAGCCAACCAAGCCTCGGGTTTCCTCACAGTGTTTTCCTTCACTTAGCGTGTGGTATTGCGACTACAAATTCGCAAATGTACGTAACTTTGAAATTAAACAAACTCATTGGTACATGCCCGCACTCGGGATCGAACCTGGGGCTCTCGCTTGCGAGTACATGGTGCTACCCACTTTAGACTAAACATAAAATTAAAGACAATTTATACTTTATGTGGGATGTTTACGGTGGGAATTCCTGTTGCTTTAACTCCGTTTCAAGACTGTGTTAAGCCTGTGGGCTTGTTTAAGTGTCATTATCATCAGTCAGCCACGAGAAGTCCATGGATTCCTCCATGGATTTTCAAAAAGACTGGTTAGAAGCGGCTTGCATCCAGCGTTGTTTAAGTGTAATCACCAGTGGTCGGAGTAGGTATATTGAATTAAGGTCACTGACATCAAACGTATATGTTAATATGGATACGCCTCCGAGTTTCCGGATTATTATGATAAAAATACCGAAACATCGAAATTATTACATGAAACTAGTTAAAAATGTTCAATACTCTCAACGCTATGCTGCTAGTGGCGTAGATGACCAGAATTTAATAGTAAAAAATGACTGGTGTGTAAAAACCTTGTTGTAGTAAAAGTGTTGGAGTAAAAGCCTAAGCATGTATAAAATGATATAATAATAATATTCATTTCAACACACGACATCCGGCAAACAGGGTCTTTTGTCCTCTTATCTCTATGCTCAACGCATCTGACCAATTAGAATCAAGTATCCAGGATGACTCATTGACTGTTTGTTCGAAAACAATGCGCTCGCACCGACATCCAGACCAAGTGGCTCACTCACTTATTTCGGTTCGTGGAGTGCGCTTATTTTATGTGTTGTGAATATCTTGACTTGACCCTGGCTTGTTTACTGTCTTCTGAAATCTACTTAAAACGACGAATTTGGCTTATAACTACGGACATCGATTTATTACTCTTGGATTGGGCCCATTTGAAGTTGTTTTTGTACGGGTAAGTTTTAATTATTTTCACTATTTAAGAAGGTTTTAGAACTTGGAAACAGTTAAAAAAATCACTTTATAGCAATCATCACAGCGCATGAGAGTCCGGTACGCACACCGCAGGGCTATCACCGCTTCAGTTAAAAAAAACACTTTATATGAAACAGAATTTCATTATCGACTTTACAGTTGTGTATGTATATATTGTAAATTTAAATCATTGTTTTAGGTGAGATATAAATAAATATGGCAAAGGTCAAGGCTGAAACAGTGCAAAAGTGGTTATTGCACTATCCTGAGCTACTTTACGATAACGCTAGTTAAAAATAATTATTTTTAATAAAACTGTAATAATGATTATTTGTATTAACAATAAACAATTTTGTTTGCTTACATATGGTTTTTTATTTTATTACTCTATTTACCAAATTTTTGGAAACTCCGGTACATTCCGGAAGAAATGCATGTCCATGTTATGATATCATGACGCAAGTATCTAAAATCAATATACCTACTCCGACCACTGGTAATCACTCTAAAAAAAAACATTCAATCGCAATTACACTATTTTTATTTTTAATGCACTAACCCGTGCTAAGGAACAAATTTAAAAACCTATTTAGAGGCTGAAAATTTCACCCATGCCGGGATTCGAACCCGCAACCTCTGGCTATCCGTACCAGCGCTCTACCAATTGAGCCAATGGGCGACTCACGGCATCAGTGAAACTTCGAACCTCTTTACAATATTCTCTGTATTACGTACAGGCAGCGACATCTGACTTAAGCAAATTGCATTACTTACAGCCCCGACCACCTACTTTGCAGTTAGGTTTAACATCGGAACGATATCACTGTACCCACATGATTACACTATTTTTATTTTTAATGCACTAACCCGTGCTAAGGAACAAATTTAAAAACCTATTTAGAGGCTGAAAATTTCACCCATGCCGGGATTCGAACCCGCAACCTCTGGCTATCCGTACCAGCGCTCTACCAATTGAGCCAATGGGCGACTCACGGCATCAGTGAAACTTCGAACCTCTTTACAATATTCTCTGTATTACGTACAGGCAGCTTAAGTCTTAAGTCAGATGTCGCTGCCTGTACGTAATACAGAGAATATTGTAAAGAGGTTCGAAGTTTCACTGATGCCGTGAGTCGCCCATTGGCTCAATTGGTAGAGCGCTGGTACGGATAGCCAGAGGTTGCGGGTTCGAATCCCGGCATGGGTGAAATTTTCAGCCTCTAAATAGGTTTTTAAATTTGTTCCTTAGCACGGGTTAGTGCATTAAAAATAAAAATAGTGTAATCATGTGGGTACAGTGATATCGTTCCGATGTTAAACCTAACTGCAAAGTAGGTGGTCGGGGCTGTAAGTAATGCAATTTGCTTAAGTCAGATGTCGCTGCCTGTACGTAATACAGAGAATATTGTAAAGAGGTTCGAAGTTTCACTGATGCCGTGAGTCGCCCATTGGCTCAATTGGTAGAGCGCTGGTACGGATAGCCAGAGGTTGCGGGTTCGAATCCCGGCATGGGTGAAATTTTCAGCCTCTAAATAGGTTTTTAAATTCAATCGCAAGTACATAATAAATTTTAAAAAAATGTGTATGACTATTATTATACCTATTTATACTATTTTTATTTTTAATGCACTAACCCGTGCTAAGGCCAAATTTTAAAACCTATTTAGAGGCTAAAAATTTCACCCATGCCACGCACGGATAGCCAGAAGTTGCGGGTTCGAATCCCGGCATGGGTGAAATTTTTAGCCTCTAAATAGGTTTTAAAATTATACCTATTTGTTAAAAAGTTAAATATCTTTACGGTTAAAGAAATCAGATCGTGTTTTTCAACACCCGGAACGAAATGGATCAAGTGTTTGCTTTTCGATACCGTCGTGATTTAATGGTGAAATTGAGGGAGAAAAACTTCATTTCACCTTAAACTCCGAAAAGCAAACATGAAATACGGATATCTACTTTCACTGGCGTGAGAAATAGATCTACAAAATCTTCAAATATGTGTAGAAATATAGTCTTCTTCTCTTCTTCTTTCGTGATCGTGATCATATACAATAGTTCTCCACTTGTCTCGGTCATATGCGCAGTGGGAGGCGTGCTGAATGGATCCCCCAGCTGCCTTCTTTATGGCATCGGACCAGCCTATTGGTGTTCTGCCTTTCGCTCGTCTGCTCTCCAACTGGCACAAACCGATCTGCTTCTCTAGGCTATGACATCGTGACCGCATAATATGCCCAAAAAAGCTAAGGGACAGACTGACGACAGTCGCTTCGTTATTCCGAGCTCGTTAAGTATAGAAATATTGGTTCTGAAGGCTGTCCACGGGAAATATAGTAAATAAGAAATATAAAATAAGCAACAACAGACGCGGTCATGCACAGGATGGGAGAGCGTCCCGTGACTACCGCTAGTGGCATTTTTCCGAGCGCTTCCGTGCTTCGCAAGGCACGTTAAGCCGTTGGTGCCGGCTGTTATATAATAGCAGTCGTTAAGCCATGTCAGAGGCCTTATGAGCGGCTTGATAACTTCTGACAGTAAGGCCCGCCACTGTCTTACAATCCTCCACCAACCCGGACTTGGCCCCCGTGGTGGAGTATTGCCTAACCTCCCTGCGGTGCAGAAAGATACCCGTGCCCCAGCAGTGGGGACATGCAATGGTTGATAACGTAACGTAAGAAATATAGTAGATCAACAAAAATCTCCAAATATGTGTGCGGCTTTTCACCACCGAACCGCTCAAAGCTGCCGTCTCACGCTAAATGCAATCAGAGTGATTTCTTTGCATGAACGCTGTTTCGGGGATTCCAAAGCTGAGTGCTGGCTCCTGAATAAGTACAATGTACACTGCTGCAGTCTATTGATTAGAACTAGTTTCGTATATTCTCACACAAATTTAATACACGTCACATACACACACACACACACCCTCACACGTATATCACGTTTGATTTTAATAGAAGTACAACTTGCATGTTTTATTTTTAACCTCCTAAGCCCTGGCGTCCCAGAAATAGGACATAACGAATAACTTTCTTAATTGACACCCCATGATTTAGTAGGAAACATGTTCTACTAAAAGAACTTTCTCATTGTTCAAGTTAATTAATTTGTTTATAAGTATTTCCTAATGACTTGCGATGCTCGTTCATAGTTATATATTAAACGGGTATAATTGCGATTATCTATTAGATAAAACGTAATTACCTCTATGTTCCTACCTTTGTAAGTACGCGAATTATTATTAGCATAAAATCAGTCTTTTTTAGTCTTAAAAATAAAAAGAAGACGGCGGGATAAAAATACAGTGTTTGTGTAAGTATTTCCTATGTACTGTCACCTTGCAGGCAATAGCTGTTAGTCTTCCTAAATTTTTTTTTCTCTTCTCTGTATCTGCCATCAGCCCTTGTTTGACTTTAATCAGATGGTTTCTGGGTAGATCTGGCGTTAAGCGTATAGTCCTTGAATTTTTGACTATAAATTCTCAGTAGTTTTGTCATCAATGACGTGTTTTCGCCTCAGTCGCCTGACATTGGGTCTGGTATAATATAAAATATATGTATTTTTTATGTAGCATATAAACGTCCCAATGGAGGGCACATACCTTTTATCAGAGTGATTTTAGGCTTGCGTCGAGGTGAACATCTCAGACACTCAGGTTTCCTCACGATGTGATGCTTCGAAAATAAAAAAACGGTTTTACAACTGAACCTTTCAAAGCAGCCGGATGCAGTATATCCCAACCTGAGGCGGCGGATTTGGAGCCCGTTTTAGCAGGTCCCTTTGACGCGGGAATGCATTGAAGGGTTAACGCTCGAGGTGTTTGGGATTGACAGTGTTTGTTTCTTTTTGCTCCAGTGGGCTTGGGGTTGTAGAGTTGTAATGTTGCATTATTTAAAATTCACTACAGAATCTGCCTTTCAGGAAAAATGCGGCGATCCACGGACAAAGTTAAATAAGACAGTACAGTGCTACACAATAAATAAGTATCGCGGATGTACCTACCTGCGCAGATGACAAAATTTTGGATGTGATTTTGCGATTGTTACTTGCGATTGAATGTTTTTTTTAGAGTGATTACACTTAAACAACGCTGGATGCAAGCCGCTTCTAACCAGCCTTTTTGAAAATCCATGGAGGAATCCATGGACTTCTCGTGGCTGACTGATGATAATGACACTTAAACAAGCCCACAGGCTTAACACAGCCTTGAAACGGAGTTAAAGCAACAGGAATTCCCACCGTAAACATCCCACATAAAGTATAAATTGTCTTTAATTTTATGTTTAGTCTAAAGTGGGTAGCACCATGTACTCGCAAGCGAGAGCCCCAGGCTAGATCCCGAGTGCGGGCATGTACCAATGAGTTTGTTTAATTTCAAAGTTACGTACATTTGCGAATTTGTAGTCGCAATACCACACGCTAAGTGAAACCCGAGGCTTGATTGGCTCCGCACTTATTGACTAGTCTTTCCTGTGGGCTAGGCCGACTAAGCTGTCAGGATGGTATAGGTGCTGGACAAGCCTACACCATCTATAAAACCATTTCCCAGGCACTACAGCGTCGGAGTGGTCCCTTCGGCCATCTAGTGTGAGTGACGATACCACTGGACGCTGTATAAATGATCTCATTACGTAGATGCAAAAAAGGCCAATATATATATAAGTGACAAAAGTAATGATGACGAGTATGATGCATCTTTATTTGAAAAAAATAAGTAACAAAACAAAACCGGGATTTATGTTCTAAAACTAACTACTTTATTTACATAGAACTCTTAAGCAAAAAATTTGATTATTTTAGTTCCTGTGATAATATCTAACGCTTAAGTAAGATACCCCAGTAATGAACGCTTTTAATTGGTAAAATCGAGCATCAAACAACACTTTTAATTTTTTTGTAACTTTTACCCCGTATCTGAAAACATAAAAAATAAGAAGTGTCTGTTAGGATGACTTTTCATTCTACCGTGACGATAAGTAATCTATTCTACTAGCCATGTTTCAATAAGTATTGTTTGGAGTCACAAATGATTATGTACATAGCTAGTAAATGAGCCAATATTTGACTCTTGACTTGGATAACAGAAATTGACGCTTTACGATAACATATCATTCACAAATGACTATAAGTAAGATAAAGTCCATTCGTCCACAAATGCGTTACAAATCATTAACTTTCTGACATGTACTGAAACTAAAATAAGATCACTAACAACTTTAGGAATATGGGCTTAATTACCACGAGGGCCCACCGTGGACTGGCAATTTTAAGCGCCTTAAACGCCATTGAGGTATTTAAACACCTCAGTCACGCATATTTTCCTTCACGGTTCTTCTTATTCAGGCTATATTATGTAGTCCACTGCTGGACATAGCCTCCCCTAATGAGCGCCACAGCGCCCTGTCTTCAGCTTGCCGCATCCAGCATCTGCCGGCAGTTTTTCGCAGATCGTCATCCCACCTGGTCGGAGGGCGTCCTACACTACGTTTGCCGAGTCGCGGTCTCCACTCAAGAACACGTTTACTCTCTGTGGTTTACTCCAATGGTTGTCGGTTCTTCGCGAGATATGGCCAGCCCACGGCCACTTCAGCTTGCTGATTCTCTGAGCTATGTCGATAACTTTGGTTCTCTGTGGGACGCATTCGTTACGAATCCTATCCTTCAGAGAAATCCTATCCTTCGGAGGGCGTCCTCAGGTTTCGTCACAATCTCCTCCTTCCGTAAACGTAGTGTTTGCCGAGTCGCGGTCTCCACTCAAGAACACGTTTACTCCAACGGTTGTCGGTTCTTTGCGAGATATGGCCAGCCCACGGTTATTTTACATTAGCTTCACGGTTAGCGAGTAGTATTGCTACTATAACTTCACAAATAAAGTCACTGGTATATTCTCGCACTGAAAATTGAACCTGGGTCTCTCGTTTCTGAATCCATGGTTCTACCCACTGGGTTACCGCCGCTCTCTGAAGGGAGCACACAGAAATGACTAAGAGAGAACAATAAACAATTTGAAGAAGCTGCTTAGTATATTATAGTGAAAAACATATATATATTGGCCTTTTTTGCATCTACTTAATGAGATGATTTATGCAGCGTCCAATAGCATCTTCACTCACACTAGATGGGTGAAGTGACCACTCCGACGCTGTAGTGCCTGGGACATGGTTTTATAGATGGTAAAACCACCACCTAGCACCTTTCCTGTGTGCTAGGCCGACTAAGCTGTCAGGAGTGGAATATATTCATATAAATAATGAAGGTCTAGGCCGTCTTGTTAAATAGGGGTTCAATGTCTTAGTAGCTGAAATAAAAGAAGCCATACGGTAAGTCTAGATTTGAGCTCCCGTAGAGTCAACGTAAAATTCAGATCTTTGTCTATCTGTACAGTCGCGTGAACTAACATGTAAACTTTGTCGCATTAACCTCTTCTAGCCTGATGTATGAAAAATCGACTATTTCAACTTTGAAAAGGTACTGAATCGCGCGTAGCCCCGGCTGCTTGTGTAATCTTAAACGATCACGAAGATTAAGCTTCACAGGGCGCGTTCAGTGCATGGATGGGTAAACCGTCTATGACTAACGCTAGTGGCATTTTTCCGAGCGGTTTTTTGCTTAGCAAGGCACGTTAAGTAGTTGGTGCCGGCTGCCGTCGATAGGTGGCAGTCGTTAAGCCAACTCAGAGGCCCTAAGGCGGCTTGAAAACTTCTGACAGTAAGACCAGCCACTAGTCTTGCAAGCCTCCACAAATCCGGACTAGGCCCCCGTGGTAGAGTATGGCCTACGCCTTCCTTAGTGAAGAGACCTGTGTCCCTCGGTGGGGACATAATGGGTTCATGATGATGACGAAGGTACCTGAAGTGCATATATGTTAGTGTACGTGACTGTACGGCAAGTACCATTTATATCAAGTATCATATACAAATTACTTCAAGTATCATATATCGTGATGCAAATTACTTCAGCCAGATGTCGCTGCCTGTACGTAATACAGAGTATTGTAAAAAGATTCGAAATTTCACTGATGCCGGTGAGTCGCCCATTAGCTCAGTTGGGAGAGCGCTGGCACGGTTAGCCAGAGGTCGCGGGTTCGAGTCTCGTCATGGGTGGAATTTTTAGCCTCTAAATAGGTTTTTTAATACCATATAGTTCAGCCGTTACTGAGTGATTTAGTAACTCAACGTCCAAACAACTTGACAAACTTTCGCATTTACAATACATATTTTATAGGAGGATGCCGGATATTGTTGTGGATTCAGTTCTAGTTATTTTTTTGCTGACAAGTAACCTATTTCAGCGAGTATAGTAGACATAGTAATTTTATTATAGGTGGATAGATAGCACTTTATTGCACGACCAGAAAAAAGAATACAAGCATGATTTTTTAAATCTATAAATATCGTATTGTATACATACCTTGTAACTTATTTCAATAATCACACAGAGCAAGTGTGTTTCGGAGTCCCACAACTGCTGATAAAAGTAAAAATATGAAGCTCTATCATCCGTTTGATAACAACTTCCGATTTAGTTGTTGTGCATCCCGAAAGTAATAAAACATGAAACTTAGCTATATATATTGTTATGGTATTCAATTATAAGTGTTATGTTTTATGCATCTAGAAAGACGTATCTTAAATTACGTTTTCAGTCCAAAATCAGTCTCATTTAAAACATTTAACGTACGAATCAGAGAATAAACATGTTTCATCTAGCTTGTGTGTGTGTGTGTGTATTAGGGTGTATCTGTATGTGTGGAGGTGTGTGTATGGGTGTGTGTATGTGCGTGTGTGTAGGTGCTAAATTTTAAACAGCTTAGGTAAGGCTCGTAAAACACAAATTCACTTAAATTTGTTCCTTAGCACGCGTTAGTGCATTAAAAATAAAAATAGTGTAATCATTTTTAAAAAACCTATTTAGAGGCTAAAAATTTCACCCATGCCGGGATTCGAACCCGCAACCTCTGGCTATCCGTACCAGCGCTCTACCAATTGAGCCAATGGGCGACTCACGGCATCAGTGAAATTTCGAACCTCTTTACAATATTCTCTGTATTACGTACAGGCAGCGACATCTGACTTAAGCAAATTGCATTACTTACAGCCCCGACTACCTACTTTGCAGTTAGGTTTAACATCGGAACGATATCACTGTACCCACATGATTACACTATTTTTTTTTATTTTTAATGCACTAACCCGTGCTAAGGAACCAAATTTAAAAAACCTATTTAGAGGCTAAAAATTTTTTTCACCCATGCCGGGATTCGAACCCGCAACCTCTGGCTATCCGTACCAGCGCTCTACCAATTGAGCCAATGGGCGACTCACGGCATCAGTGAAATTTCGAACCTCTTTACAATATTCTCTGTATTACGTACAGGCAGCGACATCTGACTTAAGCAAATTGCATTACTTACAGCCCCGACTACCTACTTTGCAGTTAGGTTTAACATCGGAACGATATCACTGTACCCACATGATTACACTATTTTTTTTTATTTTTAATGCACTAACCCGTGCTAAGGAACCAAATTTAAAAAACCTATTTAGAGGCTAAAAATTTCACCCATGCCGGGATTCGAACCCGCAACCTCTGGCTATCCGTACCAGCGCCCATTGGCTCAATTGGTAGAGCGCTGGTACGGATAGCCAGAGGTTGCGGGTTCGAATCCCGGCATGGGTGAAATTTTTAGCCTCTAAATAGGTTTTTAAACAAATTCACTTACTTAAAATTAACAATTACAATTATTATTTTACTACAATTCAGTGATACCACGATAACCATGGAGGGGTAAGAGAGGAACAATTGAGTAAAATTTAATTTATTATTCTAAAGTCTTTTTTATAATTTAGACAAAAAGACTTCAGAATAGCCCACTTATAGTCTACTTACAACGCGTTTGCTCAGGAGATAAAAGATTCGTTTCACTGATATCACTAAAATCACAGTCCACTTTCTTTATAAGTCCCAAATATCATCACACGGACGCTTACCGATATACTGAATTATTAAGGGTTCATTCTACCAGATCAGCAGATGCGATGAAGCGACGGGTCTGAGTCAACAGCACCGCCAGGGCTATTCTGAAATAGAGCAATCGAGCCTAGGTAGTACGGAGTGAGTCAAGGGTTTTGTGGCGCTAAAAGGTCAGAATTTGACATAATTGTCAAATTAAATAAATAAATAAATATTCATAGACATACTACACAGATCTCGCTAGCCCTATACTAAGTACAACTAAATGACTTGTGTTATAGGTTCTAACTCGACGATAGATTTAATACAATAAATACATAGATAACATTCAAGACCCGAGACAAACTAGAAAAGTTCATTTCCTAGTTTGACCGGCCGGGGATCGAACCCTAGGCATTCGGAAAACGCGAATGTGTAACTATTTGTGGATTTTGCAAAATAACTCAATTAGTAACTGCTAAGCATTTAATCAGCGTTACTAATTAGAATAAAAAAATGAAACTTTTCGTTATATCTTCCTTATTTCTTTAATTCATATTATGATTGCCTAGCAAATTCCAAACCCTATTTAGAGGCGAAAAATTCCGTCCATGCCGGGACTCGTACCTCTGGCTAACCGTACCAGAGGTCGCGGGTTGGATTTCCGGCATGGGCGGAATTTTTAGCCTCTGAAAAGGTTTTTAAATTGTCCTCAGCACGTTAGTACAACAAAAAGAATACAATCATGCCTAGCAAATGTTTCCTTTCTTGACATGATTTAATTACAATTTTTGCTCTCTGGTAAAATTGTACTTTTACAGTTTCGATGGTTTACGTATGGGACGAGGAAACAGTACCTACCTACTTCGTCGTGGTTGTCGTCGTCAGGCTATACTAGTCCACTGCTGGACACAGGCCTCCCCTAATGAGCGCCATAGCGGCCTATCTTCAGCTTGCCGCATCCAGCATCTACCTACTTCAAAGTCGCAGAAAACAAAAGCAGATACTAGTCAATGACAATTCAGGGAGCCAGTTCTCGTTTTATTAGCAAATAAGTCGTGCACGACTTTAACTGTAAAGCGTCTGCTATATTTTACTAATATTCTAACCCTAATGGAATGATAGTATAATGAGTGACGTCCTTTGGGTTTTAGGTTCCCCATCGGTCCCGCGGTGGAATCCAGTTCATGATAGGATTTTTTTAAACCGACCAAAGGTGAAGTGTCACTCCCATGACTGACTCGTCATTGGCAGAAATAGTCGTCCAAATTAGAACCGATTTGAGTTGCCATTAATAAAAAAAAAGTACGACTCTAAGGCTTATGACTTGGAATTCTACGCAAAAAGTCGAGCGACAGCCAAAATCTGTATTCTTAACGGCATGCTAGAATGAATTCGAATGAGAAAATAAATGTCTAATGACTGTGTCGAGTTATCTTATCTTATTTTTATTCGACGAATGTCTAAGCCATTCTAAAGGGCGAGGATTTGGCCCTGGTAGGATTTATTAGGAAGTAATCGACTCTTCTTGTTTCGTGTCGAAAACTGCACCACTGCCATTGCACTGGGTGCCTCCAAGAGATCTGCAGGCTGCACTGTGTAGCTTCATCACAGACAAAAATACATCAAGTAATCGACTGCGAGAGAGCACACTACTATGATCCCGCGTAAAGGGTCGGAAGGGTTTTGAATGTCGTTTATTAAAACTCGTAACTTTGTATCAATAGAATCAACAACAATTGTATATCTAAACGATGTTACGTCCTCTTACACACGTATTTTTTTTATATGACTCATTGTATTCACTGATTGTACAAAATGGCGTAGATGGTGACAATCGTAGCCGTATCGGCGTGTCGTCACGTTGCTCGCTGCGTAATCGCATCGCTTTCAAATCTATGTTTGTGTCCCACTGCTAGGCAAAGGTCTCCCCCAATTCAGTCCAGAATTTTCTGTCTTGCGCCACCTCAAACCACTCCGGAAGATGTTGGTCGAGACTATCTTTCTACCGCCTGCTAGGCCCGCCTCGACTTCAGTGTCCATCGTGTGGCACCCTCTCGATGGCAAGCTTCACCCGCCTATTCCCGAATAGGTGGGCAAAACTGCCATGCAGTCAACTGCCATGACTAGCCCAGCTCCACTTCAGTTTTGCCGTCCGGACACCCGCCTCGATTATTCTGGTTCATATAATATATTTATTTGGAAACTAACAACTTTGAAGTTCGTTACGTAAAATTTTTATAATGATATACCTAAATAATTGATTTGATTTATTCCAGTCGATGAAATATTTGCCTCTTCCAAACAGCAATTGTGAAGGTGTGTGTAACATCCGCTCCATAATCTTGTTCTGCTGATTCATAATATCCGTGAACCGGATATTCATTTCAGACTCGGTGATTAATTTAAACGTAAAGTATGGAACGTGCATCTCATTGAAATTAAATAACAGTGTTTCTGAAACTAATAATACAGATTTTGTATGCATTTAATAAAAAGTCATACTTCTGTCCAAGGCAGGTAAGCAAGGATATCGGGGAAAAACATATCATATATAAATATATATATATATATTCACTGTTATATATATATTTTCATTCAAAAACCTATTTAAAGGCTAAAAATTCCACCCATACCGGGACTCGAACCCGCGACCTCTGGCTAACGTGCCAGCGTGCTACCGACTGAGCTAATTTATTTATTATTTATTTATTTACATGAATATTGTAACATAACAGTAAAATTACACCAAACCGTTACAAAATTATATCACAGCACTACCTTTTTTCTTACATACCTTCACCACACTTTCAATTCCATCCGCAAACACATCACACTCTGGTGCTTCAGCGAGCAGGGCACAAAGTAGCCGCAGCGCTAATGGGCGACTACCGGCATCAGTGAAATTTCGAACCTCTTTACAATACTCTCTGTATTACGTACAGGCAGCGACATCTGGCTGAAGTAATTTGCATCACTTGCAGCCTCGAGTACCTACTTTGCAGTTAGCTCTTACATCGGAATGATATCGCTATACCCACATGATTATATTCTTTTTAATGCACTAACCCGTGCATGGGTGGATTTTTTTGCCTCTAAATAGGTTTTTAAAATTGTTTTGGGTTATGTAGTGCATTAAAAAGAATATAATGAAGTAGGCTTGCTTAGCACCGCATAGTATCCTTCATAACTAACAACTTCTATAATTCTCACACTGATTCGTGAATAGCCCACGTCACCATTGGGGGACCCTGATTCGCGATGCATTATCCGCGTCGCCAATTTATTTGGTGGTCCCCAATGGCTCCGTATCAGTTCATCAGACATGAAACCATTCGGGAGGAATGTTGTACTGCACATTATAACTATACTTTGTGCCAGATAATCGTTCCAGATCTCTGGGCGTACACAAACCGTAGTCAGAAAAAATATTCTTTATTGCACACACAAATTACGGTAACAGAAAATTGAATGTATGAAAATGTAGTATGAATATAGGTAAAAATTGTTGTAATACAGAAATATTAATGTGTCACCACCAACCCGGACTTGGCCATCGTGGTGGAGTATTGCCTAACCTTCCTGCGATGCAGACAGAGACCCGTGCCCCCGCAGTGGGGACATACAAGGGTTGATAACGTAATGTGTGTCATTTTACTTAACCTTTAACTACTGACGTGGGGGCCTCTCAGGCCTCAAGAAAACTAAAATTGTGATTTACTCCCTTCCTCCGCGCACGGCATACGCGTAGCTTCTAGTACCTTCGAGTTTAGTTGCGCCGAGGCGGTCAACAGCAGTGCACGTGTTTTCGCGCGCAATTTCGGTAAGTAAATTCATTTTGAAATTTCTTGTGGGCCTCTTAGACCCCACCTCAGTATTTATGTAACTTTTTTGTGAATTGTATCGATTTAGTTATCGGCTTTTTTTTGCAGTACTTTGAAAACTTTTATACTATGGAGCCCAGAACGTCATCCGGGAGAAAACGGTCTCTTGGTAATAATAATAACAAACATGTAGCTAAAAATAGAAGGACCGTAGTGCCAGGGAACAACGATTTTGCGACAGCCGTGATGTGGATAGATCGTGAAGACTTTAGCGGTTCGGAGGCCGAAGATATTGATAACACCTTCTTTATACCGGAGCTTCACGAGCATGAGTCAGATATGCACAGTGCGTCGGAACCCGAAGAACAGGTTGACAATGTTCCGGAAGAACAGACCACGTGAGCTACGTTTGAGTTTGGCACGTGTGCTGGGAAAGGATACGCCTGCACCTGACCGTCAAGAAGTTGACGACGAACAATCTAAAAAAAGAAGAAGGTGCCACATATGTCCTTCGAAGCTTTAAAGAAAATCTACACACACATTTTATGCATGTAAAAAACATGTATGCCTTCAATGTGCAAAGCAAGTTTGCCCAGACTGTGTGTAATTCACAATAATTTGAAGACTATTATTTTTTGTTCCTATTATTGTATTATAATTTCTTATGTGCCATTTACTAGAAATACTATTTAAAATTAAGATTATAAGTTAATTGGTTGATTTTTTTAATATTTTTAATTGATACTTTGTGATATAAGACCTCTTGTGATTTTTGTCAAAAAATGCCAATTGTTTTCTAAAGTTTGATATAATAGTTAATTATAAACAAATACATTATACAAAAATCATTTTATTTTATTTAAATATATCCACTTAAGCTAATTATTAAACACTAAACCCTAAAAAACCCAAAGATTTTTAAATATAAGCATATATATACACGGGACTCTGAGGCCCCCACGTCAGTGTTTACGTGAAATTAAATCCACATCAGTAGCTAAAGGTTAAATCATTCATTCCAGTCGACATCTAATCAGTGTAATTTTATGAAAAAATATAAACATCACGCTATGAATGTGCGATTTCGCGGTCTCGTTCTTCTAGAAGTTAATGATTGTAAGACATTTAGTCCTATACAATAGTGAAGTATAGTTTTCATCTAGGTTTTCATAAATAAAATTGTCGACAACAATTGAAAAGTTCTTATACCATATGACGCAATCAAGAAGTAAACAAAATTTTTCATCCCCGTTATTAATTTTATTTCCCGATTATATTTGTTACACACTACGTTAGAACAATAAAATAAATTGTTGATGAAGTGAAGGTGATCTGTCAGGATTGTGGCAATTGACAGTGCCTGGTCTCTGCCTAACCCTCTGGAATACAGGCGTGAGTTTGTGTCATGTTATGATAC
Organism: Yponomeuta sedellus; assembly: GCA_934045075.1. NCBI lineage: Eukaryota > Metazoa > Arthropoda > Insecta > Lepidoptera > Yponomeutidae > Yponomeuta > Yponomeuta sedellus. Next base: position 23,593,283 of record OW203724.1, read on the forward strand.
ATTACACAGATCTCGTTAGCCCTATACTAAGTACAACTAAATGACTTGTGTTACAGGTGCTAACTCGACGATAGACCTAATACAATAAATACATAGATAACATCCAAGACCCGAGACAAACTCGAAAAGTTCGTTTCCTAGTTTGACCCGGCCGGGGATCGAACCCGAGACCTTCGGTTTTACAGTCAGTGTGCCAAACCGGTGCGCCACCGTGGCCGAGTTAGAAAATTAGTTAAAATTAAATTTTGAGCAAAATAAATATTCGTTTACAGCCAGTGAAAGTTTATTTGAGACAGTGTATTGTTTTATAGCGTTGCAAAATTGACATCTCATTTCCTACTCTCTTTATGCTAAATCAGGCTGTTTGTAATGTTTTTTGTTTCTTATTTGCCCTTGAAATATTCCATTCTATCAATTCATACTAAGAAAGCGCCGTGGGTGCGACTACGTCGCACCGTTACAACGTTACAACGTTAGTGGGTAGACTAAGCATCAGTTTCTCGTAATAATTCTCTAACAGTCTATTAACAGCTTACTGTAGCTGCAAAATGTTTTTTTGTTTGCACTTTGGTCAACAGACAGCTGTTAGCTGTAGTTTAACGGCTGATTAGTGTACCAGAAACCGGGGGTAACTGCTTCACGTTCATCAAGCCTGGTTGGAATCTTTAATCTCTATCGATGTTCCTATCGAAGATTATTTATCTATCCTAGTACGATATAGAACCATATATATATATATTCGGTTCCTGGCATGTACCAATGATTTTGTTTCTAAGTTACGTACGAGTAGCAATACTACTCGCTAACTGTGAAGGAAAATATCGTGAGGAAACCTGAGTACTGAGGCGTTCACATATTTCAACGCCTGAAATTGCCAATCCGCGGTGAGCATGCGTGGTTTTAGTAATCGTGTTGTTTCAAGAAACTCATTAGTCATAGTTATTTATTAAATGGACCCATTTAATCGCGATTTTTATTAGGTAAAATTACCTTAAACGTTTTACCTAATAAATAATCGATTTTGGACCCGTTTATTATATAACTATGTATGAGAATCGCGAACCATTGAGAAATACTAACTCATTAGTCAGTTCTCTCACTCGTCATTCAAGAATAGTCAATTCAAATGAATCAATATCCCTATGATTCACTGACACCGATGATATCATCACAAGGGAAAAATATGTCGAACTGTCACAGGTGGAAAATTAACGACTTTTCGTAACTATGCGTAATTAGCTAATTAGGCTTCTCGAGAGAGTGAAAAATTATTTTTATAACCATCGCTAGAAGAGGCGCCGTGGGACACGCGGTCTGCCTGCTGCGTCCGCTATGAAGACAGATTTCTATTCTATTGTTACCATTAACACCATCGCTAGAAGAGGAGGCGTGGGGCGCGGGGTCTGCCTGCTGCGCCCGCCATGAAGACAGATTTCTATTCTATTGTTACCATTAACACCATCGCTAGAAGAGGAGGCGTGGGGCGCGGGGTCTGCCTGCTGCGTCCGGCATGAAGACAGATTTCTATTCTATTGTTACCATTAACACCATCGCTAGAAGAGGCAGCGTGGGATGCCGGGTCTGCCTGCTGTGTCCGCTATGAAGACAGAGTTCTATTCTATTGTTACCATTAACACCATCGCTAGAAGAGGAGGCGTGGGGCGCGGGGTCTGCCTGCTGCGCCCGCCATGAAGACAGATTTCTATTCTATTGTTACCATTAACACCATCGCTAGAAGAGGCGGCGTGGGACGCGGGGTCTGCCTGCTGCGTCCGGCATGAAGACAGATTTCTATTCTATTGTTACCATTAACACCATCGCTAGAAGAGGCAGCGTGGGATGCCGGGTCTGCCTGCTGTGTCCGCTATGAAGACAGAGTTCTATTCTATTGTTACCATTAACACCATCGCTAGAAGAGGCGGCGTGGGGCGCGGGGTCTGCCTGCTGCGTCCGGCATGAAGACAGATTTCTATTCTATTGTTACCATTAACACCATCGCTAGAAGAGGCAGCGTGGGATGCCGGGTCTGCCTGCTGTGTCCGCTATGAAGACAGAGTTCTATTCTATTGTTACCATTAACACCATCGCTAGAAGAGGAGGCGTGGGATGCCGGGTCTGCCTGCTGTGTCCGCTATGAAGACAGAGTTCTATTCTATTGTTACCATTACCACCATCGCTAGAAGAGGCGGCGTGGGACGCGTAGTCTGCTTGCTGCGTTCGCTATGCAGACAGGTTTCTTTAGTTTCTGGTCGGTTGACCTTCCTTAATTTAGATAGGGTTTGCGCCAGCGCCGTCTATCGATCAAAGGAGGCACTTTTTACCTATTTTTTTTAAATCGCTCTAAAAAGGGCTCATTGTCTTCGGCACTGTAGCCAAAGCAACAAATTTAATAACGGACAAAAATACAATTAGCTAAATAGGGAACTTGTATATTTTTGACATATTAATAAATACTCGCTGAAATCTGAGAGCTTTCAACGCTTCGGTTATACAATTAGTATTTAAAAATGTCACCTTTTCAAACTATTACTTTTAAATATAGGTAGAAGTAAATAAAATGTGCTTGTTTCGAAGGTATTTGGAGGAAGATTGTGTCTAGTGTTCACACTGGTAACACACATTGGTTATACACCTTTGTCTTGAGATACCGAGGTAGTTTGGAAGCGAACATGTGTTTCCCGAACGCTACCCATCCCAGTTGGATTCGACGAGTGACCTATTTCTCGAGGTTGGACTTATCTAACTGGACTGTTTGTCCCAAGTACTACTACTTTAACTTCATAAATCACATAACTTATAAAACATGTCATTGGTGCATGCCCGCACTGGCAATCGAAGCTGGGTCTCTCGCTTCGGAATCCATTGTTCTGCCCACCGAGCTTCTGGCGATCCATTAATATTTATTACACATAATTATATCCTTTTTTTTCTACGTACCCAACTATGAGGCTAAGTGCGGAAAATATAGGACAAACTAACTAACTATATTCTTTTTTTTTAATGCACTAACCCGTGCAAAGGACAATTTTAACAAACCTATTTAGAGGCTAAAAATTGCAAGTGATGCAAATTACTTCAGCTGGATGTCGCTGCCTGTACGTTATACAGAGAATATTGTAGAGGTTCGAAATTTCACTGATGCCGGTGAGTCGCCCATTAGCTCAGATGGAAAGAGCGCTGGCACTGATAGCCAGAGGTCGCGGGTTCGAATCCCGGCATGGCTGGAACTTTTAGCCTCTAAATAAGTTTGTTAAAATTTATTACACACTCAATAATCTTAACAAACTTTCACATTTATAGTATTTGTAAGATTAGGTATAAACAGTATATTTCACACTCAACTCTGATCTGTCATTATAGATTAAAATAATGTAGGTACATAAATATAATACCTACTACCCACGGAACTATGCGTCGTTATTATCAGAGTAAGTCAATGTCCAGTCATAATGTAACTATGTTTGGTGACGGTAGTCGGATGCAACAAATTAAATGCATATGAAATAATACGTTAATACTAATTTACAGTTTTGATTTAATGTAAATAATGGTTGTATAATCTGTATATTAGTGTCATTGATACTATAAGTGAAAATGTTTATGAAAAGTGTTTGTTTACTATTGCATGTGATTTTAAGTCCATATTGCAATGGGCTCGATATATTTCACACAGGATCAAAAGTTGCGTTTTATCCAGAGGCTCCGGCTGAATATTTCGGATATTCGATACTTTTGACAAGTTCCGGGTAAGTTTGAAACATTGTGTACGTTTGCCATTCAGTTTAGTAGTGATAAAAGTTTAATAAAAAAAATAGTGAGGGGGACATAAAACAACGCGGTTTTTTGGTTCCACTTAATATTTCGATTTAGTTCATGCCAGAGATAATGTTTTTTTTTTTTGAGATCATAAGTCAACTACGATTTTTGGTACACTAATAGCTTTAAAAACCTATTTAGAAGCAAAAAATTCCACCCATGTCGGGACTCGAACCCACTACCTCGGGCTAACCGTGCCAACGCTCTCCCAACTGAGCTAATGGGCGACTCACCGGCATCAGTGAAATTTCGAACCACTTTTCCACGGTCCACGGTCCACATTTATTCTTTTAATAAAAAACAGAGTTTTTTAACTCTGTTAACAATTAACAGAGTTTTCAACTTCAAAATTATTACTCATGAGTTGAACACTAGACACAATCGTCATCCAAATACCTTTTAATAATCTACTATTCAAGAAGATAAGGTAAGAATACTCATTATTGTACTTTTATACATATATAAATGATTTTTTATTTACACACACTCACACAAATCACATTAAGGAAACCATACAGGTAACAAAAGCAACCAACATATACGAAACACAATGAACATACATACATACATACATACATACATACATACATACATACATACATACATACATACATACATACATACATACATACATACATACATACATACATACATACATACATACATACATACATACATACATACATACATACATACTCGATGAAAAACGGCGAAACACGTGTTCAATCAAGTGTGCTGAAGAGTATTTATTTTAAGTTTCAAGAAAATTAGACAAAATTCTTTATACCTCCCATACAAATTCACAACAAATTCACTTGCCACGATCCTAACAGATCACCTTCGCTTCATCAACGTTCATAAGTCCCCTATTTGGTCGATGTATGTGCGCCTGGGACGTCCCTTACCAGCCCTTTCACTCACATTCGCAATATATATTTGTTACAACAAACAATTTACAAAAAAAAATGTTAGTAATTTATACACTCAGCAATGCATTACCTACTGTCCAGTGTAAGAAGTACAGTGGGTGTGGCAGATGCAAAAGGGCTCAGCATTAGCTATACAGGGTGTCTCATTCAAATCGGTCAGTATGGGAAAGTCTGAAACTATAAGACATACGAAGATCTGTTCTGAGAAACCATGTCATCGATTTTAATAACAAGAAAAACTGCATTCATACATTTTAAAAAACATCTGTACTCCATTCGGGAATCGAACCCGATTGTTTTGAAAAAAAAAACTTCTATTAATCAAACACTAACAATTGAAAAGCCCACTTAATTTTTTTTTTATTTTTACTGGCACATACTCGTACATTGCTGCTGGCCCCACACTAGGATACCCTGTGTCGTGGAAACCAGAAACAACGACATCACAAAGTATGTAAATACTTATTTAAAGATTAAGATCGTTACCTAAACGTGTTGAATAATGTATTGAAAAAGGCGGCGGTCACTTCGAGCACCTACTAAAATAAATTAAAGTATGTGAAAACAGTGCATTTTATTCATTTTAGACATCATGTTTCATACAGACATTTACTGCTTAAAACCTACACAATCGATATCTAAATAGAAATAGTGTAGTTTTTTTTTTTCAAAACAACCGGGTTCGATTCCCGAACGGAGTACAGATGTTTTTTAAAATGTATGAATGCAGTTTTTCTTGTTATTAAAATCGATGACATGGTTCCTCAGAACAGATCTTCGTATGTCTTATAGTTTCAGACTTTCCCATACTGACCGATTTGAATGAGACACCCGGTATAGTGATACTACAGCGCTGGTCTTCCGCTAATACCCATCTGACGATAGACAGATAGATAGATAAATTATTTATTTACACTTCCACACATACATATATATACTTATACACACACACAGAAACACACACACTTAAAAGGATTGGAACTGAAAAAAAAAACAATATTTACAAATGTACAAACTTTTTTCTAAAAGTAATTTTCTCCAAGTAACCAATAAGACCAGAACATCTTTGTCTTCTAAAAAATCCTTGATGTTGTCTGTGTAACCTTTTCTACACAGGGTGTGTGTGTATGTGTGTGTCTGGCACGGTTAGCCAGCGGTCGCGGGTTTGAGTCCCGGCAAGGGTGGAATTTTTAGCCTCTACATAGGTTTTTATTAAAAATTGTCCTTAGCACGGTTTAGTGCATTACAAAGAATATAATATTTTTAACATTTCGTAAATAAGATTGTGTTATAAGTTATAACTTTACTATATCCGTGTTACAACCGATTTTAAAGATTGCAAGCATTGTAAACTTGTAGCTTGACAAATTTCTCGCCGTCCCTGTTTTTTTACGCAGCTTATAAATAATTAAAACTGTTTTAGTACGGATTTCACTCGTTTATTATATTTTTTACAATTTTCCGACGTTTCGGCACATTTACAGATGCCGTGCTCGTGTTAGCTTATAAATGTTCCTAGTGCGAGTGAGAATACCACTGGACGCTGTATAAATCATCTAATTACGTAAACGCAAAACGGCCAATCATCATTAATGTCCCACTGCATGGCATATACCTTCTTTCAGAGAGAGAAAGTACGGGCTTAATTACCGCGCGTGCCCACCGCCGATTGTCAACTTCAATTGCTGAGGTATTTGAAGACTTCTGTCACTCAGGTTTTCCCAGGACGTTTTCCTTCACAATTAGCGAGTGGTGTTGCTACTACAACTACACAAATGTACATAACTTAGAAAATAAAGTCATATTGGTACACTGGGAATCGAATCCGGGTATTTCGCGTCCGAGTCCATTTTTCTGCCCTCTGGACTACCGCCGCCGCTTCCTTCAATATCGTCTTTATCTTATTTTATGTTTAGCCTTACAGTGGGTGCTCCGAAGGCATCGCAAGTCGTCCAAGGGACCCCTATAAACCCCGGTCTGGTGTTTACGTGTTCTGTAAACAATCTCGATGTAGCCAACACTACGTGTCAAAGACTGAAAGGTGAGAAAATATCTACTAATACATAGTTTGCTGTGTGGTGTCGGCCTAGAGAATAGCACCAACCGAATTCTTCCCGCGGGTGTCGTAAAAGGCGACTAAGGGACACAAACCGGGGGGTGAGCAGCAGCGCCCCCTGCTGCTGTACAATTCCACCGAACTGCGATCCCCAACCCGCATGCCCAGCGTGGGGATTATGGGCCTTACCCCCTGTATTAGCACAATATGGTGCTCTTTAGGGGAGGGCTATGTCCAGCCGTAGACTTGTATAGCCTGACGACGACGACGACATAATTATTATAATGAATTTACGAGCCCTTAAGGACGCGTCCTCGGTGCTGTAGTGTAGTTTAAATTCATTTCATATTGCACATGTTTTGTTTACTTAGTTACTATATGCGTATACTTATTTTGAGCTTATAGTTACACTAAGAACTGTCCATTTCTATGTAAACTGCAAGTTTCTCAAAAAAAAAAATATTACAAAAGTGTATATTTTGAAATGTCGATCGATATCAACCCTTGTATGTCACCACTGCTGGGGCACGGGTCCCTTCCTGCATTGCAGGAAGGTCAGGCCATACTTCACCATGGGGGCCAAGTCCGGGTTGGTGAAGGATGGTAAGACCAGTAGCGGGCCTTACTGTCAGAAGTTTTTAAGCCGCTTATAAGGCCTCAGACATGGCTTAACGACTTCCATTACATGACTTCCTCTTCCTCAAAATGAGGAATTTTCTCATATTTTTGAGGTTCCTCACCCTCTCCCTGTTCCTCAAAATTTATTTCAAAAAGTTCCTCTTTCTCTTCGTCATTAGTTTAAGAGGAATGTAATAGGAAGGAGAGTTATAAGTTTTGTTAAAGAAATGTGTGAGGGAGAGAGAGAGAGGGGTCTCTTGCATCCTCTTCCTCTTAGTCTGCCAGATTCCTCATCCTATTCGTCAAAATAGATTTTATAAATTCCTCTTCCTCGTCCTATGTTTACTTTGTACTGTTACCTTGTGATGTAATGTGATACTATTTATACATGTGTGTCTTATGGAAATAAATATTTTATCTATCTATCTAAGCTCTCGTGGCCTAGGCAAACCGAGTGATTGGAATCAATCACTTGAGTTAAGCAACAACAGGCGCGGTCGGGTGCAGGGCGGGTGACCGTCCCGTGACTACCGCTAGTGGCATTTTTCCGAGCGCTTGCGTGCTTCGCAAGGCACGTAAGGCCGTTGGTGCCGGCTGTCATGTAATGGCAGTCGTTAAAGCATGTCAGAGGCCTAATGGGCGGCTTGATAACTTCTGACAGTAAGGCCCGCCACTGTCTTACAATCCTCCACCAACCCGGACTTGGCCCCCGTAGTGGAGTATGGCCTAACCTTCCTGCGATGCAAGAAGAGACCCGTGCCCAAGCAGTGGGGACATACAAGGGTTGATAACGAACGAACGATAACGATCTATCTATCCTCTTCCTCATAACAAGTTCCTCAACAACCCTAGTTATGATAACCAGGCAAGGACGTCACAATCATGAAAACACTAAGACTGAGGCCATTCGTGCAAATATACGGGACCCCTAGTGGGAATCGAACCCACGACCTCTGTCTTGGTAGCTGAGCGCCTTAACGGCTACACTAACGAGGGAGTCAAAACAAAGTCATTGATTATACTATTTTTATTTTTAATGCACTAACCCGTGCTAAGGAACAAATTTAAAAACCTATATAGAGGCTAAAAATTGGTAGAGCGCTGGTACGGATAGCCAGAGGTTGCGGGTTCGAATCCCGGCATGGGTGAAATTTTTAGCCTCTAAATAGGTTTTTAAATTTGTTCCTTAGCACGGGTTAGTGCATTAAAAATAAAAATTGTATAATCATGTGGGTACAGTGATATCGTTCCGATGTTAAAACCTAACTGCAAAGTAGGTAGTCGGGGCTGTAAGTAATGCAATTTGCTTAAGTCAGATGTCGCTGCCTGTACGTAATACAGAGAATATTGTAAAGAGGTTCGAAATTTCACTGATGCCGTGAGTCGCCCATTGGCTCAATTGGTAGAGCGCTGGTACGGATAGCCAGAGGTTGCGGGTTCGAATCCCGGCATGGGTGAAATTTTTAGCCTCTAAATAGGTTTTTAAAGTCATTGATACTCAGCGCTTGGAATTGCCAATCCGCGGTGGGCACGCGTGGTAATGATGCCCATACTCTCTCTGAGAGAAGGCCTAGCTACCACCTAGCTTAATTCAAGACGGTGCTGATTGAAACAAAACTTCCACTTGGATTAAAATCAAATCAGATCAATTTATTTCAACGTAAAGAATTTACATTCTGTTTGGTGAAGGTCAATGTACAATGTAAAACGTAAGCCGCTTGGGCCGTATTGTAGTGGACTAAAAAGGCAGCGGAAAAAAAAACTCCCACTTTGACCATCTTTTCCCAAGTCAAGAAAGAGCGTGAAGAGATTCTTAATGACGAATCTAATAATGTTTTGTTATTTCAGACAACGGCAGAATCCCCTCCGGCGCATCAGAATACATAAAGGATGATATGTGGTTTGGAGCAAGCATAGCTTCAATACATGGTGATTTACTGGTAAGCTCACTCCTGAAGGAGCTACTCTCTGCTAACTTGCGCGACACATGGAAAATGTAGTCACAAGTCACAGCTTGCTTATATAATACGTTTTTATTTCAAAAAGTGAATATCATAACTCTTAAAAACTGTGATAAGTTTGAGAACCTACATTCTGGACTTAAACCTGTGACTTGTGACACCTGTGACTTAAATCCGCTAAAAACTGCCGCTTTTGGTAAAAATGCATTAAAGCCTGCGCAGACGTGGGACTTTTGTCCCCAAGGGCAAAAGTCCCTGAATCGTAAAAAATGTCCTCCGAGTACTTTTCGCAGGCTCCAGGAACAACGACAGCCTACGGTGTGCGGTCATTGTTCCCCAGAAATTCACTGAAGCGTACGCTGTGAAACCAAATATTCAGAGTGCTTAGTGCGAGTTTTTTATCTACTCGATCGCGTTAACGTAAACTCATATTTCTATGGCATCGAGGAAGCGCCACCTAGTGACAAGTATGGAAATTAAAATTGATGAGTGCGAGTTGTAATGGTTTACGTTGAGAAGTGAACACGTTTACTAGCCAAAACACGAATACACGCGAGTGCGAGTTGTACTGTGACAGGGTTTTGCCAGTTCGAACGGTTAACTTACCCATACTCACTACTCGATGCTCGATTAACGCGGTAGTAAAGTTATTCGATTGGATCTGTCAAACTCGCACTAAGCACTCAGAGGTTACACTGTGTTGTAATTTACATGAAGAAAAGGCGTTTTAAAAGAAAACACCGAACTTTTGTCCAGTCCGGCCTCTTGACGTCCTCGGTAACTTGAGGGACTTTTTGTCCTTCGTATGCGTTATTCGATACAATTTATAAGAGATCTATATCGACGGACAAGAAAGTACCCGGGGGATAGTCCCTCGTCTGCGCAGGCCTTTAAAGTCCTAGATTCTTGGACCTGGGTTCATGTCAGTAGCTTGTAAAAAGAGTAACTATATGTATTGAGATCTATGATGCTTACTTTTTTTCAAAGACGCGTTTCAAAAGAAGACGTTTTCTCCATTAGTGGCGCATTCAAATAAACTCGATTGCAGGAAAGTATATAATAAAACTAATTTGTATCTTTAAACTATTTTTATTTTTAATGCACTAACCCGTGCTAAGGACAATTTTAAAAAACCTATTCAGAGGCTAAATAGGTTGGCTCGGTTGGATGGAGCGCTGGCACGGATGGCCGGAGGTCGCGGGTTCGAGTCCCGGCATGGGTGGAATTTTTAGCCTCTAAATAGGTTTTTATAATTTGTATCTTCCAAATAAAAAAAAACTAACCGTTTTCGCTGTGTATAATTAAGCAATATCTCTTGTTAACCGTAAAATTATTGTTTTTATTTCTTTACATTCATAATTTTGTCAAAGAAGACATCATGTAGAAACCTGAGGTGGTCACCATGGCTCGGCGCTTGAATTCGCCAATCTGCAGTGGACAGGCGTGGTAAGCCCATGCTATCTCTCTCTGAAAGAAGGCCTATGCTCTGCCGTGGAACGTACTCGTACACTGTGCAGATGTGAGTCAGTCCGGAAACGCACATGCTTTGTTACTGAACCGTGCGATAAATGTTAAACGCGAAAAGATAGAACAATAATTGAATGCGTTGAAGACATTCATTCATCGCAATGAACAGTGCATTCGATGTATTTCTGAATAGAATGATAGAGACACAATTAAATATGTACCTACTATAGGTATTTATTACTAGTTGGCCCCGCAAACGTAGTTTTGCTATAATTAGCCTTCTAAATATTATACATAAAAAAATCTTAAATATCGGTGGCGTCGGGTGTTCCAGAAGAGTTCGCTAGCAAACACTGTTACATGAGATTTTTACTAGCTGACCCAGCGAACTTCGTACCGCTTAACAGTCGATTCTTTAATAATTTGTTTTTATTTTTCTCTCCGTAAGAACCATCCTTCGTACTTCAAGGAATATTCTAAAAAAGAATTAGCGAAATCGGTTCAGCTGCTCTCGAGATTTGCGCTTACCAACACATTTGGCGATTAATTTTTATATTATAGATTAGATATGGTTAGTGATTTTTTGGGAAACGATTTCTTTTTAAAATAATGAGGCACAACAATCACTTATAGATGCGCCTACCGACTATATTCGTCATAAAATCCAAAGGATGTCTGGAAGAGATCGCTCAAAAGCGATAAGACCGCCAATTGTATAAAGTTACTTAGATTTAAGTAGTATTCTTTTCTCTGGTTTTGCAATAATGTGATCTCTATCTATTCTATAGAACATTAAAGACAGTTTAACAATACCTTTATTTTACAGTATGTTTGGTAAAAAGATAACATTCTCCTAATAAGATATTCTTATAAGAATATTCTTTATATTGTTTAGATTAATATATTTTTTTAGTTATCGAAATATCGTGTCACAGTGTTTGTTATCGAACTCCGAAACGGATTCGCCGAATTTTCAAGAGTTTTTGTATATATTTGGAACTTCAGAGAATAGGTCGTAGGTTAATAATATGGCAAGACAATGTTTGCGTGATAAGTTAGTATATATATAAATATAATGTCTGACTGTAGGGCACAAACCTTCTCTTAGAAGGACAGCTCGTGCTCACCGCGGATTGACCATTTCAAGCGCTGAGGTATATGTACACCACAGGTTTCTTCACTATAGTTTTCTTGACGGTTAGAGAGTGGTATTGCTGGTATAACTTAATATTTAACAAACACTTACATACTGGCACATGCATTACTTCCGACCCCACACTGGGATACCCTGTGTCGTGGGAATCAGAAACAATGACATCACAAACATGTAAACATCCAAGAACCCGGGAACTCTTGCATGGTAGGCAGATGAGCTACCGCTAAGTCTCAGAGGTCGTCATTTACTTATATAATAGGTATATTTAAATATTATGTTATTTTTTCCAGATTTGTGCACCGAGGTGGACATTGCCATACAAAGACACGCATATGTTGTCAAATGGCATTTGCTTTGTACAAACTAAGGTTAGGGGACAGGTCATATTGAAACCGCTGGGTGAACGAAGTAAGTATTGTATTAGTTTTAAAACTAACTTTAAGTAAATACACGCACTCTTAAAACTAACTTTAAGTAAATACACGCAAACAGTTATGGATTCCCAGGGTCATGTCTTTAAAAAGATGCTAAAGACGTCCTTTTCCCAGCATAATATCGACTAGATTCGGATTGACTAATATCCCGGGATTCATATTTTAAAAATGTTTTATAAGAAGCCGCTTTCATAATATTGTAGCCCAAAATTAATTTTAGCTGAATATGCATCCGATTATCCAATCTCTATTTATAACATTTATACTGAACAACAATTGTTCAAAAAAATTAGCAAAACACCAAAATCAATCAACCTTGATTGTGTGGAAAGAAAACTTTGAGAGAGTTTTTCTGACATTTTAGTAAGGTCAGTCATACCAACTTTCAACGAGGTAGTTTTTACAATATTGGTAAGATCGTGGTAACACATCTGTTCAAAAAGAGCAATCACTTGGGTTATGCAACGACAGGCGCGGTCAGGTACAGGATGGGTGAGCGTCCCGTGACTACCGCTAGTGGCATTTTTCCGATCGCTTCCGTGCTTCGCAAGGCACGATAAGCCGTTGGTGCTGGCTGTCATGTTACGGCAGTCGTTAAGCCATATCAGCGTAAACAGGGGCCTAAATAGCGTTGAATTTGGAAATGTTGATATTTCTAGTAAGAGTTCAAATCACCAAAGAGGTCAATCACGAACACTGTATGAACAAGTAACTGGCTGCACGAGAAAAACTGCGCGCGATACAAATAAAAAAAAGTTTGTGAAAAAATAAAAGACGCGGGAAATGGATTCCTCCGCCTTTGTTCGTAATTATTTACACACTCAAATTCGGATTAATAGTGCAGTAAGTCTATAAAGCAGAATTTAATTAAATCAAGTTAGGATTTTACTAAGTCATTGAAAGAATACTGTATCCTCTAGTAGTGACAATGAAAGTATTCTATCAACTCCAGAGAACATTGCATCAAACGCCAAAAATACGGTACATTTTTTTAAGTATCCTTGTTTTAAACGTTACATATATTATATTTTTATACATAAATTGCACTTACTTTTTTCTCCATGGTGGGTAATCAAAAATAGAGTGTCCACCTCAGAATAAACACCATTTTAAATAAGCGCGAGTGTTGTACTTGAAAGAAAAAACTCTAGCCTTAAAAATAGTTGCTTCCGGATTCAAAAATCTACTATTTTTTCACATGCGAATAAGATTGTTTGACAGTGCCGTCTATAGTTGCCTAGAAAAAAATACATTAATTGTACTATATATATTTTTATACAATTTCTGTTGCTGTAATTTCTGTGTACAATAAAGAATATTCTATCTAGATATTTTTAAATTAAAATAATCTGTACTTATCGAAATATAACGAAATTGCTGTGTGGTGTCAGCCTAGAGAATAGCACCAACCCAAAGCTTCCCGCGGGTGTCGTAAAAGGCGACTAAGGGACACAAACCGGGGGGTGCGCAGCAGCGCCCCCTGCAGTACGAGTACAATTCCACCAAACTGCGATGCCCAACCCGCTTGCCCAGCGTGGGGATTATGGGCATTACACCCCAATGATGGCACAACCTTGCGCTATGGCGCTCATTAGGGGAGGGCTATGTCCTAAGTGGACTAATATAGCCTGAAGAAGAAGAAGAAGAACTAACGAAATATTTATATAAGTACACATTTCTTTATCCAGATCGTCAAGCATTTCTCACAATCGGCTCAAGGAAAGAATACGGAGAGTACGGAACCCATTTGAATTTCTACGCATACGGTCAGGTTGGAATGTCGGTCAAGGTCACCAGCAATAACAGCGTCATTATTGGAGCGCCAGGGCTTCTGCAGTGGACTGGTGAGATTTTAAAAATAAAAACGAGTCAAGTGAAGCCAAACTCGCACACGAAGGGTTCTGTACCATTATATATAGAACATTTGAGCATTTTACTTTATTTTTGCCCCTAAGCGTTTCAGCGCTTTGGGGAAAAAAACTTATAGTTATTATTCCATTTATGGCGCTAGCTAGAGAAGTGCTAGCCTTAAGAGAATTTGCGGAAAGACGGTCAAAGTGGTGTTTTTTCCCAGCCTTGTTTTTCACTACACTATGGCCCTAAGCGGTTTGGCACGCTGACTGTAAAACCGAAGGTTTCGGGTTCGATCCCCAGCCGGTTAAAACTAGGAAAGGAGCTTTTCTAGTTTGTGTTGGGTCTTCGATGTTATCTATGTATTTATTGTATTAAGTCTATCGTCGAGTTAGCACCTATAACACAAGTCATTTAGTTGTACTGAGTATAAGTCTAACGAGATCTGTGTAATATGTCCATGAATATTTATTATTATTTATTATCATGGCAAAATAATATTTGCGGGGTCAGCTAGTCACATCAAATTTCACATTACATCACACTAATATTATAAAGGCGAAAGTTTGTGTATGTATGTTTGTTACTTCTTCACCGCTAAATGGCTGGAGCGATTTTAATATCATTTGGCATGGAGTTAGCTGACACCCTGGATTAACACATAGGCTACATTTTATTATTATTATTGTTTATTATTATTATTATTATTACTATTATTATTGTTTATTGTTTATTATTATTATTATTATTATTATTATTATTATTATTATTATTATTATTATTATTATTATTATTATTATTATTATTATTATTATTATTATTATTATTATTATTATTATTATTATTATTATTATTATTATTATTATTATTATTATTATTATTATTATTATTATTATTATTATTATTATTATTATTATTATTATTATTATTATTATTATTATCATTGTTATTATTATTATTATTATTATTTGTAATTCAGGCAGGCAGTTATAGAACTGGTGAAGCCTGTATCCAGATGTACATTTGTGTTTAACTCCTTGTCTGTTTTGTTTCCTTTAGATATTTTACTGCGGGAAAATATGTTATTCCCATGGGAAAATCGATAAACCGTGGGGCTACAGCACAGCTAGTATAGTAAAATTTAATTATATTTTCAGGTGGCGTAGTCGATTACAAATTCTCGCCCGAAACGTCTTGGGCCTTCTTCAGCAGACAGCCCGTTACCAACCCCTATTATACGAAGGAACTCAAGCCTGATGATTATCTAGGTAACTTATTTATTGACCTACTTATATACGTACAACGACAATGCTGTCTGGAATTGAAGCCAGTGCGTGCCATGAGTTCTATGTTTTATAATAATAACATTATGCAAACTCTGTTAATTTATTATTATTAATACTTTATTGCACCATAAAATCGTACAATGCGGCGAACTTAATGCCGTAAGCTTTTTCTACCAGTCAACCGCAGGAGGAATAGCGAAAATAATGCAGGCGTGCAAAAAAAAGAAAAAGAAAACCTTACACATTAATTATATAGGTACTTACACATATAATACACTAATATTAATGACTTTGGGAAGACTGACCTTAGAGTTTGTTTGTCCATTTTTTCTCCATAGTGATCTAGACTTTGAAATTGACACCTAGCTTACCTTGAGACTTTCATTAAGGCGCTTAGGGGCGCTAACTACTTTTTTATAATTCGTTTTTTTTTCAAAAGTAAACATCAAAAGTTTTAATATCTGTGGTAACTATTTAGAAGAAGAAGAAGAAGAAGAAGTATATTTATTTACGAACACAATACTAAAAAACGAACATACCGAAACGGACTAATAACAATGAAATTAAATACGAACACAAGTAAAAACAATAGAAACAATTATACGTAAAAATTAAAATAAAAACAACAATTATAAACATAAAACAACAGTAATGACAGATATTGGTTTTCAGTATTGAGTCCCTAAAGTGGACTCGACTCAGCATGTGTTGCGGGAGTGTTACCTACCCACAACTCTGGTATTCTGTCGAGACCACGTTGCGGTCATTTAGAAAATATCGCCTAGAATGGAGTATTATGATCCTAGGACTTTAATCGATTTCCGCAAAAAAATAACATTATTGTCGGAATTCGATTAAATCTCTAGATTGTTGATCCTAGGTTCTAGACTGTAGGTTCTAAAAATAGTCGTCAAAGTTGTAAAGATTTCTCATCTTCACTTTCAGATAAACACGTATTATAATGAAGTTTATTACTTTTATAAAATATTATTATTATAAAATTTATTATAATACAACTTATGATTTTTCTTGTTAGCACCCCCGCCTCAGTTTCTATTCCATTTCAAGGAAAACCTTTTTGGTTTGATTTAGTCAATGTTGATTTGATCGTGGTGTAAATTAATACATGGTGTGTTCTTATACACCATGAATTTGGGTTTAAAAGCCATAGCAATATGAACGTGCCTTATAGCTGTGGAAAACACAAATTTATTTTTAAGGCACTTTTCAAAAATATAAAATAATAAAAAGATGGTCCCTGTGGCGCAGCGGAAGCTCATCTGCCTACCATACAATTTACTTTAAAATTTAGCTTACTATTGAAATCATTACATTTTACTAGTTTTAACAGAGTGTTTAGTGCGAGTTTTTTAACTACTCGATCGCGTTAACGTAAACTCATATTTCTATGGCATCGAAGAAGCGCCACCTAGCGACAAGTATGGAAATTAAAATTGCTGAGTGCGAGTTGTAATGGTTTACGTTGAGAAGTGAACACGTTTACCAGCCAAAACACGAATAAACGCGAGTGCGAGTTGTACTGCGACAGCGTTTTGCCAGTTCGAACGGTTAACTTACTCATACTCACTACTCAATGCTCGATTAACGCGGTAGTAAAGTTATTCGATTGCATCTGTCAAACTCGCACTAAGCACTCAGACTTAAAAAAAGCGGTTCTCAGTTTGACTCGTATGTATGTTTTGCCCACGATTATCTCGCGTTCAGTGGAGGTGATTTTGATGAAGTTTCAGAAAAGTATAAGGTTGTAACAAAAGATTCTTAAATATAAATATGTTTTATATAATGCTCTGGTGTAAAAAAACGAATATTTTTATCTTATTTTATGTTTAAATAAAATATGTTATTGACTTCAATAAAGTCGTAGCTTCTTACAATCCTCGTAAAATGAAGACTTCATTGAAGTTGGTTTCATATTATATTTAAACATTATTTTTTCATTTTCAGGTTACTCAGTAGAATCGGGAATCTTCGAGCCGTTTGGCAGCGTTCTGTATGTGGCCGCTGCCCCTCGTTCCCATATGGGATATGGTCAGGTACGGGAATGAATGAAGGGGATGTTTCTTGCGTAAAACGATTTGTTACATTATGAAACATTGTGTAAAAGACTGTTGTGTTGAACATTAATTACAAAGCAGGCGCGCCCAAGGTACACAATTTTGTATTTGGAATCGATTGAGATCTTATTTTTGTCAAAATCTAACAATTGGTTAAGGAGTTATGGGGCAACATACAATCGGCCATACTTTCATAGATACATACATACATAAATACAAACAAACAAACATACATACATACTGTAATCACATTGTGTAATCGTAGTGCCTTATTGTAAAAAAATCCAGGTGCAAATCGGACTTCCGCTAAGAGTTTCGAAAGATAAAAAATGTTTACTAATTTAGCGCAATATTGTGTTACTGATGAACGAAGATGGCTGAGCATGAAAGAGATGGAGCGGCTTTAGAAATTAATTATATAAATGGACTGACTAACCAGTTTCTTCTCTCTTACACATATAGACAGCAAGATTGTACGAGCGAAAGTCGCACAGTTGCCCACTGCCTTATTTTCAATTAACAATAATATATTAAGCTGTCAAAGCTGCTCCATCTAAAATAAAAATCCAAGGCATTGCAGCATCCGAGTAGTACCTTCATTCTTCTAGCGTTAGTGAAGGTTCCGCTGGATGCCGAATAAATCATCTCATTACGTACAGTCAACGGGTCATATTTTTGGGCCATCGTGGTAATTGTGTCGCAGGGCTTTTTTTCTATTTGCCTTTGATGTTTCAATTAACAGATTACTACACATAAAACATTTTTTGAATGCCTAGTTGTTAAAGAAAATTCTACGTAAGCCTTATAAATCAATCTATCTTTTCTCAAATGATATATGGCACAATGATGTCATATGCTTTAAAATGAAAGAAAATATAATTTTACTGTGCAAAATTTATTGTGGTACAAAGTTACTCCATGTTCAATATAACTTTGGATCACCAAAAAAAATCTATGAATTCCGTGTTTATAGAGTTGTATGTAAGCGTTTTTAATTTTTAATCGTACTGCAACAACAGCAGATCACGTAAATTACTACAAAAAATATTACCTTTCGTATAAAATATTTATTAAGCCACACGAAATTGTTTCAAAAGTGGTACAAAGTTACCCGTGTTGACTGTTGATGCAGAGGTAAAAGTTGCAGGTCTTCATCTTCGAGCCGGCGAGGCGCGAAGTGGAGGCGCTAACGATCCACGCAACAGTGCAGGGCCCTCAACTGGGCTCTTACTTTGGGGCCTCTCTCGTGTGTGTGGACGTCAATGCCGATGGCAGAGTGGACCTGCTGGTCGGCGCCCCCAACTATGTGGCTGGGGATGATCTGCCTTTCGACCAGGGCGCCGTTTTTGTCTACTTGAACCGGGAGGTGACGGACAAAGCTGGAGTAAGTGACATTAAGGGCCTGTTTCAGAATCTGCAAATAAAGTTCCGGATAAGCTATCAGCAACCAGGGCTGCCGTTTGTTCTAAATTTAAATAAATATTCCTATATTGCGTGCGTTTGTTTATGGCTTCAAATTTAGAACAAACGGCAACTCTGGTTGCGGATAGCTTATCCGGAACTTTATTTGCAGATTGTGAAACAGGCCCTGAATACAAAAAAGAAAACCCGACTTTAAAACAATACAGTACTATGACTCACGGAAATAATTTAAACAAATAAACTATTTTAAATCATTACTTAAATAAAGTAGATAGAAAAAAAATTTGTTTAAACAGTATCTGTGTTTTGAAGTCGGTTTTACTTTATTTCACCTTTTTCCTTTTTTGTGATCACTAATCACCATGAATCACTAAGACTCCGCAAAATTGTAAGAAAACAAATGCACAAGTCACAATAAAAGACACCTAAATTGCATCAAGGGTCCCTATAAAACTTGAAGAGTTCCCATGATTTTTCCAGTATGGCTACGAGACCATCTGTAAAATCTTTAAAAGAAACGAAAGGGTAGACCTTTTGAAATAAAAATAATATTTTCTAAATCGGTCAATATATTCATTCAAGTTATCGTGGGAGATACATACAAAACACAAAACATTCCGACTAATTTAGAAGCTTCTCCTTTTTTGAAGTCTGTTAAAAACATCAGCTAAGATTGTTGTTACTTTTAGGTGTATTCAATAATCCACATAGTTTCTCAGTTTCACAAACAGCCTATACACGGCCTTCTGCGGAGTAAATACCTATGTACTTTAAGAAAGTCATATATTTTATGCGGCCTCATTCAAAGCGAGATATTTATTACTTGATACTACTCCGGATTTAAAAACCTATTTAGAGGCTAAAAATTTCACGAATCCCGGCATGGGTGAAATTTTTAGCCTCTAAATAGGTTTTTAAATTTGTTCCTTAACACGGGTTAGTGCATTAAAAATAAAAATAGTCTAGTCCGGATTGCCAATCTGCGGTGGGCACACGTGGTAATTAAGCCCATACGCTCTCTGAGAGATGGCCTGTGTCCTGCAATGGGACGTTTAAGGGCTACATAAAAAACTACACTACATCCTTTTTGATTTGTTATTAGAACATCACTTGCAGTGAAATATCTCTGTAATAGTACATTACACAACTATAGGGTGGTAAAACAAAGAAAAGCCGAGATCGCAGAAGTTTGCGGCCCGAGCTGCAAGCGAGGGACGTAAATATGCGATCGAGAGCTTTCTTTATTACCTCCCGTGTTGTGTACATCTTTTTATGTCTACACATGGCCAGAAAGCGGCTTTTTCCGTACGCGCAGCGTGCGGAAAAAGCCACTTTATTGCCAGGTGTGGCATAAAGATTATTTTATTTGTATCTTTGAACATTTCCTCTCAAAGGAGAGGACCGTAATATTTGTGAACAAGCTTATTATGTTTAGTATTTCTTAATAATTGGCGATACTCATACATAGTTATATATTAAACGGGTCTAATCGCGACTATTTATTAGGTAAAACGTTATAAATAATCGCTCGCCACGTCAGTCTACCCGAGACCACGGCAACTGTAACGCTGCCGGAACGTCGGGAAATAAAGTTGTTACGTTTTACCTAATAAATAATCGCAATATACCCGTTTAATATATAACTTATTATATTTGTTTTGCTTCAGACTACGTCATTCCGGCTGGAGGAGGCTGGTCATGTGTCAGGTTCTGGCAAACACGGAGCACGGTTCGGAACGGCCATCGCTGATCTTGGTGATGTGGATGGCGATGGATTTAGAGGTAATCTATCAGCTTGTATTTTGCCATTGCTGGACGTAACCCTACTCACAAGAACATTTAGGGTACAAAGGCTACCAGGTCTTCGGCGGACATGGGTTGGTCACCCACAGCCACTTCAACTCGCTAATGTCATCATAATAATCTTCTTTATTTTTATAACCATTCAGATAACGCATCGTTTTCTTCTTCTTCAGGCTATATTAGTCCACTGCTGGACAAAGCCCTCCCCTAATGAGGCCATCCTATTAACGGATTAACGAAAACAGATCTCCCCTATACGCCATAGCGGTGGCGCAAGGTTGTGCTATCATTGGAGGGTAATGCCCATAATCCCCTCGCTGGGCATGCGGGTTGGGCATCGCAGTTTGGTGGAATTGTACTGCAGGGGTTGCTGCTGCCCACCCCCCTGTTTGTGACCCTTAGTGGCCTTTTATGACACCCGCGGGAAGAATTTGGGTTGGTGCTATTCTCTAGGCCGACACCACCCAGCCAAGAACGCATCCTTGCACACAGCACGTTATTATCGTGCAATAATTCTGAAAAGCGCACTTTTTCCTCTGATGTACTAGTAGCGCCCTCTCGCCTCAAGTGGTAGAAGTAAAAAGAATTTATTTTTCAATTCTATTCCTTTATATAATTATGCACCTATATGCAATGACAGTGCAGTATTTGTGGAGTATTTATTAGTTTTCATTGGAATATTTAATATTGGAGTCAATCTTACAATTGTTACCGTTTTTTAGGGTTCTGTAGTCCACAAAGAACCCAGACAGTCTTACTACATAAAATTTAGACAGTTGTTGAGCGAATGTTTCAAAATATGTTTACCGCAATAGAAGCATATTGAAGCTATGCTAAACAAGAGTTTTCGAGTGACGAAATATAAATCATATCTAGGCCTTATCTAGATCTTACCCATCATAAAACACGGTACTGTGGTTAGCATATTTTGAATCACTTGCTCAACACCACGCATGTAAATCCGTGCTCAACAGCTGTCTAAATTTTTTGCAGTACGAGTAAGACGGTTATAGTTTCCGTTCGTTCCTCCGTCTGTCCGTTTGTCTGAGGTAGGCGAATGTCTGTGATGAATGCAGAGTTCAGAATTCGCTAGTCAGAAAGGTAGCAGAGGTAGGATAAACGAAAACAGATTTTCACGGTAAAATGCGTAGAGGAGCGAATATTTTGAAGCGTATCAATCGAACTGACATGGAAAAACCATCCGTCACGTCTGACATAAAACTTTTCATGAAGATTTCTTTTCGTTCATCCGCCCATCCGATCGACAGACTTTCACTGCCTCACTGCCTGTAGCTGACACGCTCTTGGCCGGTTTATTTTTAATTTTTACAGAGATTACACCTCATATTTTTTTATGTACAATAAAGTGTTCTCTATCTATATCTATATTCCTATCTTCGTTAGTTAAAAAACTTCCTTTACAGACATATTACTAGGCGCTCCCTGAGAGTCTAGGGCGTTGGCGCTAGACTCTCAGGGAGCGCCTACTACACTGCCTGTTGCCGACAATCTCTTGGCCGGTTTATTTTTTATTTTTACAGAAATTACACTTCATTATTCCTACCGTTAGTCAATAAACTTTCTTTACAGACATATTAGTAGGCGCTCCCTGGGAGTATAGGGCGTTGGCGCTAGACTTCCAGGGAGCGCCTACTACACTGCCTGTGGCCGACAAGCTCTTGGCCGGTTTATTTTTTATTTTTAAAGAAATTACACCTCATTATTCCTACCGTTAATTAGGTAATAAACTTCCTTTACAGACATAGCAGTAGGCGCTCCCTGGGAGTCTAGCGGCGTTGGCGCAGTGTACATATATCGTGGGAGCAAGACAGGTCTGCAGACTACCTACTCGCAGCGATTAACAGCTGAGGGACAAGGCTTCGGTATGGCTATCGCTTCTGGGCTAGATCTGGATGGAAATAATTGTAATGGTACGTTAATATTCTTTTTTTTAATGCACTAACCCGTGCTAAGCACAATTTTAAAAACCTATTTAGAGGCTAAAAATTCCACACCGAACCCGCGACCTCTGGCTATCCGTGCCAGCGCTCTTTCCAACTGAGCTAATGGGCGACTCACCGGCATCAGTGAAATATCGAGCCTCTTTACAACATTCTCTGTATTACGTACAAAGAATATTGTAAAGAGGTTGGATAACCAGAGGTCGCGGGTTCGAATCCCGGCATGGGTGGAATTTTGAGCCTCTAAATGGATTTTTAAAAATGGTACGTTAAGTTGATAAAAACATTGCCCGGACTAGCTTCAGACTCCTTCAGAATTGTTTCTTGATTCTGTTCTGATCGGGCTCGAACTCCGGCAGGGCACAAAATACCCCATGTCTTGGATGTTTACATGTTTGTCGTGTCGTGTCGAGGCATAAGCAATGTATGTGCCTTATGTTAGATGATTATAGTACAATAACATGAAAGCTGTTTTATTTCATTTCACTAGTCTATGCGCGCCCCAGTTTATTACAGATCGTTTTTGAAAAAATGTCTGACCAATCTCTCAATCATGTTAAAATTAGTGATTTTTAATTAAAGCTGCGACCGAGAACATACGATCATGAACCTGGGACTTGATATCGTTCCTGCCCGAAACAGCCGTTTTTGGCACTAGTTCATGCAGTCGCCATCGCCACATTGCCACTATTAACTGTGCAATAGCACTCGATAACTGTGAAGGAAAACATCGTGAGGGAACCTGAGTTTCTGAAGTGATCAAATACCTCAGCGCTTGAAATTGCCAATCCGCGGTGGGCACGCGTGGCAATTAAGCTCATACTCTCTCTCTGGGAGAAGGCCTGCACTGTATCAGTACTATCCTCAGATACTAACACTTGAGGGTCAGGGGAATAGCTCAATTCTCGAAGCACTCATGTCTACTCTAACAATAAATTTATGTATGCCAAACCTTGTAACTGTCTAATAGTTATATTATTTTTAATGCACTAACCCGTGCTAAGGACAATTTTAAAAACCTATTTACGTAATACAGAGAATATTGTAAAGAGGTTCGAAATTTCACTAATGCCGGTGAGTCGCCCATTGACTCAGTTGGAAAGAGCGCTGGCACGGATAGCCAGAGGTCGCGGGTTCGAATCCCGGCATGGGTGGAATTTTTAGCCTCTAAATAGGTTTTTAAAATTGTCGTTAGTCTTCCTAGAATGTAAAATTAAATAAATAACACTACGCCTATGTATTTCTTCTATTCATTCTCCAGATTTAGCTGTGGGAGCGTACGCCAGTGGCTCTGCCTTCGTCTATCGCTGCGTACCATCCCTCACTGTTACGGCCTCAATCAACGTCCCCGACGCGATGGACTTGCCACAAAACGCCACCAACTTCACGGTCCTATTCTGTGTGGACACCGATCCAAATAAGCTGTGGCCTCACGTGAGAAAACGTAAGTTTATATTACATCAACCCGCATGCCCAGCGTGGGGATTATGGGCACTACCCCCCAATAATGGCACAACCTTGCGCTCATTAGGGGTAGGTTATTGTCCAGCAGTGGACTAATATAGCCTGAAGAAGAAGAAGAACCTCGCTGCATCCGTTAAGTCTTTGGTAGATAGTCTTCTGATATCAACCCCTTGTGTGTCCCCACTGCTCAGGCACAGGTCCTGCATCGCAGAAAGCATACTCCACCACGGGGGCCAAGTCCGGGTTGGTAGGGGATTTTAATTATACTATTTTTATTTTTAATGCACTAACCCGTGCTAAGGACAAATTTAAAACCTATTTAGAGGCTAAAAATTTCACCCATGCCGGGATTCGAGCCCGCAACCTCTGGCTATCCGTGCCAGCGCTCTTCCAATTGAGATTCAATTCTCAATTGGAAGAGCGCTGGCACGGATAGGTTGCGGGTTCGAATCCAAAATTTCCAAAATTTCACCCATCCGGCATGGGTGAATTTTTTAGCCTCTAAATAGGTTTTTAAAGGGGATTTTAAGACAATGACGGGCCTAACTGTCAAGTTATCAAGCCGCTCATAAGCCCTCTAATATGGTTTAACGACTGCCATTAGATGAAAGCCGCCACCAACGGGTTAACGCGCCTTGCGAAGCACGGACGCGCTCGAAAAATTGCCACTAGCGATAGTCCCGGGTCGGTCGCCCATAATTAACCTGACCGCGCTTGTTGTTGCTTAACTCAAGTGATTGTTTTCAATCACTCGATTTGACTAGGCCACGAGCTCTTCATTATTATATAAAGTAGAATACCCATTTATGTAGGTTTTTCTCTCCATGCTAGTGTAAAATGATCTTGATTTTCCAGCTCTCAAGGCGTCTATAATAGTTGACTCAGAAAACCAGAGAGCAACACTATCAGGAGATGATGAATACACAGTTGTAGCTCAGCCCGGACTAAGGAGCTGCGAGGAACAAGTGGTGGAGGTTAAAGTAAGTTTCATTAAGCAATAGGAAATAAGCAATAAGTAAGCATCACTTTGTGCCAAAAGGGCTACTGTAATATAAAGGATTATTTAGATGACTATGATGTCTGGAATTAAAGCCAGTAAAATGCAAGAGTTCTATGTTTTATAATAATTATGTAAACTCTGTTAATTGAGGACTTTGAAAAGACTAAGTTTGTTTATTGGGCCATTTTTTTCTCCCTACTGATCTAGATTTTAGAATGGACACCTAATTTGCTGTGCGGTGTCGGCCTAGAGAATAGCACCAACCCAATTCTTCCCGCGGGTGTCGTAAAAGGCGACTAAGGTACACAAACCGGGGGGTGGGCAGCAGCAACCCCTGGAGTACAATTCAACCGAACTGCGATTCCCAACCCGCATGCCCAGCGTGGGGATTATGGGCATTACGCCCCAATGATGGCACAACCTTGCAATGACGACGACGACCTAGTTTGAATTATAACGTTCATTAAGCCGCAGTTTCTGCGCTACTTTGAATAAAACCATTTCAATTTAACTGGTTTGTACATTATAGACCTGGAATTTTTCTCAGCACTCAGCTTTATAGTTGGGCCATGGTACGTAGCAAGCGCTGAGGTATGTTACCACTTCAGAAACTAGAATTTCCTTACGATGTTTTCCTTCACATTTGCGATAGGTATTGCTACTTGTAACTCCACAAATGTAACCTAACTTAGAAAACAAAGTCTTTGGTGTAGGCCTGGATTCGAACTCACGACCTACCGCTGGAGAAGCCGGTGCTCTACCACTCCGTTACCACTGCTTGTTTGTGCAATATGTTTTAGGATCTTGCCTTACCAAACTAGTTAAGAGTTCTTTTGCTCAGATGCTAATCGTGCCTAAGGTAATTTAAGTATGAGCTCAAACACCACTGTGTGCACAATGAAGTTGAAGTGTGAAGTGTTTAGTTGCCCACAAAATACCTTAAATAGTGGCCAACTCTCAAAATCTTGCCGTCATAAAAAAATAAGTGTAAGGTTTTTTTTTTATGTAAAAAAAATATATGCAATATAATGCCTCCCATCCGCCGAAACCGACAATGTTTTTATGTGGATTGGGTTTTTTTTAGTAGTCACTAGCTTAACACGTTTTTGGAAATAGTATACTATACTAGTGCTATGTATAAAATCTATATCTGTGATAACATTGACCTATATATTTATGTTTCTTAATGATTCGGGATACTCATACATAGTTATATATTAAATGGGTCAAATCGCGATTATGTATTCGGTAAAACGTAAGTACCTTATTTCCCGACGTTTCGGAAGCGTTACAGTTGCCGTGGTCTCGATTTGACCCGTTTAATTTTTTTTTTTCCTTCCTTTCTTATCTGCCATCGGCTCTTCTAGCCATAATCAGATGCGGTCTGAGGGTATTTAAAATTATTAGTTGATGCTCCATTAAGAATCAACAATTCTTTTGTGGAACTATAGTCCATTATTTTAGTTTCTTTTGTCAAGATTCAATATCTCCCATCTTTTTAGGCGTGTTCTGTTTACCTGTTTATCAAACATGTTTCTTGCCAATATGTTATTATGTCCTTGGAGTCTTTGCTTGTAACTTTTGCATTTTTGGTTCACTTCTTCTTTGATAGTTGGCATCTCCAGGTATTCGTGTATTTCGGAGTTTCTTACAAACCAGTGTGCACCTGATATGGATCTCAATGTAATATTTTGGAATCTTTGGAGGATCTCTATATTGGAGTTGCTAGCAGTGCCCCACAGTTCAATTCCGTAGGTCCAAACGGGTTTTATTATGGCTTTATAAACGAGCAGCTTGTTGTTCACATCCAGCGGCGATTGGCGTCCTATCAACCAGGATAAGTTTTTCGATTGCATTGATACTTCTTTTTTCTTTGCCTTTATATGGTTGGCCCAGGTTAATCTTCGGTCTAAATGTAGGCCTAGATATTTTACGCAATTGCTAGTTGGCAGTGGCTTTCCTTCCATATTCACAGGGCCGCAGTCTCCTTTTCTTAGGGTAAAAGTAATCTGCGTGGACTTTGATACACTCGGTTTTATTCTCCATTGTTTCCGCCACTTGTCTATTTTATTCAACTGAAATTGCAGTTTCTCTGATGCTTTATCTGGGTTTTTATCGCTAGCAAGACACGCAGTGTCGTCAGCGTAAGTTGCAGTTGTCACTTTTTCACTTTCAGGCAGGTCTGAAGTATAGAGCGAGTAGAGCACTGGACCAAGCACAGATCCTTGCGGAACCGAGGCTTCAACATCGTAAAGCTTTGAGAGTTCATCTTCGAACTTTACTTGAAATTTTCTTTTATGTAGCTATGACTTTAGGATCATGAAAAATGAGTTTGGTAAAAGAGTTTTGAGTTTGAATAGTAATCCCTTATGCCAGACTCTATCAAATGCCTGTTGAACATCTAGAAAAACCGCAGAGCAGTACTCTTTCCTCTCCAGAGACTGCCTTATTTTATCTGCAACTCGATGTATCTGTTCGATTGTAGCGTGATTCTCACGGAAACCGAACTGGTGATCAGGGATTATCTTATTATTCGCCAGAATTGGTTTCAGTCTTCGTAGTAGTCATTTTTCGAAAACTTTCGACAGAGTGGGCAAAAGGCTTATGGGTCGGTATGAAGTTGATTCTGTTGGAGGTTTTCCCGGCTTCAATATCATACAAATCTGCGATATTTTCCACAGTTTAGGATAGTAATGAATCCTCAAAATTGCATTGAATAGGATTGTTAGAAATACTATCGGTTTCTTAGGCAGACGTTTTAAGATTTCACCAGTTATCAGATCAAAGCCAGGCGCTTTTTTGTTCTCCAGATAGCGTATTACTTGCGTTACTTCTTTTGGCGTTGATGGTTTTATTGGCAGTGAAAGTTGCTGATCAGAATTGATTTGTTTGTCTATTTGTTCTTCAAATTATGTCATCGTAGAGTCGTTTGGACTAAAAACTAGTTTGAGGTGTTTTGCAAAGAGTTCGGCTTTTTCTTCTGGCCTGCGTGCCCACGGGCCATCAGGCCCTGTTCTTAAGGGTGGAATAAATTGTTGGGGCCTTTTAAAGTTCTTAGTAATTTTCCATAAGGAATAGTTATCTTTTTTTCGCGCTAACAAAGCGGACAGTTTTTGTTGAAAAGTGGAGTTCTGGTTTTCAATTATGATCGCCTTTAAATGTCTTGAAGCTCTATTTAGCTATGTTCGGTCTTCGTTTGATCTACTCATTTGGTACTGCCTCCTAATTTTCCGTTTCTCTAACAGCTTCCGACGTATTTCTAGAGGAACATTATTTTTTGGTTCACCATTCTTCAATGTCGGTGTAGCACGCCATGACGCCACTTGAATCAGGTTTGTTATGTAAAAAGTTGCCTCATCTATATCTTCCTCAGTTTTAAGTCTAATCTTTAGGTTTATTTCTTCTTCTAGGTATTCAGAAAAAGCATCGCAATCAGTTTTATTATTGGTGAGCACGGAGTCTTGTTCTTTGTGGATTGCCATAACACTTAGTGTGGCGATAACCGGAGAGTGGTCAGATAGAGTGTCGAGTGATGATTCCACATCAAGATAGACATTTGAAAAACCCTTAATTAGAAGGAAATCTATAACGTCAG
The DNA here is from genome assembly GCA_934045075.1 of Yponomeuta sedellus. Lineage (NCBI taxonomy): Eukaryota > Metazoa > Arthropoda > Insecta > Lepidoptera > Yponomeutidae > Yponomeuta > Yponomeuta sedellus. The sequence continues at coordinate 23,622,177 of OW203724.1, forward strand.
GAATTCTATTGGGGTCTGTTGGCCAATATGTTGGTTCGCCCGTTGAAAGAGGCATCAGTGTTTTGTTATCAATACACTTCTTTAACTCACGTCCTCGTGTCGTAGTCAGTCTGGACCCCCAGTATGAGTGCTTGCTGTTCCAATCACCACCACATACATATCTATGACCTAGGGTGTCAAAATATTTGCCGAACATATTTTCTTTAATATTATGTTTGGGCGGGCAATATATAGCACTGATATTTATGGAGCCTAACTTTTCTTCTATGGTTACAGTCGTTCCTTGTAGCCTATCTTCTTTGAACTCACTGTGGAGGTGGTGTTTTATATTTTTTCTCACAATTACTGCTGAACCTCCATGTGAAGTGCCATCAGGTGGTTAGTACAGTAGATGTAATAATTGTCATCATTGCAAATTTTTCTATTATTGAGATGAGTTTCTGTTGTTTTCTTTTAGAAGTATTATCAGTTCTTGCTTATTTGGCAGTAGGCCATTGATATTCCAGGTGGCAATGCGCAACGAGCCCATCACGGCAATTTACTGATGAGTGTCATGATTAGGTTAATCATTGTGGTCATTTGTAATACAAGTTGATCAATTTTTTCAGCTTGTTTGTATAAAAGTGTCTCGAGATTGTATCTGGGTTCTTGTTGACTGTTATTATTTTCAGTATTAATGAAATTTATTCTCTGTGACTTTATTTCGTCAATGGGTTTAATTGAAGTATTTCTTGTTTCATAGTTCGCTGCCCAAACTGGGTTGTTTTTTGGTGTAGGTAACGCGGGAAATTCTTTCTCGGTGTACGTTTTCCTTATGTGAATTTCTTTATTTATCAGTTCTTGGGTTGGTTCAATGGCCTCTTGGGTATTCATTATCGTCTCCATATCTTTTTTCTCGGTATTTTTCTGTTACTCTTGCCATTTTGCTCTATTTTTAAAACCACTTTGTTTTCTTGCAGCAATGTCTTTGTACACTTGACACCCTTTGTAGCTAGCAGGATTATTTCCAGAACAGAGTGTACATACTGCAGGGGTATTCTTGTCAATGGTACACATGGTTGTTTTGTGTAGTCCAGTACTTTTAACACACCTGTAGGGTCTCATGCAATTATTCCTGGTGTGGCCATATTGTTGACACCTTGTGCATTGTACTACTGTTGTTTTGCGTTTTGGATCTTCTATTATGACCTTTTGATGGTAGATATATTTGATGTCTTTAACAAATTTATTGTTTTCGTGAGGAAGTATATTAACAAAAAAGGTGTTCAGGGGTTCCTTTGTTCCTTTTTTTCGGGCTGTAACTATTTCTCCCTTTACTTTATTTCCAGTTTGCTCTATCGCTTCAACAATTGAATCCGTTGGTGTGCTGAAATGGAGGTGTTCAATTACTATCCTCATGCATCTTTCATCTTTACGTGTGAATGTGTGGCCAATTAGCCCTTTGCTTCTGATATGCTCTATCAGGGTTTGATATACTTCAATAGACTTAGAAAAGACTATCAGTTGATCTTTAGATACCACTTTAAAGGAGTAGTCATCTTTATCCATGACTTCCTGAATGAATGTGGTTAGTTCTTGGAGGTTATCAATGCCATACAACATTATTGGTGGTGGTTTTGACGGTTTCTTGGATTGACTTGTAGTTGGTGTATTGTGGCCCGGTTCATCAACAGATAGAAGAGTGAATCTGTTGGATGTCTCAATGCTCGGTGACAAGCTTTGGGTACTGGCAGGGTTAACCTCGACCAAAGTCTTTTTGGACATTTTTGAGGTGGACTCCTTTTCATCGGGTGAACGGATTCGTTTTTGCGTATTTTCTGGGACTCTTTGCCATGGTGCAGCTGGATTGTAAGAGTCAGTTGACCCTTCTGTGTTAGATGGCCTTTGCCGGTTAAATAGTCCGGGGTGAAATACTTGTTGAGTTAAGTTTTTTTGTTTTGGTAGTATTGGCTCCTTTTGTTGCAGGGTTGATGAGGATGAGCTACCAGTAACATCACCCTGACCGGGAGCCTGGTTAGTCACTCCCGTCATTGTTGTGGTAGTTTTTATTTTTTCTTCCTATGGCAACATTTTAAATGTCACTTTGATTGAGATGGTTTTAATATTATTTTTGCTATTGACGATTGGAGGGTACTTTGCAAACTTTTGTATATTCGTTTTAACTTCAAGAAGTAATTTTGTCTAATTTAACGAGTTTTTTAGTGAGATAACACTATCACAAAACGTCTAGCACTGAAGCTTCACTTTGCAAATAGCTTCATCACCAATAAACACAGTTTTCACAATTAATCACTATATCTTTCGCCTAGCCGTTCTTGGCGAGACGACAGATGACAGATCTCTATTTATTTATATATTTATGTTTCTTAATGATTCGGGATACTCATACATAGTAATATATTAAATGGGTCAAATCGCGATTATATATTCGGTAAAACGTTGTTGCCGTGGTCTCGATTTGACCCGTTTAATATATAACTATATTTATGTTCATATCTATGTACAGTTTTAGTTTCTTTTTTATATATTTAGGTTATTTCCGATTTATGTGGTCTATTTTGTACACGTATATATACCCGCGTTTTATTGCCTCTCCGACTCTCTAAGGTTAGCTAGAAGAAATATCATTCAGACAGAAACACTCTCTTTTATACATGTTATTTCTTATGTAATGTAAGACCAAACATTTTACAGTCTATTGGCTGTGAAATAAAGTATAACATTAAAATACTAATACTAATGCTTACCGTATAATGTTTTTGGGAAAATTATAGGCAAATAAAAAAAATTACTAGATTATACTATTTTATTTTTAATGCACTAACCCGTGCTAAGGACAATCTTAAAAACCTATTTAGAGGCTAAAAAATCCACCCATGCCGGGATTCGAACCCGCGACCTCTGGCTATCCGTGCCAGCGCTCTTTCCAACTGAGCTAATGGGCGACTCACCGGTATCAGTGAAATTTCGAACCTCTTTACACTATTCTCTGTATTACGTGTCACGGATAGCCAGAGGTCGCGGGTTTGAATCCCGGCAGGGGTGGATTTTTTAGCCTCTAAATAGGTTTTTAAAATTAACTAGATATTTACTGAATCTGAATTCATTTTTCATTCCAGCCGACGGCTGACCTGTCAAAGCCTATATCGTTGAAGTTTGTCTTGGAACCAAATAACACGATGACAGGTATGTTTAGATATAATATTCTACTAGTGGACCCAACAGCGTCATCTGCCGGGCTGATTTGTGAATCTAAACTATCCAGGGCGCCACCCAAACAAATACAAAAAAAACCATTCAAATCTGTCCAGCCGTTAAGGAGGAGTTCAGTGACAAACCTAACTGCAAAGCAGGTACTCGGGGCTGCAAGTGATGCAAATTACTTCAGCCAGATGTCGCTGCCTGTACGTAATACAGAAAGTACTGTGAAGAGGTTCGAAATTTCACTGATGCCGGTGAGTCGCCCATTAGCTCAGTTGAAAAGAGCGCTGGCACGGATAGCCAGAGGTCGCAAGTTCGAATCCCGGCGCGGGTGGATTTTTTAGCCTCTAAATAGGTTTTTAAAAATTGTCCTTAGCACGGGTTAGTGCATTAAAAATAATATAATCTATTTAATAACCGTTTACTTTCAAGGGACGAAACCCAAAACGGTTTATAAGTTCCTAATTTGCTTTTAGAGTTGTACCTCCAGAATTACCATAGTATTATAATCTGTTAATATTTACTTCTTATATGTTTGGAAGTTTTTGTGACCAGAAAAAATCTGTTTCAGATGATTCACTAACGTTTGACGGATCTTCCGCGAGATTATCTGACGATTGCAAAATGGAGTCTTCATTTAAAATTCAGCTGACTAGAGACTGTGGCGAAGACCTGATCTGCAGGCCTTTGCTGAATATGAGTATGAGTTTATTAGACAGGTGAGTTTATTAGACAAATATTCTCAACAGTATAGACTCGTCATTTCATAGTCAAACTTTTCCTTGAAGCAGTCATATTGTAAAATATCCTGAGAAAATCGACAAATACCTTGTAAACGATAAACGATTGACAATAAACTGCTGCAGTTTAATGCGTAAGGTTATGACGTGCACTATCTCGCGGACGTACTATTTTATTGAACAAAATCAATTTCATAAACTGTTTAGCTTTAGTTTTTTTATTGTTAGCAATGGTCCTTTGCTCATCCCTATAAAAGCCTACACATCTATTTTTTGTCTCTACCATTCCACAATCACCATGCACTTTCCTTTAAAAAGATATTCAGTTTGTCCCGCCATGGCTGCCTTCTTCTTCAGGCTATATTAGTCCACTGCTGGAAACAGCCCTCCCCTAATGAGCGCCATAGCGCAAGATTGTACCATCATTTGGGGGTAATGCCCATAATCCCCACGCTGGGCATGCGGGTTGGGGATCGCATGGCTGCCTTAGTCTGCCACATTATTAGTGTTAATTTGACGAGACCCTGTCAGTCGTAATTTTGGCTTACCTATTTCAGTTAAAGAAAAGATCAACCCTAGTCTACTTAAGAATCGTGGTTACAATTCCAACTTCTGGAACTTTTTCTTGAGCCAAGTGACGTGTTAAAGTTTTACTGTCTACTTCTAATGTTACAATCAACCTACAAAAGTCAGTAGACTTTCACTAGAATATCTGGCAGCAATAATTTTTCCCAGTTCCCCTTTTGTTCCAGGTACCCAGTCCAAACTAGGCGTTCGGGTGACCATCACAAATATTGACGAACCAGCATACGGAGCTAAGGTCTATATTGCTCTACCGCTGTCACCAATAAGAGTCCCAACTCCTTGTACCTTGAAAGAGCTTAACCTGACTTGTATAGTCCCAGCGCCTCTGCCGAGAGGTGCAAAAGTAGATTGGGACGTGGAACTTGAATACACTCAAAATACCACCGAAGAGACTGAGTTGTCAATTTTTGGTAAACTCGAAGATCCCTTTCAGAGTGTCATTAACAATACTGTGGTGATCAAAGTGAAGCCAATGGCTACTTTCTATATATCTGGGTATGTCTTGTCTCTTTTGAAATCCTCAAGATTAAACTGATTGATCTCAAGCGTTCGTTTGGACGCAAACGTAAAAATATTCTATAAGTTTAGCCTGTACAAATCCCAATTTTCTTAATTATGAACGTCTAAAAATTATCGTTAAAAAGTCAATAAACATTTAAACGTAATCAGTAAATTGTATCTTCTGGGGTAACCTAATAATAACAAATTGTAGAACTAATTGGTTTCCTGATTATCAAAATTAAAAATTTTGTGTTACCAATTGGTAACATATTATACGTGAATGTATTGTTTCCAGCCAGTCACTACCAAATGTAACTGTTCCTGTTACGAGACAAAAGTTATACGAACGTGGATTCGTAACAGTTACTCATTACTACGAGGTAAGTATCATTACATTGTATCAGAAAAAACCGCAAAACGAATTAATATCTGCAAGTTTTGTTATAATAGTAGGTATGTAAACAATTAACTTCCTTCACACTATGCTTTCAAGTACGTCTTTTTCTTTCTGTGCTGTTTGGACACAATCAAACTGTCTCTGGTTTTATAAACTTTAACAATCTGTTAATCTGCTCTTAACAGCCGTCGGTTAGCAAAGTTCGTACAAAATATTACAATACAAATCGAAGTATTTTTCCTTATTTATAATAGCTAAGCCATGCCAGAGCCCTTGTGGGCGGCTTGATAATATCTGATAGAAAAGTCCGCCACTGTCTCACAATCCCCACCAACCCGGACTTGGCCCCGTGGTGGAGTATGGCCTAACCTTCCTGCGATGCAGGAAGAGACCCGCGCTCCAGCAGTGAGGACATACAAAATGTTGATATCTAGCCTACTTCATCTAAATAACAATATCTCAGGCACTGCTGAGTCCAAGTGGTCCCTTCACCCATCTAGTGTGAGTGAAGGTGCCGAGTTGGGAAGGTGTAGGTGCAAAGGCCAAACTTTATAATGGGCACTAAAATATTTTATTGAACGGACGTAAATCAACTTTAACAGTGTACTAAAACAACATTGTTTTAAGTTCATAAGAGAACGATAGTAGGCAATTTGATACTTTAAGTAAAGTAAAGTATGCGCTATGAAAAGTAAACCAAGGCTGTTTGTTTATTATTCTTACTCGAAACTAGCTGATCCAGCGAACTTCGTACCGCCTAACAGTCGATTCTTTATTTTTTTATGTTTTATGTTTACTTCAAGGAATATAAAAAAAGATTTAGCGAAATCAGTTCAGCTGCTCTCGAGATTTGCGCTTACCAACACATTCAGCGATTCCTTTTTATATTATAAATAAATTGCTTATAATTTAAGACAGTACTGTTTTCCAACTCTACATTTTCTATCTTTCTAGCTATATCATAATAGCAAATAGCGAGATCCTGAAACTTGATAACCAAATATAGAAAGAAAGAAAGTACAATGACCAGGTAGATTTTTGAGCTTATAGGGTTGACGCAACTATTCGAACTTTTCTATACTGTTCCTAAAGTGAGCTTATTTTGATTTTGAGACAAAATAGTTTGTATTTTAGATTGTGTCAATCTTTTTTACATGATGTAAGGTTCTCATAGGAATTATTAATAGGAATTCACAGGATACTACACTATTATAAAGTAAAGCACTATGCTATCGTAAAGTAAAAGTGAAACGTATTTATTAATTGCAATGAAATTACAAATTAATTTGGTCGTTGGCTCCCTAGCCTTGCTAGTGAGGCTCATTGAGGCTTAGCCTGTCTTACTTAATAATAGTTTAATATTGAACGGGTCTAATCGCGATTATTTATTAAGTAAAACTGTTCGTTGTCTACCCGTGCAACTGTAACGCTGCCGAAACGTCGGGAAAAAAGGTAATTACGTTTTACCTAGTAAATAATCGCGATAAGACCCGTTTAATATACAACTATGTATTAATATCGGGAATCACTAAGAAATACTGTTACTTAATAGTAGTGTGCATGGTACATTCAATTTGTATCTCAGCACAGACATTAATGCATGACATAACCAGCCAGATCGCACGTAGCCCCGGCTGCCTAATTGATCTTAGACGATCACGAAGGTTAAGCAACACAGGGCGCGTTCAGTGCATGGATGGGTAATCCGTCTATGACTAACGCTAGTGGCATTTCTCCGAGCGGTTGCGTGCTTCGCAAGGCACGTTAAGCAGTTGGTGCCGGCTGCCGTCGATAGATGGCAGTCGTTAAGCCAAGTCAGAGGCCTTAGGGCGGCTTGAAAACATCTGACAGTAAGACCAGCCCCTGGTCTTGTAATCCTCCACCAATCCGGATTTGGTCCCCGTGGTGGAATACGGCCTATACCTTCCTCAGGGAAGAGACCTGCCCTCTTCGGTGGGAACATGGTTTATAATGACGATAACCACACATCTAAAAATATTTGAATACTCTAAAATGGTTAATGGTATATACTCTAAAATGGTTGTCCTTAGCACGGGTTAGTGCATTAAAAATAAAAATAGTATAATCTAAAATGGATTTTTTTTACAGATAATCAACGATGGACCGTCAGACTGGCCAGAGTTAGAAGCCGTATATTACCTTCCTGAAATGGTAATATCCTGAGAGCTTTATGCAAATGAAATCAAAATTATACGAGCCGTTTTAAATGAGCGAACTTTCCGAAACTTTTGTAGCGGCATGAGAGCGGCTGAAAAAGTTTCTTTATTTTTTTATTTCCTTAGGTTTTATATCAATATGAAAATTTGTAGTGAAAGTAATTCCTTTCCATTGAGTTATAAATTTCATGAGTGTAGATTCAGTTCACCAGCATATTATTATAATGGCTATTCCAGAATTTTATCAAAGGTACAGTCCAGTCAGTAGTCCACTAAAGTACAGTCTGTTAGCTTTTAGAATATACCTCTGCTAGTATCAGATAGAATCGGATATAATCGGATCGGTAAGGTTTATTTTGTATTATCTATATAAATAAAATTCAAAGTTCTGACTGACTGACTCACTCATCAACGCATTTTAGTTTTGTATAAACATTTATAATTTTGGTATATTTTTTTTCTTCTATATTTAAGAGGTTTACCTAAAAGACTTCTTCTTCTTCTTCAGGCTATATTATGTAGTCCACTGCTGGACATAGACTACAAAACATTAAATCTGCTTCCAGCTTTCAGTGACCCACCAGATGAAATCGTGCACGGGTAATGACACCATACTATTCTGCAATTACTCAGCGCCTGCTAACGAATCTTTGTCATTCGTTTTGACTTTACGATTCGATTTAGCCGATAACGGTGTTCTACTAGAAGAATCGATGGTAGTTAATTTTACTACGTCTCTAACTCTACCTCGACAGAACCAGTAAGTGTTTTCTATTATATATTTTGTAGAAAGTTTATACACCCTAAAAAGGGGGGGGGGGAAGGAAAATCACTAGAGGCTCGGCCGAATACTGAAACGTCTCTCAAATACACCAATCAGTTGAAGGGCTCTTAAATTTAAACATCTCCCAAATTTAAATAGTATTCACAACCACCACTCAAAAGATAAGTACGCATGATCAGCTAAGCTGCACTTCATTAAAGAATATTTAATCTGCTACGTAATTTTACTACGTAAAAGTTTTGATTAATACACTATTCTATTCAAATGTACAATGTTTTGATATTTTAAATAAAATATATAAATAAAATTAAAACAATCTAGAAAAAAATTCGTAGAATGAAACGTCTGATGACACTGGTAGAACACGCGCGAATTTTTTTTAGCGTCTTGAATTTAGTTGATTTGTATTTGGTCTACTGGTTGAATGGCTTTATTTCTTCTTGTTAGGGGTTTGATGCGGTTGCCAAATACAGAATCCAGACACAAAACAGTTTCCTTTGATACACGGAACCGCTCACGAAACTCCATATCGTATGTGTCGAAAGCGTTTAACGTTTCGTCGACTCACAGTTGGTCTTTCATCGTCAGAAAGAGAAGATAAAGATGTTAAAGACATTATTTTATAAGTGTTTAGACAAATTTGGGAGACCTCTTGACCACTCTCAAATCTAGGGGGCACTCAAATAAGTTTGACAGTTCATTTGACAGCAAACTAAGATTGAGTTGCGTATGCGAATTGTGTACTAAGTAACGTTTGAGCGTTACTTATTCTAAGGTCCTCTTAGATTTAACAAATGCTTAGAAAAGAAGAAGAAAAGCGTTTGAGAACTACTTAGATATTTAGGCTGTTGTTAAATATTTGAGTGACGTTTCAGTATTCGGCCGTAAGAGTATTCTTTATGACCCAATCACATCAATCCGGACATGACTTCCGTGGTGAAGTATGGCCTATACCTTCTTCAGGGAAGAGACCCGGCCCCTCGGTGGGGACATAATGGGTTGATGATTATTGTTTATGACACACCAGGAAATATAATAAGAACGTAAAACAGAGTGCAGTACGATGGGGAACTTGCGTCAGTGTTGTGTGACATTATTTTTATAGGTAGGTAATATAATGGGCTTGCCGGAAACTCAATGTAAAAACTGTATAAATGACACTTTGTGTCAAACAAATTTAAAAGGACTAAGTTTGGAGTTTTTTGCCCATTTTTCTCAAAAATGTGTATACTCTGAAACGGTCGTCTAGTTTTACTACTGCCGTTCATTTATTCACAATTTCTTTGTTATTTCGAATCAAAATAATGTACTACGATATCGATTTTCAAGGGCATGAGAAATCCCAAAAAAATTGGACTATAAAGTTATAAATATTGTTTTTCGGATTGGATACAAAACAAAAACACAATAAGCTGAGCGTATGTCCAATTGTCATGTATAAAACGTAGTGGTTATATACTCTTTGGTCATGTAGCTGAGCGTATGTCCGATTGTCATGCATTCCTACTGACAGAACCTTATAAACACCACTTGTTTTTTTTTATTATTTATAGCCAAGTTCTATCTAGATATGTAACTATAGGTAACATAAACATTGTAAAACTTGCATGACAATAAATGTTTATTCTTTCATTCTTTCTTTCAATAAAGTTACTCAAATAGAGAAAATGACTCATGAAAACATTATTTAATGAGATAACTATTATTGACTACAAGGTTTTTGTTGAACAGTCTAATCTGTGCTCTGATGTAAAATAATTATCCGCACTGTGTACAAACCTATCGGTCTACAACGGAGGATCAATCCGTAAATCGACATTCTGTTCGTAAAAACGAGTTGCAATTGTATCTAAAAAAATCAGAAACTTGACCACAACTATACTCAGTTGATTAACTTGTCGTTGCAGCAACAAAAGCGTGTTGTTGACATAACCAAAAGTAATTAATGAATCTGTGAATGCACTTATCAGCGTTTTAGCAAGAACTTTTTATAAATTAGAGTTACTCCGTATATCGTCGTTCGTATAGCAAATGTGTATATAAAAAAAATACTTTTTTTCAAAAACCTATTATTACTTTTATTATTACTAAACCAAAAAATACTTTTAACCAAAGTATGAACAATTTAAAAAATACAAAGGTAATAAATTATCATAATCCTTACCTACTCAGGCTGAGATTATATTGTATTACACATACATCCAGAATCGAGTTTTCCTTCAATTTATATGAAAAAACTAAAATCATGTTTTTTTGACATACATTTTGCAATATGAACAACGACATAGCTTTTTACTTTCTGTAGTCGTTCATCAGCAGCCATTTAACTCCCACTGCAGCTAAAGCCTCTCTTATGGTTTTGGTTTAAGAACTTAATTTATTATAAGACCAACTTTTTTTCTTTATATTATACGTGAAAGTTGTTAGGTACTTAAAAAAAACTGTTCTAGATGATGTAGGGCAAGATTGACTCATCTTGCCCTACATCATCTAGAACAGTTCTATCACTAGTGATAAAATCACCAACTTTAAACATTTTTCAGGACCAAAGAAATAAAGACTTCATTAGTCTTAGACCCAGCTCCATCTTTATGGCCACTGACCATCGGTTTGACGATTGGAATTATATTAGCTATTGGCCTGCTGGCTGCTATCGTCTACGGTCTGCATAAGGTACGTTTCTTAGTTCTCAATACGCATGCGCTCAAATACGTTAAAGGAAACTTTGCACCTAAAATTTAGAGGTTCATTAAACGAGATCAGAGATTTCCATTAGTGGATGAACTCTGACTTAAATGTTGGTTAGTTGAGTGAGCAGAATGTCTTAATCACGTGGTGTGTTTATAATAACGTTTTGAACAGCTAGGCACAACAGATTGTAAATATGTCCAAACAGTGACCGAAGTTTCTCTGAAGGATAGGATTCTTAACAAATGCATCCGACAGGGAACCAAAGTCCATTTAAATCAAAGAATCATCTGCTGCTCACCTGAAGTGACTGTGAGCTGCCAAGAACCGCAACCGCTGGAATAAACGTGTTCGCGAGTGGAGGCCGCGACTCGACAAACGTAGTCTAGGAAGCCCTCCAACCGGTGGGATTACGATCTGCAAAAAACTGCATGCATATGTTGGATGCGGCATGCTGAAGACAGGGCGCTATGGTGCTCATTAGGAGAGGGCTATGTCCAGTAGTGGGCTAGTATAGCCTGTTGATGATGATGATGTCCAGATAGATTTTGTGGTTGCACATTATTTGTTACATCAACAAAGAAAAAGTGTACATAATATTTTTATTTCATGATGTTTCTGATAATGTGCTAAACCAGACGTTGTGAGTTTGAAGCCTGCTAGAGGCATCTGAACTTGATTTGTAAAAATGATCTCAGTGTGGATGTGATTTTTTGTGTGTATGTCCTTGCCCGGTTCCCAGATCAGAGGGTTGATTGATTCTTCGATAATACTGTCGATCGGTTGAGAGAACTTTCGCCACTAACAATTTTTGCCACTTCAGTCTTCTCGAGACCACGGCAACTGTAACGATGCCCAAACGTCAGGAAATAAGTTAATTACATTTTACATAATAAATAATCGCGATTCGACGTCGTCGTCGTCGTCAGGCTATACTAGTCCACTGCTGGACATAGCCCTCCCGTAAAGAGCGCCACGTTGTGTTATCATAGGGGGTAATGCCCATAAACCCGGGCATGCGGGTTGGGGATCGCAGTTCGGTGGAATTGTACTGCAGGGGGTTTGTGTACCTTAGTCGCCTTTTACGAATTGGGTTGGTGCTATTCTCTAGGCCGACACCACACAGCACACAATCGCGAGTAGACCCGTTTTATAACTAAATATGAGTATCGCGAGTCATTAAGAAATGCTAAGGCCAGTATTATGTTCGATTCCAGAATGGTTTCTTCTCCCGCCGCGACCGGGAGAAGCTGAAGCTGCTGCAGGACGGGGCAGCATCCGAGGGTCCTTCTGAGAATCCTTGTGGAGACCCCTGTGGGTCCATGGCCACTATGCAGCTTGTGGATACGGATGAGTCGAGCCAGGAACTCCTGTTAGAAGATTAGGATTGAAGCAAAAAAAATGACTGATATTCAAATCAAGTCTGAAGTTCATCGGACTTTAAACCAAAATGTATTATGAGGTTGATTCAACGATTACCTACAAAATAGGTGCGCAATTCCTAAATCATGTCAACTGGAGTTGGTCATTCACAACATCTTTTGTTATATGACTTATTTCTTTCCCATATTTTTAATTTTTTTCTAAGCTTTTATTGCTTTCTTGTATCACTGCTTGATATATATGATAAAATCAAAACTCTTAAACGGTCAAAACAAGTTTTGGCTGCTAAAATCAGTCAAAATTACTTTTGTCCACAGCTTCTGGCAAAACTTCAACTGCTGAGCTATTTTAACACCTCAGACAAAAAAAAAATAATCAGAAAAATCAAGAACAGACACGGTTGTAAAAAACAAACTCTGATTGGCGTGTTTCATGAAATGCTTATTTTAAAAGTACCTTTTTATTATGTATAGCATATTATAGATATTAAAATGAAAGGACACGCTGTAACATTTTCAATGTACTTAAAATGGTGTCAATAAATCATCGATAATTTTTTACATGTATGTTGATAGATTTTTTTTTACATATAAAATAATTAACAATTTCAATTTACTAATTCCACTGTGTAAAATTTGTACAAAAAATGTTTTATGGACTAAAAATAGTTTTGGATGAGATATGTTTATTACTCTGAAGTGGAAGTGGGAGGGACACTTGGCCAGGCGTAATGATGGCAGATGGACGAAGGCAGTGACAGAGTGGCGGCCATGGGAGGGGGAACGGTCGGTGGGCAGACCAGCAGCCAGATGGTCAGATGACCTGTGTAAAGTAGCCGGCAAACAGTGGATGAGACTAGCGCGAGACCGTGCTGGTTCGCATGGAAATGAAGAGGCCTACACCCAGCAGTGGGGTTTACCGGTCTGATGATGATGATGTTTATTACAGAGGTGGTACGTAAGATACGACGAATGCACTTCACACCCGAGTATATTTAAATATTTAAACAATCCTAGGAAAGCCGCAAAAAAGAATAGAATTTCATTGTGAATCTCTGTGGCTCTGCACGAGTACCGGTTCATGAAAACTTTGGAATTTCTTCTTCAATCTGTTAAGCCAGAGGTTGCGGGGTGTTTTCTCGTGGTCCCATCGAATCCCGGCATGGGTGGAATTATTAGAGTCTAAATAGGTTTTTAAAATTGTCCTTAGCACGGGTTAGTGCTATAAAAAGAGTATAATCTATTAACCAACTTTTCTCAGCCAAAAACTTAGTGTAGATAACTTCCATTCACAGATCACCCCCATTATTGCACGCAATTCAGTTCGGTCTCGGGCATTTTGCTTCACGCTTTTCGCATGTACTGTTGTCTTCCCACTTTGACAGTCAGACCATCCCATCTTGGTCCTCCTATCTCTAGCACTAGGGCAGATATATGCCATATCGATTTCTATGGCATGACTGTTTCTGGGCTCTATACATTGCCCATTTTCACTTTTTCATACATTTTGTCATTCAGCTTCGTCCTTCCGATTCCTACTTGCGCGTCAAAAAGGTTTATTGAGCAGAACTACAATGAAAACATAATGTCCGTGTAGAGGTGTTCGCATGGTTAATAGTACTGCAGACAAAATTACTTTTAATTGTACTTTTGTCACAAAATTTTGAAGTTGATATAAGTTGATCAAGTCGTAAATTCAACTTTCTATAAATTCAATTTATATTAGTTACATTTTTAACTATCGCCATTTTACTGCCAAGGTAATAAAACTTTGTATGATCATTAATTCGTTTAGGAAAAACACCAAAAATCATTCATGCATTTAACTAGAAAACGCTCTGCCGATAGAAAACGTCATCGTCACCGAAACTTCATTTTCGCGCACCCATTTCTATGTAAAATCTTTTTTTGTTTTAATCTGTTGTTTTTATGTACTGTTTATTTCTTATTTCTTTCCGTTTATTTTATCAATATTACACAGCTCAGGAGCCACGATTATTCAGCCTCCAATGTTTTTTATTTGATACCCCGTTCATAAAATTGGGCAAACTATTGTAAATTAAGAATCACTGTGCGGTGGAAGTAGAACTACGTATATTTACATCATATGGTAAAATACTCATATGTAGGCCACTAGGTGGTGGATTAAAAGACAGTGGCAAGCAAGTAGGCAAGAGGACCTACTTGCAATCTAATTATGAATATATTAGTGCCCCTAACTTCTCATACCGTTTTTCGAGATGGCAGACTCTAGTTTCTGTCCAGCTGTGTTACAGACTTGATCTGTATCACAGCTGGACGAGAGTGTTATGTATGTTACATCCAAATATTACTTAGTCTACTGTCAGTTGTTTTTTGGTATGCAATTTGGTCAACAAGGCATCATGGGACACAAATGGCGTTGACAGGGACCCTGAAGACTCGATCAACACATTCCGCAGGTGACTCTCGAACAGATACTGACCGGAGACTCACGACGATCTGGAAAATCGTCCAAGAGGCAGAAGAGATTTGTTCTCCCTGAGACGAAGGAGAAGGGAGTAACTTAGTCAGAGCTACCATGCTTAGCCATGAACAGACATAATTGGAAAGCCCTTGTGTCAGCCCCAAACACCCCATATGAGTAAAGGAAGCAAAGAATTTTTTTCTAGCTGCAATTTAATAGCTTGATACGTGAAACTAGGGGTTAGTGTTTCAACATCAGTACTAGATAGCGCACTTTTTTAAGCAACAACTACAGAGATACATTCAAGACGATTTAAAAATCTGCAATTAGACTCATAACTGTCACATTTCCTTGTATTAAAAAAATCGGATAAGTACCTACTTGTACTTTTATTTATCACCAAGGAGAGAAAGCTATTTTTTATTTCCTTCGAGCCAGAAAAAGGCTGCCTAGACCTACGTCAAGTAAACTGTCGTTATAAATCCTTGCGCCCTCGGGGATCGATGACAATTTTATGATAAAACTTTCAGCCCTGAGTACCTCAGTAGAAACTCAGGATTTATTGAAAGACAAAACAAAGTTATAACTTATTTATTAACCTGTAAATTCTCAGCTAAATTCTTTTTAGCCCACACGACAGAATCCCCGTGACCAAAACCGGTTTAGTCGCGCGCCTACCCCAACTTCATATCATTGCTGGAACTTTTGTAATTTACGTCTGATTTTAGTTCTGTGAAAAGATTTATCATCTTGAATATAATCTGTAGCTACCCCATACTTAACTAATAATATTATGTAAACAACTACGAAACAGTCGCCAATAAGCAGTTAAAAATTGACTTTTACAAAATACGAGGCGCTTCGGTTAAACCTTTTTTTGAAATTTATTCAATTATATTTTCTAATAAGAAAATCCAAGTGGAATAGTCAAATAAACCTATTATAACTTGGTAAGAAAGCAGCGTAAGACGCCCACCGGTTTGCGGGACCGATGATCAAAGGAAGATTGCTGGCAGTGGCTGGATCAGGATGGCCGAGGACTGAGTGAGTGGTGAGCCTTGACCTATGTGCAGCAGTGGACAATTGCAGGGTAATTGATTAATTAACAAATATATCTACATTATACATTACGACTAGGTGTAGCACGTCACAAAAAGTTCGTATGTACATCATCATCATCATCAGCCCACCGCTGCCCACTGCTGGGTATAGGCCTTTTCCCCATTATGCCAAGCCTCACGGTCTCTCGCCATCCTCATCCAAGGACCCTCCACTGACTCTGCCACATCGTCTGACCATCGGGCCGCTGGTCTGCCCACCGATCGCTTTCCCGTTCTCGGCCGCCACTCTGCGACTGCTCTGGTCCACCTGCCGTCTGCCCGCCTTGCCAAGTGCCCCGCCCACCTCCACTTTAGTACGTATGTACATATCCATTACAAAATGTACACAGCCTTGAAATAAACTTTCGGAATGCAAAAAAAAATTGAACTGCCTGAATCGAAAACCATTTCGAGCTTAGCATCCAAACTACAGTATTTTTAATGCAAGAGATTTTTATCATAAAAGATGAGCCTTATTTTGAGTAAATAATAATATTAAAATGCCCTTCATATGACCTCTGAGGACCTCTATGATGACGTCACATGTTAAATCGTCTGTGGTAATAGTTATTCTGTGGAAAAACTACCAATGGCCCGTAGAGGGAACTCTATCTACGCAATGGCCAGTCCACTTCATCTGTCAAAGACATCGATGTCATTCACACGTCACACTAAACCACAGACAAATCCAATCGCGCGCTCTATCTACACACAGAGTATGTAACATATGACCGAATAATATTCATTTTAATTAGATAACAATGATAAACTCGATTAATCACGAAAAAAATTAAATTAGTTTCTTAAAATTACGTCTACTATCAGAATATAAAATAACATCCGATCATAAAAAAAACTTTGCATCCCTAATTACTGAAAAACTAGTTAGGTTCAAAAAAATGTACTGATAGTTAAGTTTGTTGAAATAAATAAAAAAAAATAAACAAGACTTGTAATCACAACCCGACAAATGAATTTTAAATATACCTATATATTGATTATTTAACATCAGGCAGTCGGACTCTTCCGCCCAAAAATCAATCTGGGTTAATCTGGGTTGAAATGAATAAATTTGTAGTGCTCGCAAAAATTGTAGTCCAAGAACGTTTTATTTTTTTAAATTATAACTTTTTAATAACTAAGATTATTTTCGTCACTGTATATCTACATATCGTCGCTTTTACAAACAACATCGCACAATTAATCTTTCCCTACTTAAAAAAGAAGACAAACAGTTTTCAATCACGTTAAACAGATTAAGAAACAGAGAAATCAGAAACTTCCGCGGCGTTACAATTTTTTTAATAACTGAAAGCCTGAATCTTGTAGGTTTTACGTGTAATATCTGAATCCAAAGGCATTTAAATGTGCTCACCATAAAATTTCGCCTTGAACGGTCTTGCTAGGCGAACATATGACCTTCTACATACTTTCACGATAATGTCCTACCTAATCGCACGTTTACCGCCTCTACCGCAGTAGACCTGGTGAAAATAACACAACTTTTTCGTAAATAAAATACTCAAACAACCGCGAGAAGATTCTGAGAGAAGGAAAACACATTTGGATTTACGTGAATTTATTATAAAGACATTATTAGCCAAGCCACTGCTTCAGAAAAAAGATTTTTACGTTCGCCTTTAAAAAGCGCGATCGTGGAATACAACAATAATTTTCTGCTTTACAGAAACTCCACTGTCTTACAATGCTCGACCAACCAAGAATTGGCCCCTGTGGTACCTAACCTTCCTGCAATGCACTCTTCCTCCATTGCAGGGGCCAATTCTTGGTTGGTTGGATCGTGCCCCCGCAGTGGGGACGGACAAAGCACGAAATAGCAATGGGGACGGTTAATACCATCAAAACAATATAAAAATTCATACATACATACATAACCTTACGCCTGTATCCCAGAGGGCTAAGCAGACACCAGGGACTGCCAGTTGCCACGATCCTGACAGATCCCCTTCGCTTCATCAATGTTCATAAGTCGTTGCATGCACACACGCCGGTTCCGGGTACTTTTATTTTCCCTTTTGCTAATACATCCCCTATTTGGTCGATGTATGTCCGCCTCGGACGTCCTTTACCAGCCCTTCCACTCACATTCGCAACATATATTTGTTTCGTGAATCTTTCTTCGTTCAAACTCAATTTTTTTATTTTCATTGACATATAACATCAGACACTTTATTTTATCTCTTTTTTAATCAAATAATTATGACACTTATTACCACTTTTTATTCCTATTTACTTTCTAGTACTCATTGTGTTATATAATAGCCAAAGTTAGATTTTATGCGGAGGTTAAATAAATATATTTTTATTTATGTGCCTACTACTGAGTGCTCGTGGCCTAGGCGAACCGAGTGATTGAGATCAATAACTTAGTTAAGCAAGAAAAGGCGCGGTCAGGTACGGGATGGGTGAGCGTCCCGTGACTACCGATAGTGGCATTTTTCCGAGCGCTTCCGTGCTTCGCAAGGCACGTCAAGCCGTTGGTGCCGGCTGTCATATAATGGCAGTCGTTAAGCCATGTCAGAGGCCTAATGGGCGGCTTGATAACTTCTGACAGTAAGGCCCGCCACTGTCTTACAATCCTCCACCAACCCGGACTTGGCCCCCGTGGTGGAGTATGGCCTAACCTTCCTGCGATGCAGGAAGAGACCCGTGCTCCAGCAGTGGGGACATACAAGGGTTGATAACGATATGTGCCTACTACTATTGTTGTAAATAAAAAAATAAATCTAGAACTAACTCTTCATTGGCGTTTCAAGTCAGCATCAAATATTTGAGGCGTCAACGGAATAAAAACGTCTGTTGTCTAGTTTCCAGGTTTTTTTCAACGGAAAGCAAACTTTTCCCCCCATTGTTCCAGTTCGGTTGAGCCGGCATTATACCAGCAGATCTGTTTGCTATTGTTGGGTCCGCCATTGTAAGCTTTCTATCGAGCTGAAACGTGTTGCGAGCAGCATATTGAAGTAACGACCTACATCGGGTTTGCAATATTATCTTAACGTTATCGTAGAATCCTAGAGAACATAACAATATACAATTTTTCGATGTAGGCCTTTTTTCATAGAGAAAGTTCAATATCAACTCTTTTATGTCCCCACTGCTGGGGCACGGGTCTCTTCCTGCATTGCAGAAAGGTTAGGCCACACTCCACCACGAGGGCTAAGTCCGGGTCGGTGGAGGATTGTAAGACAGTGGCGGGACTGTCAGATGGTATCAGATGACATAGGCTTCCTTTCTTCGCGCGTCTCCCCGCCACCACAGGCGGGGAATTTGTCGTAGGGATAACACTAGCTAACTATGAAGGAAAACATCGTGAGGAAAGTGTACTAACTCAGGTACTTCCATAAATTCGCGGTTGCTACGCACAATGGCCAAACGATGAGGTTGAGTGCGCCAATCTCAGGTCTAGTTAGTTACGGCCTTACTAATAAAGGTTATGATCTGTGTATACAGCCGTTATGCGAGGTCTGACAAACTGGTTATTTGTACGCTAAATGCGATTAAACCAGTTTAAATTGATATACGTCAAATTGTTATTCAGAGTGTATAACTTTTTATTAGTAAGGCCGTAGAGTTTACGCACATTACAGAGTTTACGCACATGCCATTGTACGTAGCGAGAGTGGATTCCACCGAAACGGCTTCACCGAATTCTTATGATTAGAGAATTTTTATTTTTTACACAACAGAAAATAATTACAGAGACAACAGTTACATCAGAAGAGGTACAATTGGCGGCCTTATTGCTGATAGCAATTTCTATATTTGGTAGGTCTGAGAATAGGTTGTAGGCAGATTAATATGGCAACACCGAGTTTGCAGGGTCAGCTAGTGTTATATAAAATGAAAGGCCTCATAAACATAAAATTATTTTTGTCTCTTTATTACTTTGTTTCAGATTTTTTCACGACTTCTGCCCAGAATCAATCTCTATGATATGATGAGCAATTATCAACCCAACTCCGCACAAGTTGAACCATGTCCTGTTGCCAATATTGGATATATGTCAGCAACATGCCTCCACGGGCTTTCAAATGCAATATTAAACAAGAGTTTCAGTCAAGGGAATTTCGAATTTATCCCCATAGTTATTAAAATCATAATGATCGCATTTGCGGTCTGGTAGTTGTAATAGTCAATCAGTCATATCTTGATTGAAACTGTTAATGAGTAGATACACAATTGCGGATAGGAAGGCTTGCGAATGGTAAAGATGACATGGGTAGTAGGTAAACCGGTGAACATAACACAGACTTTTGACGGTATCCCGGAGGGGTAGACAGAGATAGAGTTTCATTAGTTTGAACGACAGAAAACCAAAGTTATCGACATAGCTCAGAGAATCAGCAAGCTGAAGTGGCAGTGGGCTGGCCATATCTCGCGAAGAATCGACAACCGTTGGAGTAAACGTGTTCTTGAGTGGAGACCGCGACTCGGCAAACTATGTAGGACGCCCTCCGATCAAGTGGGATGACGATCTGTGAAAAACGAAGACAGGGCGCTATGGTGCTCATTAGGGGAGGGCTATGTCCAGCAGTGTACTACATAATAAAGCTAGAAGAAGAAGAAGTCGTTGCCGGTTTTTCGTTCTATTTTTATCTTGCCCTTTACACTTTCAATTTTTTTCAAGAAATGGAAAATATTAGGAACACAAAAATGTAAGATACGTTAAACAAATACTGTGGTTAGTGACAGTCTCTAACCGACAAGTTACGGGAATGGCAGATTGTAGAAATTAATAATCTTGTCAGTATAAGCAGTCTATACAAGTCCCGCTGCAAGTAAATAAATGCCTTCACCAATAAAGAGTGTGGGAACTTCAAGCCCTGAAATATGTCAACACCTCAGAAACTCATGTTTCCTCAGGACGTATTCTGTCACACTAGTAGAATTGCTACTTTAAATTCACATAAATTTCTTCACAATCCTCCACCAACCCGTCCTTGGCCCCCGTTGTGGAGTATGCAGTAACCTTCCTGCAATGCAGTACAAGGGTTACCGTGCCGCAGCAGTGGGGACATACAACGGTCAGTATCGAATCGAATATCGATGTATTTACATTTGTAATTTTGGAAACAGTCATTGACTGCTGAAAACCACTAAAAAACAAGACCCTTTTAAGATCACTTGGTTGTTCGTTCGTCCGTAGATCAGCAGATTTTTTAACAGGATCAAGGTGAGTGATCATTTTGAAATGAATATCAAATTGAGGAATGTTCACAGCCCCTTAAATGTATTAAAACATTTCAAGTTGCTAATTCAAAGAAAACAAAACATCCAGATTTTTTTAAAAAGAAACAAACAAAAATAACTGTATGTATTTTAGCACTATCGAATTGATATTATTGACTTTTTCATCAGTATCACAATGGACTTGTTATATGGATCCAGTTTATAATTATGGAATATTTAGCACAGGCTGTAAGCTCGTAGCACTGGCGGCCTAAGCGCTTCCGGCACGCTTATCGGTAAGCGCCGGCGCCGGCGCCTCGCCGGATGTGACGCGATAAGACCTACGTGCTAGCCAGGCTACATTACTGCTATGTTTTAAGTGGCTTAATTTACTGCAGCGTGGTCGTAATTTGTCTGTAAGTTTTTAGAAGGATGATATAGGTTCTGGGCAAGGCTACTGCATCTACTACTTCTTTCTTGCACCCTAACAATCTGTTAATCTGCTCTTAACAGGTTGTCAATAGGCCAAATTACATACAAAATAAAATAACTGAATCTGTAACAGTAAATAATCAAAATTTTTACTAACCTATTTAGAGACTAAACATTTTTACTGTACAAAAATCTGAGAGTGAGTTAATGTATGTCTCGAAAAGTCAATTTTAATAAAAAATTACACACACACACCACACGCATTCACACATCACACACACGCACACGCGCCACACACGCACACACGTCACACACGCACACACGCCAAACAGAGAGACTATCTTCTTTTTTTATCGTTATTTTTGATCACTTCTGAACAATAACTTGAAAATTACACTATTTTTATTTTTAATGCACTAACCCGTACTAAGGACAAATTTAAAAACCTATTTAGAGGCTAAAAATTTCACCTATGTACGTAATACAGAGAATAGTGTAAAGAGGTTCGAAATTTCACTGATGCCGGTGAGTCGCCCATAGGTTCAATTGGTAGAGCGCTGGCACGGATAGCCAGAGGTTGCGGGTTCGAATCCCGGCATGGGTGAAATTTTTAGCCTCTAAATAGGTTTTTAAATAACTTAAAAAACACAACGTTAAAAGTTAAACATTTAAATCAGGCTGCAAATTCTTCTCCCTATGGTGCCTCTCCGACTAGCGAAGGTTGGTAGTTATTCTGTGGTTGGCCGTGAGCTCTGTATGTTTATCTATATTTCTCCCAAGGCGAAAGAGCTCGGCAGCACTTGCGATTCCGGTCCACTCCCGTAAGTTTCTCAACCACGATTTCTTTATCCGGCCTACGCGTCTCTTACCACCAATTTTTCCCATCATCTGCGAACTCTACAGAGTGAAATTATTATTGAAAAAGTTAAAGGTGAGAGATTTGAATTTTTTTACTTGAGACAAATTAAATAAAGGGTTTTCCCCGCATTTGTTTCTTCTTATTATTAGGTGGATTTACTTAGTTGTCATTCAAATACAATGAGTAAATAGGCCATGGGCTGACCGTTCGTAGCCCTACGTCATACATTCCACGGATAAGACCAAACTAGCTAAGGTAACATACCTATTCGTATAATGTACCCCTATAACTTGAAATGATGTGACTTCCCTACAACACACTCACTTGTCCTGGTATGATAAGGACATCCCAAACTTGGAAATACATAGAAATTGAGGCTAATTCAGTATCTAAGTTCTATCCATTCCAAGGTTGCCTGGAAGATATCGCTTTTAGCGAAGAGACCCCCAATTGTTTACGGCAAAACTAAGAAATGTATGCCTTTTGATGTATTTTGTTATCTGGTGTGTACAATAAGAGTTCTTGAAATGGTAAATCTGCGATGGGCACGCGCGGAAGCTAAGCCCGTACGTTTTTTCACCGAGAGAAGATCTGTGCCTTTTTACTAATCGTATAGCAACTCCAAAAAAATTTTGCTGTCCCTTACGGGCACTTTACACTTTTGACATACCTATTTTATTAAAGCACGCTTAAAAAATTTAATAACCTATTTAGAGGCTAAAGATTCCACCCATGCTGGGACTCGAACGCACGATCTCTGGCTAACCGTGCCAGCGCTCTCCCAACTGCGCAGTTTGATTTGGAGAGCGGGTAGCAGGTTCGAGTCCCGGCACGGGTGGAATTTTAGCCTCTAAATATTTCTTTTAAATTTGGCCTTAGCACGGGTTAGTGCATAAAAAAATTAAATCATGCTTAAAAAGCATGAAAATATCGATATAAATATCGAAATATCAACCCTGGTTTATCCTTACTGCTGGGGCACAAGTCTCTTCCTGCATTGCAGGAAGGTTAGGCGATACTCCACCACGGGGGTCAAGTCCGGGATGGTGACGGAAAATACAGCAGGATATAAATCAGACCCAATCCTGGTAACGTATGACGTAAGGTTATTGACGGCCGGCCCACGGCCTTAAAGGCTGATTAGACAATAAAATTGAACAACGTCAGGTGGAAATAGATGGGAACGGAGTTTCTTTCCCTTTTATATTGAATCAGCGGACAGCGACTTCAATCAAGCGAGAAATTCCATCTAAGGAGAAATTAAATCCTTATTGAGACCATTTTCTGTTTTACCAGACTCCGAAAGCAAATAAGGGTTGCTTTGTCCTACTTTATTTTGCTGAATGTCTGTTGTGAAGGTTAGGGTATAGTGGAAGGCAAAGAGGGGTAGGCAGAGACCTAGCCTACCACTCTGGGATACAAGTGTGAGTTTACGTTCTGTGTAAATATGTTAACTACGGTACCTACATTATCCGTATCAATACCAGTATCCCAGTACAGGGCCAATTATGAATAAAATAAGGTCTTACTTTTGTGAAATCAATGAATTGAACTTTCTTTAACCAAAAACTTAGGACAGAAAGACGAAAATTTATCTGTTGGCCGTATTTTTTTTCCCTACATAAATCCTTGGACCAAAAAAGCACAATATTAAACAAAATCTTTAAAAATGTTAGAATGTGTGAGTGAGACCAATGCCTGAAGTAACAGCAGTCTTAAGCGCTACAAGCTGCTAACCAACGCTACCAATGGAAAAAATCATAATTATGTTCTTTAACGCGTCTTTAGAGAAAAATAACATAAATCTCAATAAATCTCTTTTTAAAACCAAGAAAGAAGGTCCAAGATTTTAGGACTTTAAAACATTTTAGCCAAAAATAGCGTTTTAGTAGAAATGGATTAAATTCCTAGGCTGATTTTGAGACTGAGAATCGGTTATCACACTTCTTAAGATTTATGATGATGTAGTTCCTCGTACATTGGTCAAACGAAGCGTACCATAGCTGAGCGGGTGAAGGAACATATCGCTGATGTGAAACATAAGCGCTCTGGTAGATCTGCAGTCAGCGAGCATACACTTAGCGGTACCAACCACTTTATACATTTCGATAAAGTTAAAGTTCTAGCCCGAGAAGACCGTTTCTTCCCTAGAATGATACGTGAGGCAATAGAGATCCGCCGGCATCCAAATTTTAATAGGGATCGTGGTTGGAACATACCGGTTACATGGGAACCAGTGCTTAAGTGCATGAGACCCCCTTGCTAGAAGTGTGACTGTAGAATAAATAATAAAAAATCAATTTAATTTCAATTAATAATCGGTATCTTTAAGTTCATATAAATTAATTAGTTTATAAATTTAATTTTAACTTCAATTACTAATAATTTAATATTGTTGACTTTATATAAAAAATAATTGGTTTGTCTATTTTGGAACGTAACTTCATAATTAACTTTTGTAATTTTTGCCGAGGGTAGTAAACTAACCGTTAATGATTTCTAAAAGACACCTGTCACCTCAGTCATCCGGGACCACGGCACCTGAAAAAGTGCCGAAACGTTGGAAAATTGTAAAAATGTAATAAACTAGCATAAATCCGTATAAAAACAGTTTTAATTATGTCTACTGCTCGTGTTAACCTTAGAAAATACTATTTATGATGATTTTAAGTCGCGTTATAACAGAATGTTATTACGATTTTTTTCCATTAGTGGAGCTAGTTAGCACCGGGTAGCGCCTTAAGCCTATTCTTACGTGTAGCTTGCTGTCTTGCTCGCACAGTTTTATTTTTTTTGTCATTGAAATAAAATCAATGACGAATGAAGGTAATTGAATGGGGTCTGAGAGTAAGATGTATAATTAAATTTTGGATATTCAAGACATATTTTTATGGCGCATTGAAATTTTGACTGCAAAATTCTATTCCTCATTCAAAACTTTGTATGGGAAATCAAAAAAATATTTTAAATATCCGTAGTTTGATTATGCTTCAAAGCTCAGAGCATATTTATAAAAAGTTATCGTTATCGTTATCAACCCTTATATGTCCCCACTGCTGGGGCACGGGTCTCTTCCTGCATCGCAGGAAGGTTAGGCCATACTCCACCACGGGGGCCAAGTGCGGGTTGGTGGAGGATTGTGAGCCAGTGGCGGGCCTCACTGTCAGAAGTTATCAAGCCGCCCATAAGGCCTCAGACATGGCTTAACGACTGCCATTATATGACAGCCGGCACCAACAGCTTAACGTGCCTTGCGAAGCACGGAAGCGCTCGGAAAAATGCCACTAGCGGTAGTCACGGGACGCTCACCCATCCCGTACCTGACCGCGCCTGTTGTTGCTTAACCAAGTGATTGATTCCAATCACTCGGTTCGCCTAGAGCACGAGCGCTTCAAAATTATAAAAAGTACACTCATTTTATTTTAATCGCTAACAATGATATATTGTGCGAGCAAGACAGCACGTTCGAAGCGTGCACAGCCTTAAGAAATTAATATTTGAATTTCAGAAAGGCAACGCGTGAGCGGGCGAGGCTAGGCGCCCTAGGGATTACCGCATATTTTTCACTTTACGCCAAAAAAGGCCCTTATTTTCGGCCCATATAAAAGGTAATGAACAGTTATTTTGCCAGATGTGGCTTCTTGCCTTGCCCTTTTTTCAGCCGTGTTTATTATAAATCAGGTTTGTAATACGCTACAACCAACCAATAGCGGAGGTAGATTGTTTTGTAAGTTGTGTATATCTGACAAAGGTAAGAGGCTAACTAATATGGCAAAACAACGTTTGCGGGTTCAGCATAAATATATCTAAATATATTTTAAAATCGCGGATACGAACTTGTCTACAAGGACGGTAAAGTCAAAACATGGCGCATACATACATACATACATACATACATACATACATACATACATACATACATACATACATACATACATACATACATACATACATACATACATACATACATACATACATACATACATACATACATACATACATACATACATACATACATACATACATACATACATACATACATACATACATAACCTCACGCCTGTATCCCAGAGGGGTAGACAGAGACCAGGGACTGCCACTTGCCACGATCCTGACAGATCACCTTCGCTTCATCAACGTTCATAAGTCGTTGCATGCACGCACGCCGGTTCGGGGTACTTTTTATCTTTCCCTTTGCTAATACATCTGCTACCCTTACCAACCCTTCCACTCACATTCGCAATATATATTTGTTTCGTCAATCTTTCTTCCTTCATCCTCACCACATGTCCAAACCAACGCAACATTCCTTTCTCAATTCTACATGGCGCATGTATTGCAGCACAGTCATATAAAGGTAATTAAGGCCTCAAAACACGTAAAAAAATATTACAGCAAAGCCATAGCAAGCATCAAAACCCAAGTTAGAGCACATCATAGACCAGGCCACAAAACACATATCACAGCAAGGCCACATTACGGCAAGCAAGGCATCGGCCATATCAATTTAAGCAAGACTCTTCTCCAGGCAGTGGTATAATAGTTCCCACCATGAATGTAGTCACTCTGAAATAAAATCCAAAGCCAATGAAAAAATTATAGTACTAGCTTTGCCCGTTAAAGGGATAAAATACATATCACAGTACGGCCATTATCAACACAAGCAAGGCCTCAAAACACACCACAGCAATGCCTACAAACAGATATCACAGCAAGGCCATATAAATGCAAGCAAGGCCTCAAAACACATCACAACTAGGCTTAGAAACAGACATCACAACAAGGCCATATCAAGGCAAGCAAGGCCTTAAAATACATATTACAGCAAGGACAGAGATCACAATTCCCAAAAACTACAGTTCCGACCATCACTGGCTGTAGTCCTGTTCTCGGCCGTCACTCTTTGTTGAAATAATTTTCTTCATAAACCGCTCTCTATGTCTGTAGACGTTAGAAATTATCAACTCCAATGTTGGGAATTAAGAGCTTAAACTTGTACTATTTTTATTTTTAATGCACTAACCCGTGCTAAGGACAAATTTTAAAACCTATTTAGAGGCTAAAAATTTCACCCGTGCCGGGATTCGAACCCGCAACCTCTGGCTATCCGTGCTATCTGGCACGGATAGCCAGAGGTTGCGGGTTCGAATCCCGGCATGGGTGAAAATTTTAACCTCTAAATAGGTTTTTAAACTTAAACTTAATGTCACAGCGAGTGTAAAAAAGTTTTGATTTTGAGCGCTGTTATCAAATAAATTCATTTAATGTCTATGCTATTCGTGGTCTGGAGACGTTTTCGAGATTATCAGCTGCCGTGTAGTGCTTCATTGCATGTATGCAACGAATGAATGTTGATGAAGTGAAAGAGATTTCTGTCAAAGACCCTCCTGGTCTTTGCCTACCCATCCGGGATACAGGCGTAAGTTTATATATGTCCTTCACTAGAGCGTCCGAGTGGTCTTTTAGCCATCTAGTGTATACCGACACTAGATGGCCAAAGTACCACTGGACGCTGTATAAATAATCACATAACAGAGATGCAAAGGTCAAATGTGCGTCGTTCTTAAGAGGTTCACAGCTTATGTTCTAGGTGAAAACATTAAAACAAGCCGTTGTTAATTGGATGAAAATTTTATCTGAAAATTAATTTGTATTTTACTTAATTTCACATTATTATGCCAAACAGAGTTATTTTTTTTTAGTAATAATTGCAATAGTACTTATAAATTTTTAGTTACATTCATTGTTCTTATTCTAGTTAAGTTTTGTGCGACAATATTAATTTTAAGTCGCTGACATCCTGTCTTTGTCTTAAAATTCAACAAAATACGACATTAGAAGCCAAGATTGTTCATTGCATCAAATATCTATTGTGTTTTATCCTTTCAAACTTACACTGTGCTTAGAAAGAGAGACAAAGAGAAACATTTATTAAATCAACAGTCACGCACAAAAAAACTAAACAAATATGAAACAAAACTTACCGAAAAACATTAAAAGTAAAAGTTAAGTAAAAAAGTAAAAATGTATTTATTGCGACCAACAGAAGAAGAATAAGAATAAAAGGAGAAATTACAAATAATGACATGAAGTCATTGTTGTTGTTGTGACCGTTGGCGACAAAAGGTGTGTGCTCAGCGTGTGCCGCCAGAGACAACAATGACATAGACGGCGCTGTTTTTCAGCACTCACCGACTTAAAAACAAACTAAAACTAGATCCTAATCCTAAATACAAATAAAGAAATGAAAAATAAAAGGTACAGTCTGTTAGCTTTTAGAATGTACCTCGGGCACGAGAGTAGTCTTCGGTTTACGCCGAAAGCACACGAGTGTAATACTACTACCTGCTCTGTATAAAACTTTTCTTTACTATTTTGAAAAGTTATGTAAATTAAGTGTCATATTAGTTCCAATATTTCTATTACACGAATAGATCCGATGCTATCCGATAGTAGCCGAGGTATATTCTAGAAGCTAACGGACTGTACACTATAATAT
This sequence comes from Yponomeuta sedellus, assembly GCA_934045075.1. NCBI lineage: Eukaryota > Metazoa > Arthropoda > Insecta > Lepidoptera > Yponomeutidae > Yponomeuta > Yponomeuta sedellus. The sequence goes on from OW203724.1 coordinate 23,651,158, forward strand.
AATTACAATTACTTATGTCGCGGCGTATTTCCGTTGTCTCAAGCTATTGTTTGTTTACATCTGGGGTACCTTAAAGTGGCACAGATTATAAAGGTTTTATGTCAATAGTGTCGTGAAAACTTTCCATGCTGAAAGTTTGATTGGCCCCGTTTATGGACTGCTTCACCATTCAAGGAAGCTTTTTCACACAAAAGATTTGGGGTATAGGCCTTTTATAGAGCCGTAAGCTAGCCAGATAAGGCCTTTGCCTTGCTTAAAAAAGCCTCCGCTCACAAAGCGGGCCAGAGAGGTACCTATGGCCGGGAATCTTTGTCTATTTATCGCATGCGAGATAGGGATCATACTGATAATAATATTATAGGAGAGTCCCAACCGCTGTCAACTGCATTTAATTCGTGAAATAAAGAAATTTTGTATTTTACTTTTTTTATACTTAATAATGGCCTTTTATATAATAAATATATTATTATTGTACATAACGAAATTTATACAAAACATAAACGTCATATAAATGAGTAGGTACATAGGCGAGCTTATTTCTATAAAAATATACTTGCTTGTATAACCTTAAGCCTAAAGTCCATGAATATTTATTCATTCATTCATTCATTCATTCATCCATCCATCCATCCGTCCGTCCGTCCGTCCGTCCGTCCGTCCGTCCGTCCGTCCGTCCGTCCGTCCGTCCGTCCGTCCGTCCGTCCGTCCGTCCGTCCGTCCGTCCATCCATCCATCCATCCATCCATCCATCCATCCATCCATCCATTCATTCATTCATTCATTTATGATTTATTTATTTATTTTTTAAATTGCATTTCTACATTTTCTCGTGTTTTTAGCACACCAGCCAATTTTTCTTCCATATCCTGCGGTTCACTGGAAGAAAATCCTTAGGGCATTAAGTCTACCATATTGTACACTTGCTGTAGTACAATAAAAGCGTTAATAATAATAACATTCATACCACATCCACGGATGGTTAGGGACGTCCCAAGCGGATAAACTGACCAAATACGGAACATATTAACAAAGGGCATATTAAAAAGTATCATAACATGCAACGACTAATGAACGTTGATGAAGCGAAGGCGAAGGATGAAATGATCTGTCAGGATCAGAGTAAGCGGCAATCCCTGGTCTCTACCTACCCCTCAGAGATGCAGGCGTATGTTTATGTAATGTGTGTAGCATCCACACAACACGATAACTAGTCACCTGGGCGTCGATTCTCTTAAATGACAAACAATGTTCGAGCAATGGCATGACAAGAGTAATGCCAACGCATGACATTACAACAACCGTATTCCACTACCTTTTACATGCATTACTCTGGCTCTGTCGCTGTATGAACCTTGTCATGCTCTTGTCATACTCATGCAGTTTCACTGTGCTACTCGGTCGGTCAGCCGGTATTGCCACTTTGTGAACTGGAAATTCTACCTTAATATTCGGAGCACAAAAACGTTGCTTGTAAGGATTGTATCTGCAATAAATCACTTATATTTCAGTTTTTTATAACTTCGCAATCTTTAGAGGGTTTTAATCACAACAAAGCTATCAAAATTGTATTTATTTGTTAGAAATTTGGCTGTTTGTGAAGTTATCCAAATCCAAGCGTAAAAAACAAGCAAACTAATCTGTACAGTATCACTTGACCATCAATTGTTAAGTATGTTGCCAGATCGTAAATTTTAATACAAAAACCGTACTATTTGGCTTTCGCCAGTAACTTTTTTGTGCGACCGCCCTCACTGTAGCTTTAGGTACAAACTACTCCATTTTTGAATATTTTTAGTCATAAAAATGGTTTGTTTCCGAAAGTGTCTAACGCAACGTTTCAAGCAAGACTTTTTCATTAATATCAATATCTAACATACGACATACAGTAAGCATAGCACAAGTCGTGTTTAGTTCTAAATAAATAAAATAAAGTATTTTTAACCGACTTCAAAAAAGGAGGAGGTTATCAGTTCGATGCATATATTCCTTTTTTTTACTATTTTTTCGCATATCCTCGTCAAATATTAACCGATTTGGATAAATTTTATTTTGTTCGACTGGGTATATGATCCCATTAGTTTCATTTTAATTTGGTGAAGATCTAATGAAGACTTTCAGATATGAAGAAAAGGCGTAATGAGGCCCATCCATTAGTAATATGCTTATTATGTTTCAGAAAATATAGCGTAAAATTTGTCCCAGGGTAATCTGGTAATGTTCTGATGAAGACTCTGAGATGGAAATTGAGAACTTCAAATTTTAAGGCAAAAAAATTAAGTTATGTTTTGATGTAAGAAACACTTTGTTCATCAAATACTTTCATTCAGTATTCATTGACATTCTCTGTGTCTGTTCGACATTGTTACGACGTTGAACCTAGAAATCCGAAATTTAAGTTGAAATATGTAGTTTCCTAGGGTAGCAAACCCAAGAAAAATCAAGAGCCAGATGTAGAATAGACCAATAACACCTATAAGTGTAAGGTACCGTTGCACTTATTAAACCAGAATATAAGTCAAAATACACAATTTACTGTCGTGGTTATTATTCCCTTAGTAAAAAATATACTACATGCAATAGTTATTAAAGCCACATTGTCTATTTTAAAAAATTAAAATATTAAAAGCATTAAAAGTTAAAATTACTTTGCTGAATTCCGCCAAAAATCCCACAAGCACCATGCGGTTAGCTAATGCACCGCCCTCCCTCCCACTTTCAAGAAAAAGTGGGAAGACACTATTATGGATTTCCGCAAAGTAACGCCTGATTCTATACAAAATATTAAAATAAAATCCGACTTCTGTACAAAATACGTAGCAGAGTCTACCTACTCTCTTTATTTTTTAATCCTATTCATCTTAAGGCTGTCTGGAAGAGATAGCTCTCAGCGATAAGACGGCCAATTCCACACTGTGTAAATTAGATATTTCAGCATTTCATGTAGGTTCAAAGTGTATGGTGTGTACGGTCCTAAAGTAACCGGAATATACTACATAGGCTTTACAAGATAACGAGTAAGTCTACAAACTAGTAACTAGTCTATAATATAGTCTACAAACGTAAAAAAAGGAAGATTTCGTACTAATTCTATTGAAATTTAAATAAACTTTTAAGATTTGTAATAAGGAGGCGCAAGTAGTTCTACGGAATCCTATGATGCGCGTGGCCCGACACCCACTTGACCGAAGTTTGGGCGAAATATTTGATTAAATATATTTGATCTTACCAAATATGAACTGAAACAGAAATTAACAGCATACTTAAACACTCTTTCTTATGATCGAACATTTTTGAAATTGATGTGATAATAGCTCATTTTACTTCTCACCTTCCGTTAGACTTCCTAGTACAAACTTTTAACATACATCACTGCCATAATGCACAAATATACACTCATCCTACCTTTTCACACACCCTCTGCTCAGTGGTTGAAACCCGAATCCAAGACTCCGGTCGTAGGGCTGAGCAGACACACACATGCACACACAGTTATATACACGTACATTTTAGTCTCTTTTATTATATAAGTTTTGCAAACATCTGTCATTTTTTATACTAACTTTTGTATACTTAACACCTTATGCTGATGATGCGTCGAATATAATACCGTTCTTTTGTAGACCGGGAGGCCTGGAAACCTAAGATACAGATCTTTTGATCTAGTTTAGGCTCCAGTCTTTCCACAAATAGTGCATTCTGTTGTATTGTATTATTTATCCAATGTTATTTTGAATACGAATGTAATTTGTGGACAGAAAAATAAACTATTATCTTAGCTTATTTACAATCGAGCTACAATAATTCCAGCTCCGAAGTAAGTAATATTAATTATTTCATTTATATAAAATATCGTATCGTATAACTTTTAACTCCAAACCGTATACCTTTTCAAGCATACCGGCGTACTAAATGGTAAGCACAGACTGGCAACACTATTAGTTTGACAAATTTAGTCTGTGTGAAGTAGACATCGTAATTCGTACCTAGGACGATTTCTAATTTGTGACATACGTCGGTTAATAAAATAAAGTTTCAGTTATTAAACTCTTCATAACAAACCTTTCGTTAGTGTACAAAGTGAAAATGAAGTGTTTGTGTATTAATTGAGCATCGAAATCGGCATGAAATGTAAGGAACGAAGCCAATACCGAACGAATGAAAGTCGTGTCATCGAGACTTCTTTGTATGCAGGCTTTGGTGAGTGTAAAAGAAACATTGATGTGGTCCTTATCCTTATAACACCCCGTTGGATTCCAGCATGGTACTGGAAAATATGTATCACTATTTATCTCTGTAAATTACTGGTGTGCAATAAAGAATTTTCTATATATCTATGTAATTATCATAGCCACTGTTTCTTTACTGTGGACATCAATCATCCAGCCCGTTCTCGTTCACTGCGAGGCATAGGTCCTCCGCCATCCTCATCCAGCCACTGCAAGCAATATGAATGTAGACAAAGGGTACTAGTTCCACAATGTAGTAATTTTCGTGCATATTTACGAAGCTAAATATCACAATCCTATGTGGTAACAGTTAATATTGATGTGATGTCACGACACTGGGTATCCTAGTGTGGGGCCAGAAGCAATGTATGTGCCAGTATGTAAATGTTATGTTATGTTATGTATATACATCACATCAATATTAACTGTTAGAACTTATATAAGTTCTAGGTGTGATCACTTCATTGGATAAAGAAATCCTTCTTTAAAATGTGTGTATTATAGTCACAAATATAACTTCTTTCAGAGAACCGTCTTCATCTTCAGCATGGCAGGGGTCTCCACTGATTGGGTCATTGACTTCCACTCCCAATGGAAGGCTCACACTTGTGGAGGCAAAGAGCCAAGATTGCTACGAAACAATCTGCATTTATAAACAAAATTTGTTTATATAAATACATGCTTACCTGTCTGGGATCCAGAAGTGAGTATTATGTTATGTTGAGGCCATGTATGTGTCTAAAGGCTGGTTCCTGAATTGAGAAATACACTCAGTAAATACTTTGCTGAGAAATTCTTAGAGACAGCACTGAGTTGAGTTTTAACTTAGCGAAATTCTCAATTCTATAAATACATAGCGAGCCCCAATGAATCGAACTGATGACCTCTGTTTTCATAGTTAGCCACTGGGACATCGACAATATATAGAAGCTATGTAGTTATTTATTAGGTATTTATGTTAGTAGGTTATTACTTATGTATTGTATATGTATGTATTTATATTTCTTTGATGGTTTATGTAGTTTATTCATTTACTTATTAGAATTTATTAATATAATTTATATATTTATTGGGTAGATATTTATCTTGATAGGATTTTGTTATCTGTGTAAGTGTGTAGTGTATGTTGTGCACATGCATAGACCTGTTTCACATCTCCACTCCGAATCCCCAAGGTTTGTTGGAAGAAATCTCTCACAGAGATAAGCTCGCCTTTGTACATGTATTTTCTTAAATTTATTATTTATGTTTTAAAGTATAATAATAATAATAGTTGTCAAACAATACCATACATAGCATTATTGCTATAATTATGTGTACCATAGCAATAATGCTACATAGATAATGTCATTAAATTCATGCCTTGTAATCAAATATTGTTAGAAGTCAGGAATCCAAGTTATTGATAATAATATAAAATTATTTTGAATAATAAAATATTTATTTACAACACTGAGAAAACATGTGATAAACACAATTTTAAGAAGAATCTTTTTTGGTTGTTATAATAAACTATGATTTGCACCTTAAGTCACATTTCTTTCTCCACAGCCTCTCCACAAGAACTTGCTACAGTGCCACACCCTCGAATAAGTCCCGGCGTCTGCGCTCAACACTCTGCACACAAGACGTTCTCGGCGTCAGCTTCCAAATTCTGAAAATTGAAGAATTCTAGTAGGGATTTGTTCAGAGGTTTCGAAACTGACAGTAGCTAGTCAGAGCAGGGTCACACTCATTTGCAGTTTTGGTGTTACTTTGAAATAAATCTTTTGATTTGATTGAAAGCCACTTCCTTTTTTTAATTTTGAACAATTTAGGTACTTATGTGAAATAATTTTGTATTGTTACTTCTATTTTTTTTATATTTGAGTGAGGTTGTAACCAATAAAACTTGTTTTTTAAATATGTGCTTTTTACAATAGTTATCAAACCTTACCTAAATCTGTGAATTACTCCACTTCTCAGTCTTCTCTCAAATGTAAGTGGAGGCCGAGTGTGTGGCTTTGCCATAGATTGGCATAATGAGTAGAGTACGGTGTCCTGGCATGCATACACATAATGTTCAAATCTAAAACAGGCAATATACCATTACAGTCTATTTATTCTTACTTGTCCAATTTAGTAAACAAGATTCTAACCTTACTAGACATTTTCTCGCAAATTCATGAACTATGTTTATAAAATTGGCAGCGTGTTATCTAAAAGAGTGTTCCAAGTTACTTAATTTATGGAAATATGGCAGTTTTGGACTAAAAAGTTACAGTTTACGGGTAGAATCTTGTTTACTAAATTGGACAAGTAAGAATAAATAGACTGTACATGGATTGTGTTTTATATAGCTACATGGAAACTAGCCAATACTTAGGTACTTACAAATCCAACATGTGGGGAGTGGTACCCCTTTCTATTGAGAAACCGCTCTTCACGGAGTGCTGCACGAAGAATGCATGCCATGGCATCAATAAAGCCCCGCAGTCCATCAATTTCGAATTGTCTAGAATAAGAAAACAATTATTGAAAGTGAATTCAAGTTATTTAGTAACTTTTCTATGTTTATGCTTGAGCTTGTATAACTTCGATTTGATGAGATGCACTTCTCTCTACTCCAGTAGGTAATTTTTTTTAACAATACAATGATGTGTGGTACAGTGCCACTCAGGGCGGTGGTAGCGGAGCGGTGTAGAACGCCGGCCTCTCAATCGGGAGTTCGTGGGTTCAAACCCCGGCATGTACCAATGACTTTGTTTTCTAAGTTATGTACATTTGTGAAATTATAGTACCTAGCAATACTACTCGCCGACGGTGAAGGAAAACATCGTAAGGAAACTCTAGTGTCTGAAGTGTTAACGTACCTCAGCGCTTGCTACGTACAATGGCCCAACTATGAGGCTAAGTGCGGAAATCTCAGGTTTAACTAACTAACTAACAGTGCCACTCACATGTTTCAGTGTCAAGTTACACATTTTTTACTTATCTGTCCCGAAATTAGGTACATAATTACAAAATAGGTCTTTTGCATACCACAGAAATCTAGTAGGTAAGTAAGTATTATGTTTTTATTCTAATACCTTGACACTGTGAAGGACACTGCCCTACTAGGGCCTGATATAAGCCTGTCACAAGAAAAGACGGCGATGAATGTCCGTAGAAGAAAGATTATACCTAACTTACTAAAAAGTAATCCAAGAGACGACCACCTCAAACTATTTATATTGAACTCATGTAACATACCTTTATTATAGGGGATATCCCGACTTGCCTCTGCTCCTGGGGTATCAATGGGATTAATTCGTCCGCCAAAAGCCTCAACCCATGTTTGGAAACACGGAAGGTTTTTGTGAACTCTGATTGTTGCAACGATTGCCGAAACGCGTGAAACCGACGTCTATTTCGGCGCTCTTGTACTCTGCGCTTCGCCCTGTTGACTATTTGTGATAATCGCTATCATAAACCGAGTGAAGAAGTATAAATTTTATTAAAAAAATACTTTTTAGCCTTCTTCGTCACAACTGCCAGTGAGCAATCATACCGAAAAAGCTACTGTTGTTCAAAGATACTAATATTGCAGCTGTCAGGTAGCTGTCATGCAGTTATATAGCTCAATGAAACGTCAAATAAGGAGTAGCATACGGATTTGACAGCCAGACTGTTACCAAGGAACTGTAATTTTGTAAGAGCATACGAAAGTGGCTCCATGTAGCTCGACGGTACCTGTCATGTCGTTCATTGGTCGTTAAATGGAACATTTGTGCTTAGTGGAATACCGCTAGCGTAAAACCTTGTAATTGGACTACCGATGAACTCCTTGAGAACTGTAATGTTGTTGAGTAGAATCGGGGCCCAGGTCCCAAACTAGGATACCATTTTTAGTGACAACTAGACAAGGGTGTCACAAATTGGAAATACAGCCAGGTTGAGACCATACATAGATAGATATATACGAACGCTTTATTGCACAACCAGAAAAAAGAATACAACCATGATTCTTAAATCTAAGTAATATTAGAAAATTGGCGGTCTTATCGCTAAGAGCGATCTCTTCCAGACAACCTTTGGCCATCCAAAGGTTGTCTGGAAGAGATCGCTCTTAGTGGATTGCATGAAGAATATGGTCGGTACGTGCATCGAATCGAAATATATTAAATCGAAAATATATTATATTGATACCAAATAGCAAAAGAGTGCGACGCTATATAATACGTAGGCCTCCAGTGGAAATTGAAGGAACACCTCTGTAGATTGTAGACAATAACAGTAACTATTATTTGAGCCAACCATAACGTTAAGCTGCGTGACTTTTAGGCAACGTAAAGCTAAACGTAGCGTCACAAATGTGGCAAGATGGCTATATACAGGGTGTCTCATTCAAATCGGTCAGTATGGGAAAGTCTGAAACTATAAGACATACGAAGATCTGTTCTGAGGAACCATGTCATCGATTTCAATAAAAAGAAAAACTGCATTCATACATTTTAAAAAAACATCTGTAGTCCGTTCGGGAATCGAACCCGGTTGCTTTGAAAAAAAAAAACCTACACTATTTCTATTTAGATATCGATTGTTTAGGTCTTAAGCAGTAAATTTCTGTATAAAACATGATGTCTAAAATGAATAAAATGCATTCGCTGGCACGGATAGCCAGAGGTCGCGGGTTCGAATCCCGGCATGGGTGGAATTTTTAGCCTCTAAAATATGTTTATAAAATTGTCCTTAGCACGGGTTAGTGCATTAAAAATAATATAATCATTTAATGCTCCGAGGCACGCTTCTCGCTGGCACTGACTGAAAATCAGCGCTGAAGGCTTGCCCATCAGCATAATAGTATGCTGAGTCAGTTGCCGTTTATAGCGGCAGTGACACGCCGTCCCCTTTAGTGTTCTTTTTTTTTTTTTTTAAATGTTATTTATTAATGTGTTTTAAGTTTGCTTTGTTATTGTGGCGTGTGTACGGTGGCTATAATGTTTTTTCTTCTTCTTTCTTCTGTCTTTAACGACCCTCATCTAGCCACCGCCAGCAATATGCCTTACATTGTCGGTCCAACGAGTTGGTGGATGTCTAATGCTGCCTATATCGTCATATCTAACACATAAACAGATCCCATACTTTTCTATTTCTATTTATCATTTTACATTAATTAGAAGCGCTCCTGGCCTTGTCGAACCGAGTAATTGATTACAATCACTTGAGTTAAGCAACAACAGGCGCGGTCAGGTGCAGGATGGGTGACCGTCCGTGTCTATTGCAAGGGCATTTTCCCGAGCGTTTCCGTGCTTGGCAATCTTACAATCCTCCACCAACCCGGACTCGGCGGGTTGGTGGAGGATTGTAAGACAGTGGCCGGCCTTACTGTCAGAAGTTATCAAGCCGCCCCTAAGGCCTCTGACATAGCTTAACGACTGTCATTATATGACAGCCGGCACCAACGGCATAACGAGCCTTGCGAAGCACGGACCGCGCCTGTTGTCAGTTGCTTAACCAAGTGATTAATTCCAATCACTCGGTTCGCCTAGGCCACGAGCGCTTCTATTGACACTAGCTGGCCTGAATTGGAAGCTGCCGCGAACCACCGTCAGAAGTGAAAATCTGTGGTTAAGGCCCTAGGCTCCCCTAGGAGTTAAAGGACCGAAGAAGAAGAAGCTGCTTGCCCTCACCAGGAATCGAGCCTGGGTCTCTCGCTTCTATTGTTCTACTCACTTATATTTTCATATATTTCTTCTCTTTCACGCTAACCACTTCGCTTAATTTTGCATGGAAGAGTCGTCGCGCGGTAGCCGGTGGCTAGCTCCACGGTACAGTCGATAGCACGTCCAGTTTTACATCCGTAAACTTTAATCGGCTTCGAAACGGGCGACGTCACAACGAATGTGAGGTTGCTGTGTTGTGTACCAGTAAACTTGTAAGCCAAGCACGTATTGGCAATATTGGCTAATTTGGTAAACATCGGCCGCATCGACGTATCACGTAAATGATATCGTCTCACGATAGTATTACTCTGGCATAGCGGTGGTAGCCGGCTTCTCAATCGCGAGGTCATGGTTCGAATCCCAGCATGTGACATTGTTTTCTAAGTTTGTATCTACATTTGTGAATTTGTAGTAGCAATACCACTCGTTAAAAGTGAAGGAAGTAAATCATGATCTAGAGTCTTATCGTATTAACACACCCCAGCGCTAAGTTTTTCTACTGTATTCTGGCGGTACCGGTTGGTATTTTTCGCGCCTGTAAGCACTCATGATTGGTTTCTAAATTTACCGATTGGACAGCCCGCAGCGCGACGCATAAAATATATTTTTTAATACAGTTGCTCAAAAAGTGGCGTATTGCAGGGACGTATAGCGTGCGGGATGTGGGCTATTACACACGCATGCTGTTTTTTTTACCTTTCCCGCACTCGTGCGTTTTCTTTCCCAACTGTCAAAATAATGTCTATTGAAGAGAAAAACCAACCATGAAGTTTTTACTAAAAAAAATCATAGAAGTTTTTATGAGCTACTAATTTGCTTCAATATCAGATTTAATGATTTGATTGAATGAGTTAAGTTAGGTTTCATTTCATTTCATCTCAGTAAATTTCACTTTTATTTCATATCAATAAAAAAATTCTACTGACGACTTGGCTGTATGGGCATAGTTCCCTTTGCCTACTATAATGGGTGAAGAAAAAAATCTCTGCTTATATTTTTTTACGGTTGGCGCCATTTTCCAAATAATTTTTCTTTATTAAATTGCTTATTTTTTTCGCAACTGTATTAAAAATAGTCGTTCAGTACTCGTGCGGAACCGTCATTGCAACTTGTTCCGACTGACAACCCTCGCCTTCGGCTGCGCCTCGGCTCAGGTAGACATTTGTCGGAACTCTTTGCAATGACAGCCTTTCCGCACTTGTAATGAAATATACTACTATAATCTTTTCTTCTTCAAAGTTTTACAGACTTTTATTATGTGTACATAGGCTGCTACTTATGTATGCGGAATCTGGGATTCCAATAATTTTAAACGCAATGTCTGACCTCCATGGTCAAATTTAAAAACCTATTTAGAGGCTCCATGGTCAAATTCGTTATTTTTTTAAATACTGGCCGCTAATATTTTTCTCTTATATACGTTAGTGTTTTGTTTTTGTTGGGTTTAAAATGTCATATCGCTGAAAAAATGGAACTCACTCGTGAAAATATTCGTGCTATGATTTATTACGATTTTCGACGTGGTTTAACGCAACAACAGTGCGTAGATCAATTACTTCGACTTTTGGTGGTGAAGCTTTATCAAAAACGACTTTGTATCACTGGTTTAGTGAGTTTAATCGCGGGCGCAGTAAGCTCACGGACGAAATTAAAGAAGGTCGCCCGAAATCGGTGGTTGTGCCACAAAATATTGAACCTGTGCGAAAACTAATAATGCAAGACCGCCATGTTATGTATCGCGACATAGAGGCTATTCTGGGCATATGTATGACAAGCATTCATAGGATATTACATGAACATTTGTCTGTAAAAAAATTTGTTCGCGTTGGATCCCGCACAACTTAACTCAGGATCAAAAAGACGCTCGCGTCGAATGGTGCATAAAACCTTAAAAAATTCAACAGAGGCGACTCAAAATCTGTTTATAATATCTACACAGGTGACGAATCCTGGATCTACGCGTACGATCCCGAAACTAACCAACGATCAAGAGTTTGGGTGTCTCAAAATGAGCCGAACCCTACGAAAGTGGCTCGTGCAAAAAGCACTGTAAAGCAAATGGTGGACTGCTTTTTTGGTATTAATGGCCATGTGGCTACAATACCACTGGAGAATCGCAGAACGGTTAATTCGGAGTGGTACACGACCATTTGTTTTCCGGAAGTATTTGAAGTAATACGCCAAAACAACCAGCGACGCAGAATCATACTTCACCATGACAATGCCAGCTGTCATACTTCTCAGGAAAAAACAAAATTTGGATGGTCAAAAAATAGAATTGATGGGTCATCCACCGTACAGCCCTGATTTGGCTCCCAATGATTTCTATTTATTCCCAAATGTAAAGAATAAATTACGTGGTCAACGATTTTCGACCCGTGAAGATGCCGTAGAGGCGTTCAAACAGCACGTTTTGGAGATACCTCAATCAAAGTGGAAAAAGTGTTTTACAAATTGGTTTCATCGAATGCAAAAGTGCATCGATCATAGTGGAGAATTCTTTGAAAAACAATGAAAGCATATTTAGCTATATACATTTGTTAATTTTTTCTATTCCGCATACATAAGTAGCAGCCCTCGTATGTACTGCAGTGTCCTCTACTTTGGAGTTTTTTTGGACATTTTTTCTCCAATATGATCTAGATTGTGAAATGGACACCTAGTTTGAATTGTAACGTTTATTAAGCCGCTGTTTCTGTGCTACTTTGAATAAAACCTTTTCATTTCATTTCATATGTCCTGCAGTGGGCGTCATATGGCTGATGATGATGATAAAGATGTGTATATCAGCCACCAATTAACTTCAAGAAGTAAAGAAAAAATTAAAAATCACCAAAGTCAGGAGCTGGAATTTCAGGTAGTTTTCGTTTGTCAGGTATATAAAATCATTAGAAAAGTTATTTGAGTAAATGTTTTATGAAAAGAAAACAAATATGAGTGATTTTTTCTTTGAGACTAACAATTACTGTAAACAATTTGATATTATATTTTTTGCAATTTCCAACACTTTCGCTAATATTATGTTTTTGGTTGACTGTTATATGTTGCAGTTTGATTTAATATTTTTATGTATTGCGTCGTCAAATAGATGTATCATTCTTTCTTTCTTATAATGATTATTTGTCTATAGCCAGGTCTAAAAGTTTTTTGAATTTAGCCAATTGGTCCTTGACTAAAGCCAAATAACTCTTAGACTAATTTTCTTTGCAATTTACCCACTACGTCCATAGAACGTTCGGCGTAATTTGCTAGTCAGTAGCGCGTCACTATGCGGTGCGGACGCATCTGAATGGAAATTCAAAGGGCTCCGTATGACTAGCATGCATTTGAATCGACAAAATTTTTTGAGGTACTGCTGAGGCAATTTATAATGAGTATCTTTTAATTTATAACTCACTTTCAATATGGGCTACTCTGTTATTGCTAATCAAATGCATGTTCTATACGAGTGTTATATTATAAAAATAGAGCGGGATGTTTAAAATTAAAGTAAGGTCAACAATGGCGTCTTTTTAGACCTCCGAAAAAACAGGGTAATTTAGTACTACTTCCACGTTCTTTTATAAATTTTTGGTAGCTTTAAGTTGGGAAATACAAATGTTGATGCCAACAATTATGTACTTTCCAAATTGAGTTTTTGGGGAATAACCACCAAATTAAACATTTTTTTCCTTTTGACTACTATTTTATTTATAAATTTGGAATATGGCAAATGCGTCTGCTATAAGACAAAAAGACGAAATAGCCTTCTCCTCTAGTTTTTGTTCCTACTAGCAAACGTATGCGTATTTACGTATACTCGTACCTACGCATTGTGTATAGTGTTCTCTACGAGTATCTGTATCTATATTTTATCAGTATGATACAAAAAACAACAAAAATGTATGTTTTATATGTTCATTTGCCATGTTGCACATTTTGCCAGCAATCGACATAAGATTTTATTAGCAAAAGACGCATATTTCCGACCTGGGACCATTCGTAAGAAATTCCCATATTTTAGAAAAACACATTTAAATCACACAAATATACTAGTATATTAAACTTTCGAATTGTTGTTAGAAAGCTTGGCCTAGTCGAACCGAGTGACTGGAATCTATCACTTGAGTTAAACAGCAACTGACGCGGTCAGGTGCAGGATGAGTGGCTGTCCCGTGACTGCTGCTAGTGGCATTTTTCCGAACGCTTCAGTGCTTTGCAAGGCACTTAAGCCGTCGGTGTCGGCTGTCATGTAATGACAGTCGTTAAGCCACGTCAGAGGCCTTATTTTATTTTATTCAAAAATATGCTCATGGGCGGCTCGATAACTTCTAACATTAAGTCCCGCCACTGTCTTGCAATCCTGCACCAACCCGGACTTGGCCCTCATGGTGGAGTGTCGCCTAACCTTCCTGCGTTGCAGGAAGAGACCTGTGCCCCAGCAGTGGGGATATACAAGGGTTGATGTCGAATAAATCATTTAATACAAATTTAAATGGCTTAACTAGTACGTAGGTACACTAGCGTATGCTAGACAGACTGATCCGATTGCTAAAAACATATTTTATTATTGCCGACCCACACACATGGAGATTTATAGGAAAATGGCATTTAAAAAAGCTATGTTTGAGTGTTTTAATAAATCAATTGGCATTTTTGAAAAAATGCTTTGTACTGTAAAATGTTGTGTGAATCAACTTCCGAGTAAAAGTGTCTCCATTTTTTTATATCCATTCAATAACTTCATGACATTAGCATGAAAAAGGTACTTGTTAATAAAAACATTGGTACGCTGAAAGGCTATTTTTATTTTACGCGATTTCGGAGTGTTATAGTACTTTGACCTTTAGCCCAATAGAACTTTACATTATTGTGAACAGCAGTATTTTAACTGGCTTGATAAAAGAAATATCTGAGAAATTGTTTCAAAATACTGGACGCTAACACCTTTTATTGCAACGATATTCGTTAAATTCTCTGTTTTGGCTGCAACTCACTGCAAGGCTATATTTCTCTCTAGTTTGACACCCGATATCTCAGTTGCAATGTCAGTTACGTCTATTTGGTTATTCAGTTGAACGAATACTACTCAAAAGCGCAGCCAAAAACTGCATGCCAAACGAAATAAAGAAACTTTTCGAAAAGGTACCAATTACTCTCAGTATATTTATGAAAATGTTATGTACGTCAGGAAAAATATCGGCAACTTTAAAACTGTACGTAGGCAACACAATAAAAATACTAGGAATAAACATAAAATTGAGTTCAAAAGATTTAGGCTGGCAAAGGTTAATACATCCTTCATGGGTCATTGAATACGTTTATATAATTAAAAAAAATCCCTGAATTTATACTGAGCTTGCCTGAAACGCGGTTAAAAAAATGTGTTAAGTACACTTTGTGGCAAATAAGCTACTGTAACATATAGGATCATTTAGATGACAATGATGTCTGGAATTAAAGCCAATACAATTCATGAGTTCTATATTTTATAATAATTATATTCGTTATCAACACTTGTATGTCCCCACTGCTGGGGCACGGGTCTCTTTCTGCATCGCAGGAAGGTTAGGCCATACTCCACCACGGGGGCCAAATTCGGGTTTGTGGAGTGAGTGGCGGGCCTTACTGT
Organism: Yponomeuta sedellus; assembly: GCA_934045075.1. NCBI lineage: Eukaryota > Metazoa > Arthropoda > Insecta > Lepidoptera > Yponomeutidae > Yponomeuta > Yponomeuta sedellus. The sequence continues at coordinate 23,666,679 of OW203724.1, forward strand.
CAGAAGTTATCAAGCCGCCCATAAGGCCTCTGACATGGCTTAACGACTGCCATTATATGACAGCTGGCACCAACGGCTTAGCGTGTCTTGCGAAGCTCGAAAGCGCTCGGAAAAATGCCACTAGCGTTAGTCACGGGACGCTCACCCATCCCGTACCTAACCGCGCCTATTGTTGCTTAACCAAGTGATTGATTCCAATCACTCGGTTCGCCTAGGCCACGAGCGCTTCGCTTAATAATTATGTAACCTCTGTTAATTAAGGACGTTGAAAAGACTGAGTTTGGAGTAAAAATAATAATAACAACTTCCACATAACACGATCACTTCTCCTGGTCCCAAACTGAGATATCCTAACAATCCTTGCCCTATCCCATCCTAATGTTTTCCTAACAATCACTCGTAATCAATCTTATATCAGGGGAACCAACAGCTAGCAGTACCCAATTTTAATGGAGTTTCCAACCCATCGGCATCGCTGAAATCATCCCGACACATCGGCCGACCCTATTCCAACTACGAGTGTGTTCATACACAGATGATAACTAGATTTCCATATCTTCTATCTCGTCGTTGTCAGGCTATACTAGTAAGAGCGCCACGTTGCGCTATCATAGGGGGTAGTGCCCATAATCCCAACGCAGGGCATGTGGGTTGGGGATCGCAGTTCGGTGGAATTGCACTGCAGGGGGCCCCGCTGCCCACCCCCCGATTTGTGTCCCTTTGTCTCCTTTTACGACACCCGCGGGAAGAATTGGGTTGAGGATTAGGAATCTTCTATCTATAATATATATAATTTCATGCTTCCATATAAACTGTTCTACCTGCTTTCCTGTCAAACATTTGACGTTATTTTTATAGCCCCTTAATTTTTGGTCTTATCCAATCCTGAAAAAAGGGTATGGACAGACGGACAAAATGGGATTCGTATTTTATCTTTTAAGCACAAAACCATTAATAGATGGAACCTACAGAATTAAATCGGTCATATTTAATATACTCGTACAAAAATCTTATTTCACCGCATTTTTTATCAAACTTCTGTGAACCAGTTACTATATTTCTACAAAAATTTTAATTAATGTCAATAATGGTGTTATCTTTTTTTTATTTTAGCCAGAAAATTAGGACTTCAATGTATCGCTTTTAGCAGAAATTTATCAAAGTCTTATTTTAGTGGCGCTGACTCGATTCATAATTTGCATTGAAGTTGATCACAATTTATCTACAAAAGGATCGCATGCCTTTAAAAGTCTTAACCAAGAATGCCCAATCAATTTTCTCTAATCGGTAATAAACAATGGATTGGTATGACAAAAGTATTCAACAGTTTAAAAAAAGATTTACTAGGTAACACTGCTGAATTATAGTTCTCAATCGGTAAAGATTATTGATAATAAATAGATAATTGCCTTCACGAAGCGATCCCCATTCAAAGTTTGGATTTTAAATTCATAAACGGAAAATAAAAACAACATTATCAATAACGTTAAATAGAGGTTAGACCGTATTAAGAATTACGAATAAATTCATTAGAAGGAAATTGAAGCTTTTTAAGAACTTTAATTAGAAGGATCTAATTTCTTTTTTTGTTCAGTTATTCTCAATTCTAAGCACGATGTTACCTCAATTTGTCTCCTTTCAACATTATCAATAAAGTTTCACTGCGAATCAGCAAGTCATTGGAAAATAAATCAGAAACATCATTCAGTAATTGTCTGTGTCTGAACGTAATATCAAAGGGCTCGGAAACTAAAATAAAACTCATTGGGTGCGAAAATAAGGCGAATTTGGCCCTGTGTCAGCGTCCAACTAAACAGAGTTTAGTTAGAACGATTACCTTTAGAGCATTTACTAGATATGCCTCTCTATAATAGTATTATGAACCTACGAACTTGCTCGCCACATTATCTATGACCCTTGCTCCATAAAATATACATTACTTAGTCTTTTATATACATTGAGCAGTGGTAGAACTGCTCAATGTTTAAACTTCTGAGTTTATTGTTCCGCTCAGTAGGTAGAACAATAAACTCGGAAGCAAGAGACCCAGGTTCGATTCCAAGTGCGGATATTTAGCTATGACTTTGTTTATTTTCAAAGTTGTGTACATCTGTGCATTTTTTCTCCAATGCATGTGGACGCCGAAAGGTTCTACAAAAGCTGGTACGTAACTTTTAATCGGAACTGGCTAGTGATTAAAGTTATTACTAAATAAGTCATCAGTATTATTTTTCTTCTAATTGAATCAAATGTAGTTGTTACGGAATGGACTGTATACTCGTACATAAGAAACCTGATGAAAAACGGATAAAAATAAGTTTAAAAGGAAAATATCGGAACAAATGGGGAATGAGATGGTGACAACAGGAATATTACAGAATGAGTGACATGAGAGAGAAACGTCAATGAAAAGAAAAATATACAATATCATAAAATGCATCCAAGGAGTCTTAAACAGTAGTTGTTTACTGTGTAACTTAGATATTGAAGTTTTTCATAACTCTAATCTCAAAATGTATGGTGTGCAATAAACCTATTGATCTAATCTATTCTAATCAATTAGTATTGACGAAAGTAATCGTTAGTTTTCACTAACTAAAAAAATGCGGGTTTGGGGGACTCAGACCAAGATCCTTGTTAGGGAGCTGGGTCGTCGCTTGAAAGACCGTGGGCTTGACTGCCGCTCCGGTGCGTATCTTGGACAGGGGGTCTCTTTGGCGGTGCAGCGTGGCAATGCTGCCAGCGTGTTGGGATCCTTTGGTTCAGATATTTTCCGGAGTGGTTTGTACAGTTAGGGTTTTTTGTGGGTTTAAATTATTATTATTTTATGTGTTCTTAGTACTGTGCATGTTTTGTTTTTATTAAGTGTGACATTTTTTGTAACTATTTTATTTTGTATTGAGATTTTTATCTTAATAAACTGTACTCGAAGCTACTAAAGAAATGGTTATTAGTTATTCGTTAATATAACTTTTTTCATCTGTGATATTAGTCACAATGGATTTCAGATCGAATAATTGACGAGGAATCAGATCACATTTGAAATATTGTTGAGAGTAAAAAGCATTTTAGAACACCTGTTTTCGGACTACGGTCAAATAAAGCAGCTTTGATTGTCAACGGAATCCTCCTCTAGATTAGGGTTTTAGTGTGATTAATGCGAACACACGTTTTCGGATCGGCATCGGTTGATGGAGATAATAATTGTGGAATAGCATAATTTAGATAGAGATAGATGGATAGAAAGAGATTGCACAGCCAGAAAAATATTACAACCATGATTCTTAAATCTAACTAATGTTATACAATTGGCGGTCTTATCGCTAAGAGCGATAAATTCAATGCAATTTATTTCAACGTAAAGAATTTACATTCTGTTTGCTGAATGTCAAAGTACAATGTAACATGAAAGTGAAAGCCGCCGCCTTCGGGCCGTTATGTATTGGAGAATAAGCCAGCGGGAAAAAAAACTCCACTCTGACCATCTTTTCTCAAGTCCTTTTAAATCTAATATATTAGATACCACCTCTTCTAGACAACCTTTGGATGGAGTGGATTGCATGAAGAATATAGTCGGTACGTGGTGCATGTACATAAATAATTAAATCGAAAATATATTGTTAACAAACAGCAAAAGATACCGTAGGTATTCTCGCACATGTAATAACTTATAATTACCTACGATATAATGTACATTATATAGAGAATACTTTGTCTTATTTTATAATATATATACAATTCTACTTTACGTGATTATGTCACTGAACTCCTCCTAAACGGCTGCTAACCTGCTAACCGGCTAACCTACGAGGCGGGCCTAGTAATAAAAGTAATCTATTCCAGACAACCATTGGTTGGCCTGGACCAAAACCAAAAATATACAAAAAGCAAAACAGTGCTCCAAAATAGACGCTGTAAGTTCCTGTTCGTCCATTTTGTGTGAGGAGAAATATAAATCAGGATCCACACTCTGGAATTCTTCGATAATGTATGTATATATTGCTTACGAACGCTTGTAATAGTTTTTGCTTTGAAAGACGGAAAAAATTTAGGGACTGTCAAAAGAGCCACTTCAGTCTGATAATCCATTGAGCTATGTCGATCAATTTAGTTCTCTGGCGAATTACTTTGCGAATTACCAAGAGTAGTAAAAGATATATTCCGGTAAATCTACAGGTAGGAATTTTGCATGCGAAATGATCGACTTGACCGGTTAAGTCGTGTTAAATGAGTTAACCCGGGCTGACGCAAGTGGGCCTAAGAATGTTGTTTAATAAATAACTTGTCGCTGATATTCAATACTGTTTAGTTTTGATTGGTATCTAAATAGTTGTACACTGGTATGATTTTTTGTTTAGCTGACTCTATTGTTTGTCTATTTGCATTTTTTTAGTCACGAGTGAAACGTGAGCAAAGCAAGTTTTGTTGTCAAACACCAATTTCACTGATGCACTAGGATATAGCTCAGAGAATCAGCAAGCTGAAGTGGCAGTGGGCTGGCCATATCTCGCGAAGAACCGACAACCGTTGGAGCAAACGTGTCCTTGAGTAGAGACCGCGACTCGGCAAACGTATTATGGGACGCCCTCCGACTAGGTGGGATGACGATCTGCGAAAAACTGCAGGCAGAAGCTGGATGCGGCAAGCTGAAGACAGGGCGCTATGGCGCTCATTAGGGGAGGGATATGTCCAGCAGTGGACTAGTATAGCCTGACGATGACGATGACTAGGATAAAAATTAGGAATCCATTATGTACGTAAAATAAAGCATAAAATTTACATATTATATTTATAGACAAGCACGGTACAGTGACAATTCGATATCAACCCTTTGTATGTGGCCCTATGCACTGTGAGGCTATGAAGGTTTAGCCATTCTCCACCACATAGTTAGAATATTTAATTTATTGCTATTTACCTCGACGTTTCGACGAATTAACAGTCATCGTGACCACGATGACTGTAACGTCGTCGAAACGTCGAGGTAAAAGAGCAATAAATTACTACGCGATTAAGCGCCGAAAATATTCTATGTGTACCTACAAGTCGCGAAAGTTTAAAATATGATATTCTCCACCACGGGGGCCAAGTGCCGGTTTGTGGAGGATTGTAAGGCAGAGGCGGGCCTTACTGTCAGAAGTTATCAAGTCGCCCTCTGACATGGCTTAGCGACTACCATTACATGACAGCCGGCACCAACGGCTTAACGTTCCTGCGAGCACGGAAACGGGCTTCGCAAGACAGTAACAATCAGTTCTTAAGAATTCACAAGTGGTTCATACGCGTCTGCGTCGAGTCTGGTATACAAATGTTACTTGATGACTTATTGATATTAATTCAAATCAGTAATGACATTATACATATAATGTCAATTTAAATAAAATAAGTTAATACGAGTAATCGTGCGGCGTGTATGCATGCAACGACTTATGAATGTTGATGAAGCGAAGGTGATCTGTCAGGATCGTGGCAAGTGGCAGTCCCTGGTCTCTGCCTACCCTTCTGAGATACAGCCGTGAGGTTATGTCTGTATAAAAGTAAATAATCAAATTAAGTAAACTAAAAGCTGCCACGTCAAAAAAATATTTTTAAATCAACAAAACCTTAATCGAATCGGAATAATTAGAATCGATTTTGACATCATAATGACAGATTTATTTCAAGAAAACGAAGAGCAGAAAGCACCACCAAAAGATATTCCGACGGGGCGAGGCGTAAGAATACTTTGAACTACATCTATTATAGTCTGTCAGCTTATAAGAATATACCTCGGCTACTATCGAATGGAATCGGATATATTCGTGTAATAGAAATATCAGAACTAAAGACACTTAATTTCGAAATCAGAACTCGATCATCAGTAAAAAAACCGGCGAAAATTGGCGAAAACTGAAGCCTACTCTAGAGCCCGAGGTATATTCTAAAGACTAACAGACTATACCACGAAGACCAGAATAAAACCCCAAAATCAAATTCAAGCTGCGCGCGGCGTAAGAATACTTTGACCCATGTCTATTACAAAGGATTTAGTCTGCCAGTGTGCGCTTAATCCTGTACAAGATTACCTACTTGCCGAATTTCATAGTTCTAGGTCAACGGCAAACCCCCTATGAATTTTGATTCCCCTATCTGTGGAAATAGGTACATTTTTTTGCGACATAACTTTTTTCTGCGTTAACTTCGAATTTTATGTTTTCACAACTTTACATTTGAGTATACCGTTGGAGTAAGCGTGTTCTGGAGTGGAGACCGCGACTCGGCAAACGTGTAGAACGCCCTCCGACCAGGTGGGATGCGGCAAGCTGAAGACAGGGCGCTATGGCGCTCATGAGGGCTATGTCCAGCAGTGGACTACATAATATAGCCTGAAGAAGACGAAGAAGAAGAAGGAGATACGGTTTCAATTTTAATTTGATACATCCACGTGCATTCGAGGTAAATGTCTTGACTGACGGACAGATGGACGGACGCCCGTCACTACACTATAGGTACTACGGCCCGAAGGCAGCGGCGTATATTGTACATTCTTCTCCTTCTTCAGGCTGTATATTATTAGTCCACTGCTGGACATAGCCCTCTCCTAATGAGCGCGTTGGGTTGTGCTACCACTGGGAGGAATTGCCCATAATCCCCACGCTGGGCATGCGGGTTGGGGATCGCAGTTTGGTGGAGTTCTATGCAGGGGCGCTGCTGGCCACCCCCGGTTTGTGTCCCTTAAGTCGCCTTTTACGACACACGCGGGAAGAATTTGGATTGGTGCTATTCTCTAGGCCGACACCACAAGCCAATATTGTACATTGGCAGTAGGTATATTATACTATTTTTATTTTTAATGCACTAACCCGTGCTAAGGACAAATTTAAAAACCTATTTAGAGGCTAAAAATTTCACCCATGCCGGGATTCGAACCCGCAACCTCTGGCTATCCGTGCTCAATTGGTAGAGCGCTGGCACGAATCCCGGCATGGGTGAAATTTTTAGCCTCTGAATAGGTTTTTAAAGTAGGTATATTGTACATTGACTTTCAACAAAAAACATGTGAATTTTTCACGTCGAATTTAAAAAAGAAATACTTTATTTCATTTGACGGACAACCAAGTGATTATAACAACCGGTTGTCATAATATAACAACGATTATATTATGACAACCGGATTATAAGAGTTTCATTTTTCCTTTTAAGACACGGAACCGTAAAAAATTAAAATGTGGTTATTCAAAGAAACAGTAAATGTGACCAAATTAAACTACTTGTCCATTTCAATATCTTTTCAAAGTCGATACGATACGATATCAACCCTTGTATGTCCCCACTGCTGGGGCACGGGTCTCTTCCTGCATCGTAGGAAGATTGGGCCATACTCCACCACGGGGGCCAAGTCCGCATTGGTGGAGGATTGTAAGACAGTGGCAGGTCTTACTGTCAGAAGTTTTCAAGCCGCCACTAAGGCCTCTGACATGACATAACGACTGCGATCACATGACAGCCGGCACCAACGGCTTAACGTGCCTTGCGAAGCACGGAACTTGGTCCTTATCCTTTAAATATTGCTATTCATTATTTTACATTGCAAGTCGTGAATTGAGAAAGTAATCTTAAAATGAAGTAAATGTAAGTAAATGGACGAGTAAGTGAGTGTTTAAATAAGTACGTAACCACAAATTATTGAAACTGCCTGTAACTTATTTCCTGACTCAAAACCGCAGTTATTTCTGAAGAAAAAAGACGCTATGATCGAAGCTGGTATGTATCGTGCAATGACATTTTCCCCTCCTTTCCAGTTAGGAAATGTCTGCAAAGAGGGCGGCCTGAGGGATACAATTAATCGTCTACATATACAACAGATACAAAACTAGGTATGTACGCTTACAGCCAGTGGAACACGTGCATGCTTGAGTCTGTCCATCAAAGGCTAGCTTAGCGATTTACTGAACCGTAACACCGATGACTGATCCAACGCCTTCGTCTTAGGCTCATTAAACACTACACTTGATAGATATAGGATTGATGTTTCCGTTTCTCTTTCGTGGCATGTGATTTTTAGACGTTCTTTTCCTGTTTTGCGTATAATGAAATGTGAAATGAGAAGTTAATAAGATTAGATTGTAAGCACGATCAAACCTCGATCAAGCTTATCGCGGTGGTAGTACGCGTGAAGATACCCACATTTTGTTTTCTTATATACATTCGAGATGGCTGGTATCCACAACATAAGCAGTTTTCTGCCTACTGACATCAACTATGACATAATAATAAATATGTACCTACCAACGATGTATCTTGTGATATTGAATCAAAAAAAACTTCTTTCTTTTCGTTTTGTGTCCCTTAACGTATCGGTAAAGTTTCATTGCAATCCAGCTTGTAGTTTGTGAATAAAAACTAAACTGCTTTGGCTTGGGAATTACTCCATGAGAAACCTCTCAAGTGGTAAATTCTAAGTGGTACAAGACGTCTAAATATCTACAAAAATCAAATTTCAGATTACTAATGTCTTAATCACTTGCATGCAATGACTAATGAACGTTGATGAAGCTAGGGTGGTCTGTCCGACGGCAAGTGGCAGTCGCCACGACCAAGTAACTACAGTCCAGTTACTTTGTACCCTTAATTTGCATCCTTGCAAATCAAATAATCATCTCTCGCGAAGAGCATCGAATCGTGCGAGCTGCGAGGCACTAAAATAAAAATAAAAGTTTTATTACGATATAGGTCTTGTATGGACACCTGTATCATATTATAACTTTTTAATCATAACGATACACCTATACAATCTCCAGCTGGACCAAGAAGGTTGAACCTTTACTTTTAAAAAAAGGTTTCAATTAACGAGTCCCACAGAGCATATAAACACTACGTTTTAAGAGACGGGACCTCCCTATATGCTTTTGTAATGAGTTTAGCCCCGTTAGCAATACCAACCAATAGAGCAAAAATGCAATGTCAAAAGTGCTACCAACATAACAACTTGTCTGTGCATTAGGGACGTCCACTTACATTGGTACTACATTTATCGATATCGATAAATTTTCATCCAGGGGCTCCGCAGTTAGCCAAATGAAATTAATAAAAATCAATGTTTTCAATAAAACGACGAATGAAATTAGTATTTTATTATTGATTATCAAATCACAATAATTGTGATCAAGGCGTATTGAATTTATTTCAGCAACTATTTGGTTTTTCTTTATAGGTGTCCAATCTGAGCGAACTTCATCAATCGGTGATTTGGATTCAGGTGCTGTAATCGTCAAAAAAAGTTAAGTTAAGTCGTTATTGATTATTAATTTGTTGGTTAACTATGCTACTTACCGGGATAGTTATGATAATTATGCTGAGATTCCAGGCCACAATAATTGTGGTCAAACCCAACTGGACCAATAGCAACAGCTGATATTTTGGCTGCTGTACAAGGTGCTGAAAATGATAACACTTTGTAATTTATCAAAGTAAACAAACACTAGTTACAAAAAACTTCAGCGATACATGAAAAGTCTACGTACCAGAGTTGTTTTGTGAAGCTCAACAACTAATAGGTTTTTGTATAGCTGAATCTGAAAATAAAGAATTGCAAGAATAGTCCGAAAAAAAAATAAATATCTTAGTTCCTGTTTACCACATAACTGCATAATTGACTATGTAACTATCAAATACATTTTTATAAAAAAATATTTTAAGTTAAAATTAGTAAAAAAATATTTTAGTAATTCCAATCACTAACCAGTTTCAAGTGATGCGACTGACTGGCTAGGTGGTAAGGAAACTCAGCTAGTAAGTAATCAGGAAGAGGAGGCGCATTTATAAGTAGAGAAGGTACAGCCCTGTAAAAAAATGTTTATCTAAGTAATGTCATTTATGTATTAAGACGTAATAATAATATTGCGTTCTAAATGATGGAGCAAAATACATTCAAATGTTCGACGTAAAGCAAGGCGTATTTTGTGTTTTATTACATAATTATTCATGAAATTTAGTGAGTGTTACATTATAAGTTAATAACACAACTCACCATTTCTTTAATCGGCTTCCTTTTAAAATCGTTGTAAAAATCTTTCGGCCGGAAATGATCTCTTCAAACATATTTATGTTGGTGGAGTTTTTCGATGGGGATATACGATATAAGATCTTCCACAATTTTCACCCATTGTCTGCATCTAAAAAAAAAAAACAACATTCAATGCAGCCACTAATAGTGCATCGTTGAAACATTGTTATGGCTTACAGCAATTCACCCGTCGTACACTGAGTAGTAATTCTGACCAAGGTACTTATCAGATATTTTTTTATCGATATTGAATATGTGTATGGCACATCACTATGACATTGAAACATAGTATTTTTCTCATAGTATATTAATTACGTTATTTAACATAATTTATGATCTTGCTCTTGTGCAAGATGACAAAAACTGTAGCCAGAAATACTTACCGGTCTTCATCCCTAGGAAATTTACCCATAAACTTTCTTTTGGTACCCTTTGACCGGCTGCATCTTATTTTACAAATGGCACAAGTTCGACACCATCCGATCAATGCCATTATTAAAAGAAAATCACTAAACACTGTACAACAAGATACACACAGCTAGATATTGAACAAACTTAAAACACAAAAAAAATAACTAGAAAACGTTCTATTAAAAAACTGTACCGCTATTCGAAGCCTACTTAATAATATGACTCAAATTAAGCGAGTCATATTATATGAGAACAGCGTTCTTGGTTTCCGTATCTGTGGCGGTTACCTATGTCTGTCATATACACTCCGTCCTGTCTACCTATCTCTTTCACACTTGGCAGCCGCTGTCACGATGACGTTTAAAATGTCACTTTGATTCATAAAAGAAGTATCGTGAGCGGACGTTCCTCATTGGCGTCTTGATTCCCGACCTGTGCGGACGAAACTACACTGCGTGTCGGTGAGATTTATAATTTATTTCCTTAACGGTTCACACCGTTCGTTTTTAATTTTTATATTTGTACCTATAGTCTGTCATTGTGTTTTTGTTTTATAAAATCTCAATATGGATAGTGATCCTAATTTCCCGACTAGTGGAAAAAAGCGTAAAACATTTGAGAGTTCTGAAATATCACCATCAAAACGAAGACGGGAGTCTGATGATTTGCTAAAAAACCTTGCTGCACAAGTAAATAGCATACAACAGTTTCTGTCGCAACAATTTACACAATCTCGTACAGAAATTGATGATGATGTTTTAGATATCATGGGATCCCCACTTAACCCGGAGCTCATGGAGGACTCTGGTCAATGTCCTACCGCAACCACTTTGCCACGAACAGAGCCAAATCACTTACCTTTCGAGTATTGCACAGCACAACCCACTGTTAGTGCAGAAAATCTTCAGATTACTACTCAATCTGAGAGCAATTCATACAAACTTCCAGTAAATACTGTGTTGAAAGAACCTACAGTGCCTAAATCATTGCCAGATCATCTTGAAAAACTGAAATTGCTACAACACTTTGAGTCGGAAAACTGGTCCCAAGTCAGGTACTCTGACGTTCAAAAGAAATATAGTTCTACCCCCGGGTTCGTAGAATTGAGCTCTAATGATGAAATAAAACCATACGATACCTTCTCTAATATTAGCCATACAGAACGCGGCTTCTCCGCTATCACACTCGCTTTGATGAAACAGAATGAAGCTTTTGAACAAGGTTTTCATGATTTTATTACATGGATAACATCCGTAGAAATGGTGGACAGTAACACAATTCAATCGAAAATCATACAACTGTTTTCTCAAGGCGAGTATCAGAAAATCTCAAGCGATTTACTCCAAATGGCATGCGGCCATCGCGCTGATATGGTTCAACAAAGAAGGGATTGCATTTTGAAATCGGTTAAAGATAAATTTGTTAAAGCGTCTCTTCGTAAAATTCCTCCCTCTTGTGCCAAATTATTTCAAGCAGACCTAATGACGTCTGCGATCGAAAAGAATGGTGGTATGACCAAGATATTTTGGCCTGTGAAATCAGAGTCCAACCGCCCTAAAAAGACTGTTAATTACGAAAGTCAACAAAAAACATTACCCACGCAGGGTAATACATACCACTATCCACTGGCGCACAGTGGATCGGGCCCAAGTCAAATGCCTGCGCAAGGCTATGTTCAAATGCCCTATCCCTATTTTACACCTTCGCAAGGTGGATTTGTCAACCGACCTATGGGGAATTTTCAACAACTCACGCAAGGCAGAATATTTAGGCCCAGAGCCCCAAAACCTTCCCAGGAAGGAAATCGACCCAGTTTTCGCGCCTTCAATCCAGAAAATACCCGGGGTCGTAATAAGAGGAGATTCTGACTCCCCTTTCAAAGCGGGCCAACTAACACATTTATCCTACAGATGGGAGTCGATGGGTGCAAGCCCAGTGATACTAAAAATATTACATGGATATCGAATTCCATTCCAGTGCAAGCCCCCGCTCTTATTACCTTGCCTAGACAACCACCCTCTCCAAACAAAGTTTTCGAGAAAAATGAATACGACCCTACACGAGTTAATGACAATGGGAGTTATAGAACATGCACCTCTAACACCAAGTTTTGTGTCTCCAATGTTCCTTGTTCCCAAGCCAGACAATACGCAACGTCCCATATTCAACCTACGCAATCTGAACAGATACGTGCATCTGGACAAGTTCAGACTTGTCAACATCCAAAAAATTCCGAGCTTTTTACAACCATGCGATTGGATGGCCAAAATAGATTTGTCAAACGCGTACTTCCATGTACCTATATCTCCAGCTCATCGATGTTTCCTGAGAATAATATTCCAAAACAAGCTTTTTCAAATGACATGTCTTCCGTTCGGACTATCATCTGCCCCAAAGGTATTTGCAACACTAACCAATTGGATAGCACAAATTCTAAGACAAATGGGCGTTCGTCTCATTGTTTATCTGGACGATTTTCTGGTGGTCCATCAGAATTACGATCAGCTTTGTTGTCACGTCCAAATGACCGTTTCCGTGTTAACTTACCTAGGATGGACAGTAAACTTTTCCAAATCCGTTCTGATACCTCAGAGAATCATAAAATTTCTTGGTGTGATGTGGAATCCAACTACAAACGAAAAATGGCTCCCAGAAGACAAATGTCAGCTACTGTCACACAAGATATTGGCAATAAGCAAAAAGAAGTCTGCCAACTTAAAAGAAATGCAGTCTCTTGTAGGACTAATGAACTTTGCCAGTTTTTGTGTCCCGCGGGGCCGGCTGAACCACAGAGCTCTCCTATGTTTCTGTCAAAGTCTTCGCGATATGCCACCTCGCAAGAAATTTCCCGTTCCGGTGGAAGCCCTAATACAATTAAATTGGTGGCTACGGAATCTCAAACTGGGTTCGTTAATTCATCCCCCTCCTGTATCACAATATCTGACGACAGATGCCTCAGGCACGGGCTGGGGAGCCCAATTAGGCAATCAAATGATAACCGGTACTTGGTCAACAGCAGAAAGACGCTTGCATTCGAACCTAAAAGAAATGTTAGCCATCCTCAAAGCACTACAGAACCGCGCAGGTTCGTTACAGCACTCGACAGTGTCGGTTCAATCCGACAATCGAACGGTACTTTCTTACTTGCGAAACGAGGGGGGGACGAAATCCAAGCTTCTCCTTCAATTATCGCAACAAGTATTCGAGCTTCTAGACCAAAACCATATAATCCTGTCCCTTCATTACCTACCGGGTCGATACAATGCAGAAGCAGACCACCTCTCTCGAAAGAAGAAAATTCCAGAATGGCATCTTCTACCACAGTTGACTCAAAGAGTATTTTTGAAGTGGGGACAGCCAATAATCGATTTATTCGCCTCGCAAAAAGCCCATGTGGTACCTCGTTATGTGAGCCTGGATTTACTAGACAGCGAAGCGGAATTCCACGATGCTTTGAGCCGCACATGGAACTATCATCTAGCATGGGTATTCCCACCGCCGTTTTTAATTCCTCGAGTATTGACACACATGAACACAGCAAAAGGCCAGTTTCTCCTTGTGGTCCCCAAATGGGAACAAGCGTTTTGGCGGCCGGATCTCTTACAACGAGCAGTAGCTCCTCCATTCACAGTATTCAACCTAGAAAAGGTACTGATAGACACAACAACAAACCAACCTCCACCGAACACTCTGAACATGTCGATAGAAATCTGGAAATGTGGGGGTGGAGTGAAGCATTAAAAGACTGGTCTCCTATGCAAATCAATTTATTAAATTCTGGATGGCGTACATCTTCAAGAAATGCCTACAAATCTGCATGGCGTCGATGGTGCTTCTGGGCAGAAGAACACAAGGTGCCTCCATCATCTCCGAGTGGATCTGACCTTGCCAGGTTCCTTTCAGATTTATACCAAAAACATAACTTTTCCCGCAATACCATCTTATTTTATAAGTCCGTCGTTTCTACACTTTGTGACCCTAATAAACCTGTAAGACTTAGCTCCCATCCGTTGGTACAGCAAATATTAAAAGCAATTTCTATCAAAATGCCAAAAACTGACAAACCACCAATTTGGGATGTTGATCAACTCTCGACTTGGCTTTCTAATAGTTTCCATGAAAACTTTACCATGTATGAGTGTTCTAGACGAACTGCATGTATACTACTTTTATGCTCTGGTAGACGAGTACACGATTTAACGTTACTAGATATAGATTCGGATCATTTCTGTGAACAAAACAATATTGTAACTTTTTGGCCATGTTTTGGTTCCAAAACTGACAATGCTGATTACCGACAATCTGGTTGGCGACTTAGCCCAAATTTGGAATCTCCAGCTTTGGATCCAGTTTTTTGGATCAAATCTTTAATCGAAATATCAAAATCTAGAAGAAGTATATGTAAAAGTAATAAGTTATTTTTGACAATGTATGGCCAGCCTAAAGCTGCCTCTAAAAGCACTATAGCAAATTGGATTAAGTCTCTCCTTCGAGAAGCAGGAATAAGGGCGAGTCCAGGAAGCGTGAGACCGGCTGTGGCCTCAAAAAATTGGATCCAAAGCTTTCCTTTAGATGATATTTTAAAAAGAGGTAATTGGCGTTCTCCAAATACCTTCCTCAAGTTTTATAATAGAGCTGTTAAGAGCACAACTACTGTACAATCAGTTTCCCGATTATTTTCTCCAGTGTAAAATGTTTTTGTAATTGAACAGAAGAACTTTTTTTGGTATTAAGATATAATTCTAGATTAATAATAATAAAGCAGTTGGTACTTACCATTAGTTTATTAGACACGATAATTTATGAATATGTCTACCTATCATATGATTAAGAATAAAATCATTATAATTATGATAAATTAATACCTTGTTTTCATTTCATAACTGAGCACACAGTACCTATATATTTGAAGTCAAATTGGCGTCTTTCACACCAGGCGATAACAAACATGTCTCATATAATATGACTCGCTTAATTTGAGTCATATTATTAAGTAGGCTTCGAATAGCGGTACAGTTTTTTAATGAGAGCGTTTTGAACAATAAAACGCTAATTAAAATAACTTACCATATTCGAAGCCTACCAATTTAATTCTGCCAGGTGTATATAATGAGACCAATGAGGAACGTCCGCTCACGATACTTCTTTTATGAATCAAAGTGACATTTTAAACGTCATCGTGACAGCGGCTGCCAAGTGTGAAAGAGATAGGTAGACAGGACGGAGTGTATATGACAGACATAGGTAACCGCCACAGATACGGAAACCAAGAACGCTGTTCTCATATAATATGACTCGCTTAATTTGAGTCATATTATTAAGTAGGCTTCGAATATGGTAAGTTATTTTAATTAGCGTTTTATTGTTCAAAACGCTCTCAATATGTGCCGCGTTCCGCCATATTTGTTAGGTTTTCAGTTTGACACTTTGACATTGACAACAAAGAAAGAGTAAGTAGTATTAAAGAGTGAGACAAATATATGTCCGCCATTAAAACGGGGCTAAATGCGAACAAATAATTCAAAGTTCCTACTTGCGCTAGGCTGACGAGTCCGCGGCGACGCACACGCGTGCGCAATCGATGTTTGCGCCTTGGCGCCAACATTTTGCATTTAAAAAACCGTTTCAATATTTAAACAAAGTTTGGTTCCGTTTAATATTATTTTATGTATTATAGTATGAGAGTAGATAACGTAGTGTATGACACTGTACATAACTTGTTCTTATAACACTCGAGTGAACTATAATAAAAACTCGCCTACGGCTCGTTTTTTATAACACACTCGTGTTTTAAAAACCCTTATTATGCAAAAGTATCACAATATTAGATTAGTAGCCGCGGGCTGTAAGGCATCAATTGCAGCTTCGAGGGTGCAATTGGTGCTTACTAACTATTCTGCTTTACATCTCGATTGTGAGGTAAGTAGAAAAAAACCGGCATTACGAGAATGAAACATTTTAAAGTAAAAGTTTTCTATTCCCGCCTTTTTTCATTAAAAAGAATAAAGGAAATAACTTTTTTTTTTTTTTTCAAGAACGAAATTGATCGTCCCCGTACGATATTTAAAATTGATGACTATTATACTCACACGAAGACAGGGCTGAATATCGAAGCGACCTATTTGGTCATTGGGCTGAATGCATGATGTCTATTGCCAGTATGATGGTTAGATGTATGCGAACTTTTTAAGAGAAAGAAGTGTTTTTTTAATTGTAGACTTTTAGTCCGGATTTACTTACGGGTGTTGTTATATCGGACTAAAAGTCTACAATGTGTTGTGCTTACGAAAGTTTTAGTTTTTTTAATTACTTACCGCCCTGGAGCTTTTCTAGCTACATTATTACAAGCTCCATTTGGAGGTAATAAGAACTTACTTACCGAACATGAGAGATGTTAACTATTATTATCAGAGGTCGTGGATTTGATCGATACACTTAAATAATAAGCTTGTGCCTGTCGATATTTTGCCAACAATTTGTAATCTTAGTACCTAACCACGAGAGGTCAACGATTTCTGATAAAATAGCTTCACAGATTGACTTCACAATAATATTGTGAAGTCAATCTTGAAACAGAATTCATCGAAGATTCATCAAATAATTTGCAAATGCAATATCTTGTGATATTAATAATAGTGTTTCTCACATTTGTATGTGACTGCAAAGTTATTTCTAATGAATTTGGCGACGACGATGATTTTCTTAACAAGTTCTTGGATCTGCTGTTGAATAGTGATTGTGCTGATGATTTTATGGTTTCGAGTGACACTGATCATGGTAAGGTCATTCATTGACTTGACATCACATATTCTTCTTCTTCAGGCTATATTAGTCCACTGCTGGACATAATGAGCGACATCCCCTAATGAGCGACATAGCGCAAGGTTGTGCCATCATAAATGATAATTGTTAATTTTACCTAACACTGTCACCTAAGACTGCACCTAAGGTTGTTTATTTTTTCAACACAATTTTGTATCTGAATTGACCAACTATGTGAATAAATCTAGGGATTGAGTCTCATCCCACTTTTAATAATATGGATACCTCCATGAACTATCGGCTTTATCTTGGCTTGCATCTTGAACCGGAGGGCTATGTCCAGCAGTGGACTAATATAGCCTGAAGAAGAAGAAGAAGTCGCAATACCACACGCTAACGGTGAAGGAAAACATCGTGAGGAAACCCGCGCCTTGGCTGGCTCCGCACGTATTGACTAGTCTTTCCTATGGGCTAGGATAACTAAGCTGTCAGGATGGTATAGGTGCTGGGCAAGCCTACACCATCTTTAAAACCATGTTCCAGGCACTACAGCGACGGACACAGAGCAATCGAAAGTGGTCGATTTACTCATCTAGTGTGAGTGAAAATGCCACTGGACGCTGAATAAATCATCTCATTACGTAGATGCAAAAAGGTCAATGTTTATCCTAGAAGTGTTTTTTTTTTTTTTGCCGTTTTCGAAATGGAAATACAAACTGGTGTAATACTAGTTCAGTCGTGTAAAAAAATAAATTGGAATGAGTCGTGCGAGAAAGTTATAAACTGAAAGAAATTCGACCCCTGTGGCGTAGCGGTAGCGCGTCTGCCTACCATGCAAGAGGTCCCGGGTTCGAATCCCGGCTGGAAAAAAAAAAGTCCAGGTCTTGGATGTTTACATGTTTGTGATGTCGTTGTTTCTGACACAGGGTATCCTAGTGTGGGGCCAGAAGCAATGTATGTGCCAGTATGTAAAAAAAAAATCCAAATACGCTATAGCTTTTTCCTTCGAAAAAAACGCTCATTCTTTTTTTTTTTTCAGTTTCTGGCAGTTCAGTTTAGAATATTTTAAATGTGAAATAAAATGACACGAAATGAAAAGGTTTTATTCAAAGTAGCGCAGAGACTGCGGCTTAATGAACATTACAATTCAAATTAGTATCGTTTTTTTAATGTTAATGTATTTTCTACCACACTTTTATTCATGAGTTATATATGTATAGATGTATTGAGTCGTAAAATATATTTATTAGTCTCTTTTAGGCGTGATCGTTGCAAAGACGAACCGTTTTATAAGACCGTTTTGTGTTCCGCGACGATAGGACCGTTTTACGTTCCATTCTAAAGCAGTGCCAGCGACTCTAAAGCAGTGCCAGCGTTTCTTCGTCGCGAGACCAGTCCTTAGAATGTTTGACGCGGATAGGTCCTTTAGTGCTATATTAATAGAGCCTAGAACGTAATGAGATCATTGCGACGTCGTCGTCGGCTCCTTGCTCGTTCCGTTCGTTTTGGTCTGTGATACAATAAAGTAATCTTTATGTCTATGAGTATACAGTCGAATACCGTGTAAAACAACTTATTTTTTCCGATGTTTCGTGATTTCGTCACGTTCGCACTCGTTTGACCGTCCTCTGCGCCTTGCTCGTTCGCATACAATGAAACCAGTTGCGAACGAGGACCGTTTCGAGGACCTGTTTTCGTTCCAGAAAAAACGGTTGCGTTTCGTCGTCGAAAAATCGGACAACAACCCACTCCTAGTCTCTTTAAGACTTGTCAAAACCAACAACCTAACTGGTTTCCTCACATTGTTTTCCTTCACCCTAATGTTAGGCAGACTAAGCTGTGTCAGGATGTTACAGATACTGCGCAAGTCTACTCCATCTAAAAACAACGCTCCAGGTACTGCCGCGTCCGAGTGATCCCTTCAACCATCTTGCCCAAGTAAAGGTGCCACAAGACGCTGTATATAAATATTCATGGACATCTTACACATATCTCGTTAGCCCTATACTAAGTACAACTAAATGACTTGTGTCATAGGTGCTAACTCGACGATAGATTTAATGCAATAACTACATAGATAACATCCAAGACCCGAGACAAACTAGAAAAGTTCGTTTCCTAGTTTGACCCGGCCGGGCATCGAACCCGGAACCTTCGGTTTTACAGTCAGCGTGCCAAACCGCTGCGCCACCGAGGGCATAAAACATTGTAAGACACTAAAAGTCTACATTGTAAGACACATTACGTACAGTCTTACAATGGACCCATCTCTCGAATTTGTCGTTTCTACAATGATCTGAGCAATGAATTTGACATTACCCATCAAACATTCCAAGCTTTCAAAAAATTGGTATATACAAAGGCAGAACATAACAAAACACATACAGGCACATACATTGCTTCTGGCCCCACACTAGGATACCCTGTGTCCTGGGAACCAGAAACAACGACATCACAAACATGTAAACATCCAAGACCTGGGGTTTTTTTTTTGTTCCCAGCCGGGATTCGAACCAGGGACCTCTTGCATGGTAGGCAGACGCGCTACCGCTACGCCACAGAGGTCGTCAGTTTAGTTGATCTGTTATTTAGTTTAATTTGAATATAATTTCTGTAACATCAAGTCATTAACGATGTAAGCTTAATTTATGTAAATGCTGTGCTTAATTTTGTCTTCCTGTAACTCTTTTGTACCTTGTTCTGTATGTATGCTATTGGTGTGCCTAATAAATAAAATACATATAAACTCACGCCTGTATCCCAGAGGGGTAGGCAGAGACAAGGGACTGCTACTTGCCGCGATCCTGACAGATCACCTTCGCTGTATATGTCAAATGAGATGATGACGTAGTTGCAAAGGCCAAATTTTTAAGACTTGTAGCAGAAATTTGGAAATGCTAACATCAAAAGTACTTTTATTTTTCAGGAAGCGAACCTTTTTTTTTTTTTTTTCACCCAGGAGAAACCCCAATTACGGGTACCACCGGCTCGGGGGAGCACAGTGGTTATGTCGGACTCCCCGCCCTGAAAAGGGCGGTATACCGACTAAAACTCCTGGGGTGTTCCTCCGCACCGCAAAGGACGGGGCCACGGGAACGCTTGCGCACACTTCCGCGACCCCGTCTGCGGGCGCCCTTTCGGGCACTCCTTCGGCGGCGCTTCTGCCCCGTCGATGCTCGACGAAGGGGCTAGAAAGCGCCGCATCTCTTCGTTGGAGCGCATAGGGGCCAAGTGCGTATGATCTTGGCCCCCATACGCCCCAACGCGCCGCCCCCTCCATCCCATCGCAAGCCGGTCGATGAGACGGGGAGGGCGGCGCACCTCCTCGTTGAGGCGCGTGGGGGCCCAAGCGTCCCGGTCCCCACACGCCCCACACGTGAGGCCCGTCACGTCGCCCACCAGCACTTCTCTGAAAGCAGAGAAGGCGGTGAGCGACCGCGCGGGCCCCCTTCAGGAAGCGAACCTCAGCCAACTTTCGAGAATGGTATTTGGAAATGCGGCGCATGCGACTATACCGACGAAGCTAAACTAGTTTACACCGAATCCAATCAAGCCGACTTTACGAATCCTGACCAAGCCATCAGCTACATGGTAATTAAGATTATTTGAATTTTTAAACATACGTACATACCTACATACATATATACATACATACATACATACATACATACATACATACATACATACATACATACATACATACATACATACATACATACATACATACATACATACATACATACATACATACATACATACATACATACATACATACATACATACATACATACATACATACATACATACATACATACATACATACATACATACATACATACATACATACATACATACATACATACATACATACATACATACATACATACATACATACATACATACATACATACATACATACATACATACATACATACATACATACATACTCGATCATTCCTTGTATCACATAACATTGCAATCTATTGGGTTAAACCATTAGACTACACTAAAGAGTCAAAATATGTAATATTTGACAGTTCGGAATAGGCTAAATCAAACAACTTCATACGATGGAGGATTTTAGCATAATATGACGTGTGATCATACGTCATATTATGCTAAAATCATACCTACTTGATACTGACAATGTCAAGACTGTTATGCAACATAAAACAAGACTAGCAAAGGACTTGATCATCATAACCATCACCGTCATCATCATAATCAGCCGGTGTCAGTTCACTGCTGGACGCAAAAAAAGGTCTATGCCCAGACTCTCTTTATGGGCTGACAATATAGATGTTGCTACCTGTACGTAATACAGAGAGTATTGTAAAGAGGTTCGAAATGTCGGTGGTCGCCCATTAGCTCAGTTGGGAGAGCGCTGGCACGGTTAGCCAGAGGTCGCGGTTTCGAGTCCCGGCATGGGTGGAATTTTTAACCCCTAAAATAGGTTTTTCAAATTGTTACTTAAGTAAAGTTCTGTCACGCTCTTTTCTGAGAAATAACATAACATTTACATGCAAGCACATACATTGCTTCTGGCCCCACACTATGATACCCTGTGTAGTGGGAACCAGAAACAACGACATCACAAACATGTGAACATCCAAGACCTGGGCTTTTTTTTCCAGCCGGGATTCGAACCCGGGACCTCTTGCATGGCGCTACCGCTACGCCACAGAGGCCATCATTAAAGGAGACAGCACTACAGTAGCGAAATTCTCAATTCAGAAACTGGCCCTATGTAACTTAGATATTTCATTTAAGTGCTCTCAAAATGTATGGTGTGCAACAAAGAGTATTAAGTAGAAATACTAATTTCAAAATGTTATTATACGATAGAAGAATATTTAAAAGATAGTATAGATGAAATGAGATAAATAATTGTATAAATGTAACTTTATAAATATAATCAATTAAAAATTGTATGATAATTAATCAAATTAAATTTAAATTAATGTAATACATACTTTTATATAGCACTTTAAAATGTTGCGTGCCCTACAGGGTCCACAAAGATCTTATCAAATAACTGTTAAGTTATAATGTAACAACCTTGAAACTTGTGGAATGCAATAAAGTATTGAGTATTGAGTATTTTTTTTTAAATGCACTAACCCGTGCTAAGTACAACTTTTAAAAACTTATTTAGAGGCTAAAAATTCCTCCCATGCCGGGATTCGAACCCGCGATCTCTAGCTATCCGTGCCAGCGCTCTTTCCAACTGAGTTAATGGGTGACTCACCAGCATCAGTAAAATTTCGAACCTCTTTACAATATTATCTGTGTTACGTACAGGCAGCGACATCTGGCTGAAGTAGTTTGCATTACTTGCAGCCCCGAGTACCTACTTTGCAGTTAGATTTTTACATCGGAATGATATCGCTGAACCCACATGATTATATTCTTTTTAAACAGTATCAATCCAATCTAATCGTCATGATGCTGGCAGATGCTAGATGCGGGAAGCCAGGGTGCTATGGCGCTCATTAGGGGAGGCTTGTGTCCAGCAGTGGACTACATAATATAGCTTGAAGTAGAAGAAGAATCGTCATGCGACATGCTACTGGGGTCTAACCGCACCTAATATTTCCAGGTGAACCTAGTTCTGCCGGAATTCCGATGCATCACTCTCACCGGCAAAGAGATGTCGTCAGTAAACGTCACACGGACTTCAGGTTCCTGTAAAGGGTTTGATGTGGGCTTCAAGATTGTGCCCCACAAGACACAGCTGCTGGACTTTAGTGTCAAAGTCTATGGAAACTGAATTAAAAAAAAAACGGCTAACCCCCGGTTTCTGGTATACTAACAATCAGTTAATCTATTGTTAACGGCTGTCAAATGTTTTTTCGTGTGGGGCTAAGTGACAGTTGTTGACAGTAGATTAACAGCTGTTTAGTATACCAGAAACTTGGTAGGTAGTAGGGTTCCGTAGGAGGCCATCAAAATATGCGGAGATTGATATAAGGATTTTATAATGTATATACTAACTGTAATTAACAATCAACGATTGTATCGCAGGCATTTTTAATTGGCACGAACTTACCTATTTTCTATCTATCTATCTATCTATAATCAACCCACATCAACCCACTGCTGGGCATAGGCCTCTTTTTTATTGCGCCATTCCTCACGGTCCTGTGCTAATCTAATCCATCTCCGACCCGCAACCCTCACGATGTCGTCTGACCATCGTGTCGGTGGTTTGCCTACCAACCTCCTTCCCTCCCTTGGCCACCACTCCGATACTGCCCTGGTCCACCTGCCGTCTTCCCTTCTAGCCAATTTACCTTCATTATATTTGGTATCCTTCAATGACCCGCGATGCTCGGACATAGACATATATATTCGTGCATAAAACGGTTCTAATCGCGATTACTGTAATATAGTTAAGAAATACGTGTGTAATTTTCTTTCTTATGTAGGTACAATAAAGTGTTCTCTGTTCTGCTAGTCAGGCGCAGGATGGGTGACCATCCCGTGACTACTGGTAGTGGCATTTTTCTCGGCCGCTTTCGTGCCTCGCAAGGCACATTAAGCCGTTAGTTCTGGCTGTCATGTAATAGCAGTCGTTAAGGCTTGATAACTTCTGACAGTAAGGCCCATCGTCTTACAATCCTCCACCAACCCAGATTTGGCTCCCGTGGTATGGCCTAACCTTCCTGCAATGCAGGAAGACCGTTGTGCCCCACCAGTAGGGACTAACGAAGGGCTGATATCAATAAAATGTTATTTATTCTTAAAGGTAATTCATTCATTCATTCGCGTTTTATGAATGTATTTTTCTTTCTATCTTCAACTATTGCCGAGCTTATCTCTCAGCATAATCTTTTAAACGATGCACTCGTTCCTTCACCTCAGTTGGTCCCACGAAGATTCACTGCTGAGTTTCAAAACTCCCTAACCTTTTGGCACTTAAAATACGTTAAAAACGTTCTCTAACAATAAAGCGCCGGCAAGAGTGTAACATTAATAATTTCCCTCGGGCAACGACGCGATGAGATATTCCAGTATTGTGGTTAAGTACGTCACACACAGTATTCCCGAGCCGCGGAGGCAGCACACCACATTGGGATCCTGAAGCCTGGTACATACCAATCTCATGTAAGCGAATGACCAAAGGTGAACGGATTACAGCGAAAACAAGCGAACTCAAATCAGGGGCTACAATTTTTTTTAGGATTGGCGACAATTATGCTGGGCGCATGCTAAGACGCAGGCAACGCAGCACAGCGCAGATTTTGTAAAGTATGGAACGAAATTGAGTTACGTACGCTGCGGCGCAGGCACGTACGACGCAGACATATTGTGTCTGGCCTGCTCTGCGTCTTGTTATAGTGCCGGCTGCCGGCACAGATTTCTGCGCGACTTGTGCACGTCGAGGCGTGTTTAGTAACAATTTTGTTGCAATGGCAGAACATTTAATTGAATTAGTTCGCTGTGAACCTTGTTTGTATGATACAAATCATCCCGACTATTCAAAAAGACGTTGAAAGAGTTATTATGGATGATAATTGCCAAGGAATGGAGCGAATAGTTGCGTCGCAGCATGCGGTGGGGGCTTATGTCTGCCTCAACTGCCCTGCCCTGTACTGAACTGTGCTGCGCAGTGCTGCGTCGCCTGCGTCTCAGCATGCGCTCAGCCTTATAATTAAATCTGCGCATTCACTTGATTACGAAAGTACGACGTCCCTGCATCACGCATACAAAGTATTACAATGATTTTTTTACGAGTATACAGCCTAAAAACGTCCCACTGCACTCCGAGAGAGTGTATGGGCTTGATCATCGCGGATTGGCAATTTCAGGCGCTGAGGTATTTGAACACCGTAGACAGTCACGTTTCCTCACGATGTTTTCCTTCGCAATCGGCGAGTGGTATTGCTTCTATAACTTTACAAATGTACATAATTTAAAAACCTATTTAGAGGCTAAAAATTTCACCCATGCCGGGATTCGAACCCGCAACCTCTGGCTATCCGTGCCAGCGCTCTACCAATTGAGCCAATGGGCGACTCATCGCATCAGTGAAATTTCGAACCTCTTTACACTATTCTCTGTATTACGTACAATAGTATAATCATGTGGGCACAGTGATATCGTTCCGATGTAAAACCTAACTGCAAAGTAGGTAGTCGGGGCTGTAAGTGATGCAATTTGCTTAAGCCAGATGTCGCTGCCTGTACGTAATACAGAGAATAGTGTAAAGAGGTTCGAAATTTCACTGATGCCGTGAGTCGCCCATTGGCTCAATTGGTAGAGCGCTGGCACGGATAGCCAGAGGTTGCGGGTTCGAATCCCGGCATGGGTGAAATTTTTAGCCTCTAAATAGGTTTTTAAATTTGTCCTTAGCACGGGTTAGTGCATTAAAAATAAAAATAGTATAAAAATGTACATAATTAAAACTGTTTTTATGCGGATTTCACTCGTTTATTATATTTTTACAATTTTCCGACGTTTCGGTGCCGTGGTCTCTGATGACTCCTCCTCCTCCTCTTCATCAGTCATCCGAGACCACAAATTATACGAGTGAAATCCGCATAAAACAGTTTTAATTATGTCTAGTACTCGTGTTAACCTTAGAAAATACTTTAAATGTACATAACTTAGAAAAAAAAGTCATTGGTACATGCCTGCACTGGGAATCGAACCTGGGTCTCACACTTCTGAGTCCATTGTTCCCCGACGAGGCTACCGCCGCCAAGGGCCTGATTACACGCATTATATCCTAAGCGATTCCAATCGCCTGTCAAATTCCATTCAAATTGACAGTTGGACTGCTACACTTGAGTTACTCAACTCATGTGACGTAGATGTAGGAAAAGTTCGCTTAATACTTGTAGTATTCATCATCATCGTCATAATCGAAGCGCTCGTGGCCTAGGCGAACCGAGTGATTGGAATCAATCACTTGGTTAAGCAACAACAGGCGCCGTCAGGTACAGGATAGGTGAGCGTCCCGTGACTACCGCTAGTGTAATTTTTCCGAGCGCTTCCGTGCTTTGCAAGGCACGCTAAGCCGTTGGTGCCGGCTGTCGTGTAATGGCAGTCGTAAAGCCCTGTCAGAGGCCTTATGGGCGGCTTGATAACTTCTGACAGTAAGGCCCGCCACTGTCTTACAATCCTCCACCAACATAGACTTGGCCCACGTGGTGGAGTATGGCCTAACCTTCCTGCGATGCAGGAAGAGAACTGTGCCCCAGCAGTGGGGACACACAAGGGTCGATAACGATCATAATCAGTCGGTGTCAGTCCACTGCTGGACGTAGGCGTCTCCCAAGACACGCCACTTCGACAAGCCCGATCTTCGGCTCTTTTCTTCCAGCCACTCCCCACGGCTCTGCAAGTTGGAACGTTTTATAACTTTTATAATGATAAATAAACTCTGGAACGACTTCAGGTGTGGATTTATTTGTAGATTTAGTATAATATTTTAATAAAATAGAAAAACTGGATAAAAAACGGATAAGCAGGTGAAGAGTCAGATCTGGTCAAAGGGTATAGTAGTGATGAAAAATGAGCGAAATCGAAGAATGTGTGACGTACATAATTTAAATATTTGAAAATGATAGATAGAAAAGAAATAAAAATGGTGTGAAGAGGTTTGCACCGTTACAAAGTATCTTCGCTCTACCTGGTTACAGGGCATCCTATGCTACGTTTGCCGATTTGCGGTGTCCACTCTAGTACAAATCTACCCCTCTACGACCACTGTGGCGTAGAGGTAGCGCATCTGCCTACCATGCAAGAGGTCCAAGGTTCGAATCCCGGCTGGAAACAAAAAAAAACTCCCCAGGTCTTGGATGCTTACATGTTTGTGATGTCGTTGTTTCTGGTTCCCTCGGCACAGGGTATCCTAGTGTGGGGCCAGAAGTAATGTACTGTAATGTATTTGCCTGTAATGTATTTGCCTGTATTTGCCATTAATGTATTTGCCTGTATGCAAATGTTTATGTTTACCTGAACTATTAATCTATCGGTCGGTCAATTTATTTATCGGTTCTGCGGCAGGTACGACTCGACCACTGCCCGAGCAGCTATGTCGATCACTTTAGTTCTCTGGCGAGTTCTTTGCGAATAAGCAATAGTAGTAGAAGACATATTCTGGTATATCTACAGAAAGGTAGAATATTGACGGTCGCTCTCTGTAGTAAAATATACGATAGTGAATATTATAATATTTTTAGCCTCTAAATAGGTTTTTAAAATATACGATGGACTTACTTAAATTACACAATCATCACGCTGCAGGCAGATGCTGGATGCGGCAAGCTGACGACAGGGCGCTATGGCGCTCATTAGGGGAGGGCTATGTCCAGCAGTGGACTGGTACAGCCTGACGACGACGACGCTCATTTGCTCGTACACTAACAATCTGTTTATCTACTGCTAACAGCTGTCAAATGTGTTTTTCGTATTTACTTTGGACAACTGACAGCTGTTTTTAGTACATCGCCGGCTTGTTAGTGTACTATAAACCAGGGGTTTGGTAGGTAATAGTAGGTCAAATGCATTAGCAAAGTGTACGACAGTAGATCCTACAAAAAATGTTGCTATGTTTCCTCTAAATCTCCCTAGCTTTTTGCCACCTATAACGCACCAGTTCCCTAATAATGTAGCGCCGGGCACTCCTGCCGGCCAAAATTAATCATTTCCCGCGGGCAAAGTGGCGACGAATATTCGCACGTAGCACAAAATATTTCCGAGCCGATGATATGGCACACCGCATTGGGACCCTAATGCCTGGTACCTACATACCGACTCCACGTAAGCGAACGAATCACAGCGAAAACAAACCAACGCAAAGAGGCACTTCGATATCAACCCTTTGTATCTCCCCACTGCTGGGGCACGGGTCTCTTCTAGAAAGTTTAGGCTTGGCCCCCGTGATGCATACCCGTGAAGGAGTATGCATCACGGGGGCCAAGTCCAGCTTGGTAGAGGTTTGTAAGACAGTGGTGGGCCTTAATTTCAGAAGTTATCAAGCCGCCCATAAGGCCTCTGACGTGGCTTAGCGACTGCTATTACTAGACAGCCGGCACCAACGGCTTAACGTGCCCTGCGAAGCACGGAAGCGCTCGGAATAATGCCACTTGCGGTAGTCACGGGCGGTCACGCATCCAGTACCACGCCGCGCCTATTGTTGCTTAACCCGAGTCATTGATTCCAATCACTTGGTTCCACTAGGCCACGAGCGGGGGCCAAACCCGGATTGGTGGAGGCCTGCAAGACTAGTGGCTGGTCGTACTGTCAGAAGTTTTCAAGCCGCTCTAAGGCCTGTGACTTGACTTAACGACTGCCATCTATCGACAGAAGCCGGCACCAACTGCTTTTCGTACCTTATGAAGCACGAAACCGCTCGGGAAAATGCCACTAGCGTTAGTCATAGACGGTCACCCCTACATGCACTGAACGCGCCCTATGTTGCTTAACCTTAGTGATCGTTTAAGATCACTCCGGCAGCCAGGACTATTCTGGTTACTAATGGTTCTCACTAATTTGCGTTTGTGTCGAGATGTCCCTACACCTAGTGATTGACTATGTCCTGTAGGATAACTAGCCTTTGTTGAAGCTTTAGTGCTTAATTAAACCTGTTTTTACACGGATTTATGCTCGTTTATTACAAAAAAAATTAAAAAT
The DNA here is from genome assembly GCA_934045075.1 of Yponomeuta sedellus. NCBI lineage: Eukaryota > Metazoa > Arthropoda > Insecta > Lepidoptera > Yponomeutidae > Yponomeuta > Yponomeuta sedellus. The sequence goes on from OW203724.1 coordinate 23,695,540, forward strand.
GTCATAAACGAGCATAAATCCGTGTAAAAACAGTTTTAATTATGTCTACTGCTCGTGTTAACCTTAGAAAATGCTCTAGTGCTTGTTTTACCAAAGTGCACACAGTTCGAATTTTGTTCAGTTATCTATTCCTTCCAGTTATTTAATTAAGTTTAATTCTGTAGAAACTATGCTGTATGACAAGTACAAAGTGTAAAATATTGTATTTTAAAAAGTAATACACGTGGTATTTAAATTTGTATTTGTATCAAGACAAAAAAGTGTTAATAAACCTATAAAAATTAAAAAAAAACAAAACTTTTTCTATGTAGCCTATAAACGCCCCACTGCAGAACACAGAAGAATAAGAATATTTATTGTGAGCATAGACATGGGTTACACATTTAGCAGAAACAGTTGCTATTTAAAATAGATACTTAAAAACCTATTTAGAGGCTAAAACTTTCACCCATGCCGGGATTCAAATCCGCAACCTCTGGTAATCCGTGCCAGCGCTCTACCAATCGAGCCAATGGGCGACTCACGGCATCAGTAAATTTCGAACCTCTTTACACTATTCTCTGTATTAAAAATTGTATAAAATAGATACACCAAATCTTACCTTAACACGTTTCAGTACTCACATTCATCCATCCTTCACATATTTTTCACATGTATGATGGAAACAACAACTGTAACAGGTAACATTTTTAAATAAAAATCCTTAACTATATGAGATCATGTTAAAAACTAAATAGCTGCATATATAACAATAGCGACACACTTAGCTACACAATGGGCTTAATTACCAAGCGTGCCCACCAAGGAATGGCAATTTCAAGCGCATTTTAACACCTCAGACACTTAGGTTTTCTCACGATGTTTTCCTACACTTTTAGCAAGTGTTATTCATACTATAATTTCACAAATGTACATAATTATATTATTTTTAATGCACTAACCCGTGCTAAGGACAAATTTAAAAACCTATTTAGAGGCTAAAAATTTTGCCGGGATTCGAACCTGCGACCTCTGGCTACCATGCCAGCGCTCTTTCCAACTGAGCTTATGGGCGACTCACCGGCATCAGTGAAATTTCGAACCTCTTTACAATATTCTCTGTATTATGTATTAAATGTACATAACTTAGAAAACGAAGTCATTGACATGGTACATGAAAACAAAGAAAAAAAAAATTGTCAATGATTTTTATGTAAAAAATATGGCTAGAGTTTTACTGCCTAGGGTCGGCTGCCGGGTCAGGTGTCAGTTTTTTAACACCGTGCTCAAATACATTAATGTAAGAGAAACTACGTGCAAATCAACAAAGTACAACGGGGCCTATTTATATCCACGCATAAATCATACTTCTGTGTCAGACACGCTGTATTCACGTAACGCTACAAAGTTGCATAATGTTAAAGGTCCAGAGGGGTATTAAGGCGCTTCGGGGTGCCAACTAGCGCCACCAACGGAATGAAAATTGTAACTTGTTTTAAAACATGATTTTTCTTTCTCTTAATATCTAAGATAACAAATTTTAGAACATACAGTCTAGAACCTAGGATCGACATTGTAGGACTAAATTTTAATTCAATTCAATTTATTTCAACGTGAAGAATTTACATTCTGTTTGCTGAATGTCAAAGTACAATTTCAAAATCACATGAAAGTGAAAGCCGCTGCCTTCGGACCGTAGTGTAGTGGAGAAAAAGGCAGCGGCTTTTTGTTGTTCGGTGCCTTGTTACTTCGAAAACGTTTCGCCGATGCCTTGCTACTTCGAAAAATGATACACCGGTGCATTATGTTATCGATTCTTTTTTTTTTTCAGTGCTTCGTGGCTTCGAAAAACGTTTTACCGAGAGTTTTACACACAGTAACAGAATATTATAATGTTATAAATTTAAGGGTTGACTTCCTGGGAGTTACTTACTGTTAAGCTCTGTTACGATTAGATGATACCTATATTAATTTATAATTTTGAAGACGTATTTATTTTTATGATAGTATTTTTTCGTTTCTGTGGTGTCCGCGGGATAAAATACATAATTTCAATGATGGCCAAATTTCTTAATGAATAAACATTCTTCACGGCATCAGATTGCGAAGAAAATGTGAACTACCCTCGAGCATGCCAATAAAAATTAAATGGATTTAAGCATTAAAAACTTCTATGTACTTTTATAATAATTCAGCATTAGATGATAATGATGTAACAAGGCACCGAACAAACAGTAATCGATGCATTAACATTCGATAAAATTGCTTGAAAAGCATCGCAGTAAAGTTTTCGATGTAACAAGGCATCGAACCAACAAGCAGTCGGTGTATAAGCATTTGATTTAATAAGGCGTCGAACAATGAATCGTCTGGAGCATCATTCGTTGGTGAACCATATTTCGAACAAAGAATTTTCGGAATGAAGTAGGGAACCCCCAAATAATATAATAATAATAAAATATAATAATATTTTGTTTCAGATAAATCCAAATCCGTATTAAAAATAACACATTATAAAAGATATATATAAAACAAAATACAATAAATGTAATATGTATTCGACAATTCGTAGTAGGCTTAGTCAGACAACTCTATACAGTTTAGTGGACCCCAAGACAAACTGATTGTGTTGTGTGGAACTTATTTATTTACTTACTAGCTGACTCGGCAGACAATGTTTTGCCATATGTGCCTGGTTCAAAACTGCATGAAAACTTTATGCTCAACCTAATATAAATTTTTAGCCAGGACTAAATCAAACTGAAAATGCAAGGTGGGCCAATAGATGTGTCCAGAAGTGTATTATCGGATTTACCAAAAATGCACATAAAAAAATCGGTGAAACACTTTCGGGGAAGTTCAGAGATAACAGACAGATTTTTATTTAATTAGATAAATAAGATTTCACTCGAAGTCAGTTTTTTAAAAGGGTTTCTACCCCTCCAGACTTTTAGTCTACATCTACTTTTGTTATATCGGAAGAGTCCGACCAGGTTTCACTCCGATTCACAGAGCTTAATCATTCGCGAGCTCCGTCTCTGCTCTCCATGATTAAGCTCTGCGAATCGGAGCGAAACCTGGTCGGACTCTTCCGATATAACAACACCCGTAAGTAGATCCGGACTAAAAGTCTACAATGTGTTGTGCTAACGAAAATTTTAGTTCAAATAAGGTTTCTACACCGTCTAATATCGCTTCTTCACCACTTTGGCAATGTCAACCACTTTAATACTTTGGCGGACTGTCTCATTTCGGATTTGAATCATTGTGTTTACTTAATGACAAATCGTGTCAATGCCAGTTCCTATTACCGGTATTGTTTTGACAACAACGCCACAAAGAAATAAATTAACAAATAAAGTACCTAAATATACTTTGCTCCTCCAACAATGTTTGTAGTAAAACTTAGTGATATAAGTATTTGACACTTCGGTTTTGGTATTGATTGTCATATCAATAAAATTATGTAACCACTTATGGGACTTTCATCGCTATTTTTGATGATCCCAATAATAAATACTCAGAGCGGTTGTAGCGGCGCGGTAGAACACCATCTTCTTAATGGGAAGTTATGGATTCGAATCCCGGCATCTAGAAAGGACTGTGTCTTCTAAATTGTGTCGGTTATAGTAGCAAAACACCGCTGAAGTAAAGGAAAATATCGTGAAGAAACCCTAGAAACCCAAGATTGTGTAATAATCTTGTACATAATAATTATAGCCTTTCTATTTTTTTATTATAACATTTGTATACCAATTTATGGTGCTACTTACGCTTGTCCATAACAATGTGTCTTGTAAAATCTACATGTACCGTGTTTGCTGACAAATAAAGACTTGAAACTTGAAACTAGTGTCTGAAATTATACATTCCTCAGCGGCCTCACAACGGCCCCAACTATACATAAGGCTAAATGCGGAAAACGCAGGTTTAATTAAGTAATTAATAAATACTAAAGTACGCGTCGGTCCTTTCTTGATGATATCAACACTTTGTATGTCCACTGCTGAGGCACGGGTCTCTTCCTGCATCGCAGGAAGGTTAGGCCGAACTCCACCACTAGGACCAAGTCCTGGTTGGTGGAGGATGGGAAGACAGTGCCTTAGTGTCAGAAGTTATCAAGCCGAACATGGGGCCCCTGGCTTATCGACTGCGATTACATGACAGGCGGCACCAACGGCTTAACATGCCGAGGCACGGAAGCGATGGTCACCTATCCAGTACCTGACCGTGAATGTTATTGCTTAACCTAAGTGATTGATTCTTATCACACGGTTCCAATAGGCCACGGCGGCTTCGGTTATGCATTAAGTAGGTAGTTAATTCTCAGCATTTGGGTTGTTTTAGCAAAAACGTATTTTAAAAGTATTAAATTTTTTCATTTATGTTACTAGTTATCACAGAGTAGCCATTTAAGGCATTAGTTACATCAATGAAGTTTTAAGTCAAGTCGATGAAAGTTAGAACGGGTCGCAGCCTTTTGTTATAATCGACTACATGTAGCCCGCTTCTTCGTCCGGATTTCGTAAGGACTGATATTATCTATATAAATAAAATTCAAAGTCCTGACTGACTCAATCACTCATCAACGCCCAAGCCGTTGGACCTAGGAAGCTGAAATTGTGCACAGAGGGTCTATATATAATGTAGGCAAGGAATAAGAACGGAATTTTTAAAATTCGACCCTTAAAAAACAAAACCACAGATTAAATAAACTGACTGTACGGAGTGCTTTATGAGAAGTGTGATCGGCGGCGGTGGGCACGCGTGATATGAAAGGAAACGAAACGAAACGAAACGAAACGAAACGAAACGAAACGAAACGAAACGAAACGAAACGAAACGAAACGAAACGAAACGAAATGAAATAAATGAAAAGGTTGTATTCAAGCACAGAAACTGCGGCTTAATGAACGTTACAATTCAAACTAGGTGTCCATTTCAAAATCTAGATCATTTTGGAGAAAAAATTAACAAAGAAACTCCAAAGTTAGTCTTAAAAATCCTTAATTAACATACTTTACATAATTATTATAAAACATAGAACTCATACATTGTACTGGCTTTAATTCCAAACCTCATTGTCATCTAAATAATCCTTTATGTTATAGTAGCCCTTTTGGCACAAAGTGTGCTTAACATATTTTTTGAACCGCGATTCTAGCAAGCTTAATATATCTTCAGGAATTTTATTATAGAAGCCTATACAATGCCCCATGAAGGATGTATTAACCTTTGCTAGCCTAAATAGTAGGAACGAAACTCTCATAACTAAGCCCGAAAACTAAGCCCGATAACTAACCCCACACTCTCTTTGAGAGAAGGCTTGTGACTTGAAGTGGGCTACAAAAAAAGGAGTGCCTTAGAGGAATCGTGTGTTTTTTTATTTATTAACCACCCAGCGACTGACCCAGCGAACTTCTTACCGCCTAACAGTCGATTCTTTATTTATTTTTTATTTTTTCTCTCCGTAACAACCACAGTCGTAGTTAAATAAATATTCTAAAAAAAGAATTAGCGAAATTGGTTCAGCTGCTTTCTCAGATTTCCGCTTACCAACACATTCAGCGATTCATTTTTATATTATAAAAGATAAGAAAGTTAGTGTACAGACACATCTCTGCCACATTTTTGTAATACTAAGTATATATTGTTTTGGCATCAGTGTCATCTTAAATATAAACACTACACATTGTTGACACCTCGTCTCATTGTGAACACACGAGAACAATAAAGCGGACGCACTTAAAAAAACATATTTCAACTTAAGACAGTAATTTTGTTCGAGAAAACCACATCTGTAGAGTTTTGTTGCTTTTTAAGCAGTGATTTTATACGGGAAGATTACAAGGAAAATGGTGCAGTTAAAAGAAGATTCTGTTGCAGATTTTTACGTGGAAAAGTCGATTTTCATCACAGGAGGGACAGGCTTTTTGGGTAAAGTAAGTGCGATGTTGATCTGTATTATTAAGATGAAGTAAACACTGGCCTTCGTGTGTTTTGTTTGTTATGGTAAAAAAAATATGTTTTTCATAAAATCCAAATACGCGCAAAGCGAAAATACAACGCCTGCCGAGATGGTAGGCCGAGACGCTTATGAAGTTTGTGCTTTGCCAAGTATAACAGTACAATGTGCGGCGTGTATAAAGTTAGAATAATCTACGAATATAATACGTAATACAGAGTGTTGTAAAGAGGTTCGAAATTTCACTGATGCCGGTGAGTCACCCATTAGCCCAGTTGGGAGTGCGCTGGCACGGTTAGCCAGAGCTCGCGGGTTCGATTCCCGGTATGGGTGGAATTTTTAGCCTCTAAATAGCTTTCTTAGAATAATCTGTTATGGTCTTTTTATCTCACGAAGGCGTGTAGACAAGTCTTTATTTTTTCAGTTTTAAGGTTGAAATTCATTAAAACCACCCGCTTTCCTGAGATAAAACTGTACAAGTATTATTGAAAAAATTAAAGCATTGATGTTGATCTCGATCTTTATTGGGTTTCGCGCCCAAAAGGTTAAAACGGAACCCTTTAGTAAGACGCCACCGTCTGGCTGTCAGTCTCCAGGTTGACACATGAACTATTATGGAATATAATTTTTGTTGCTGCTATAACAACAATCAATATCGACAGTGGAACATGTAGATGCTTGAAATATTCACATCTATCAGTGAATATTTCAAGCATCTATTAACCACTTCAATTTAAGGTATATATTCACTAAAAAAAAAGTAATTGAATTGAATGAAATTGAAAGATTGATGTGATTTGCGCTTTGATTAAATAACTTTTAACGTATACGTCTGTGTGCGCAATAGCTAGACAGTTGAAATTTTCACAGATGACGTATTTTAGTAGGTACGTCATCTGTGAAAATTTCAACTGTCTAGTCGATAGCGGACCGTGTAGACGCTTTATATCTGTGATAATAATAGTTATCATAGATACTAAGATTTTTGATGTTTCCTTTTTGAAAAATATGTTTCATAAAATAATTTATGATTATACTATTTTAATTTTAATGCACTAACCCATGCTAAGGACAATTTTAAAAACCCTATTTAGAGGCTAAAAATCACTGATGCCGGTGAGTCGCCCATTAGCTCAGTTGGAAAGAGCGCTGGCACGGATAGCCAGAGGTCGCGGGTTCGAATCCCGGCATGGGTGGAATTTTTAGCCTCGAAATAGGTTTTTAAAACAATTTATGATTTTTATTCCGATGGTGGAGCTATTTAGCCCCCTTAAGCGCCTTAAAACCAACACGTGACACTTTTCTTTACAGATCCTGATAGAAAAACTCCTCTACAGTTGTAGAGCAATAGATCAGATCTACGTATTAATTCGAAAGAAGAAAGGCCAAACCCCTTCAGAAAGGATAGCTCAGCTGCTTGAAAGTGAAGTAAGTTTCCCGACTCTTAGAACTTCGAAAAAACTATGTTTAAGTTTTCTGTCCATTTTTTCTTCAAAATTATATAGATTTTAAAAACCTATTTAGAGGCTAAAAATTCTACCCATGCCGGGATTTATCTAGATTTTGAAATTAATACCAAGTTTAAATTGTAACATTTCTGGGCTACTTTGAATAGCAGCTTTTCACTTTATTTCATTTTATCTCATTTCATCTCATTTCATTTAATTTCTTTTCTTTTTTATTAGAAAAACATGTGAAATATTATTTCTAAATGACTCGCGAAGCTCATATTAGTAATTATATATTAGGCGGAATAAAGTGCCACTAGCGGTAGTCACGGGATGGTCACCCATCCTGCACCTAACCGCGCCTGTTGTTACTTAACTCAAGTGATTGTTTCCAATCACTTGCTTCGACTAGGCCACGAGTGCTTCGTATTTTATAATTATATAATAAATAATGGCTAATTGACCCGTCGAAACTGGTAAATAACTGTAAAATCTTAGTATAGTACGAGCGAAAAACGTCATAACACACAGAACCTGAGTATAAGCGTTCTCTCAGAGAGAGAGGAAAGAAAGAAAAAGTATGCAAAGTGACTTTGAGAAGCTACGTAACCACATGTGTCTTATATTGACTAGTTCAATCAGTGGTAGGTGTAGTGTACATCACTACAAGAGGGGACAGCGCAATCTTGGAGCGAGTGACAAGGCCTGTCAGATTGGGAGATTAGCCCGACATTAAATTTTTGAGCTGAGATTATTATATTGTGTTTTAATGAGAATTACACGAATCCGGAGTACCTATTTCACAGTAGGCACGCGTGGTATGTAAACACTTCAGACACTCAGGAGCCTATTAATTACAATTCATCGTTTTCTATGGCTATTCGATGTACATTACAAAGTCGTTTAACTCACAGATTAGCGCTTAGACTTCGCTACGCAATGTACCTCGAATGTTCATAACAAACTACGCATTATAGTGACTGCGAATGAAACTCAGCCCAGATATAATTGATAAACACAACATAACATCACCTCACGCCTGTATACCAGAGGGGTAGGCAGAGACCAGGGACTGCCACTTGCCACGATCCTGACAGATCACCTTCGCTTCATCAACGTTCATAAGTCGTTGCATGCATGCACGCCGCTTCCGGGTACTTTTTATCTGCCCCTTTGCTAAGACATCCCCTATTTGGTCGATGTATGTCCACCTGGGACGTCCCTTACCAGCCCTTCCACTCACATTCGCAATACATATTTGTTTCGGCGATCTAATTCATTTTAAAAACTTATTTAGAGGCTAAAAATTCCACCCATGCCGGGATTTGAACCCGCGACCTCAGGCTATCCGTACCAGCGGTCTTTCCAACTGAGCTAATGAGCGACTCACCGGCATCAGTGTAATTTCGAACCTCTTTACAATATTCTCTGTATTACGTACAGGCAGCAACATCTGGCTGAAGTAATTTGCATCACTTGCAGCCCCGAGTACCTACCTACTTTGCAGTTAGGTTTTACAACGGAATGATATCGCTGTACCGACATGATTATATTATTTTTAATGTACTAACCCGTGCTAATGACAATTTAAAAAAATTATTGATGTACTCGTATTTTACTTTCACACATATTCGTGTACCTACAATTTCATAATTTATAAGTGACATTGGAAACTAAGATTCCCGAGTTTTCGCCGCTTTGACTATCGCTTGTTAGTAAACCGTATCTATTTTCCCATTCATTACATTGAAAATTTATGCTAGAAATTGTACTACCATGAATGATTAATTTATTGCCACAAACAAACATCAACAAACTTACAAACAATTATAGTTATAATTAGACATTGTGAAAGCGGCTCATAGCCTCGGCTGCCTGAGTGATCTTAAACGATCACGAAGCTTAAGCAACATAGGGCGCGTTCAGTGCATGGATGGGTGACCATCTATGATTAACGCTAGTGGCATTGTTCAGAGTGCTTAGTGCGAGTTTTTTAACTACTCGATCGCGTTAACGTAGACTCATATTTCTATGGCATCGAGGAAGCGCCACCTAGCGACAAGTATAGAAATTAAAATTGCTGAGTGCGAGTTGTAATGGTTTACGTTGAGAAGTGAACACGTTTACCAGCGAAAACACGAATAAACGCGAGTGCGAGTTGTACTGTGACAGCGTTTTGCCAGTTCGAACGGTTAACTTACTCATACTCACTGCTCGATTAACGCGGTAGTAAAGTTATTCGATTGGATCTGTCAAACTCGCACTAAGCACTCTGAGCGGTTCCGTGCGTCGCAAGGCACGTTAAGACGTTGTTTTCGGTTATTATGTAATGGCAGTCATTAAGCCATGTCATTGGGTCTATGGGCGGCTTGATGACTTCTGGCAGTTGGGCCCGCCACTGTCTTACATTTCTCCACCAACCCGGACTTGACCCCCGTGGTGGAGCATGGCCTTACCTTCCTGCGATGTAGGCAGAGACCTGTGCCCGAGCAGTGGGGACACAGAAAAGGTTGATATCATTGTTATTTCAGCTCTTCTCCAGGCTACGTAAGGATGACCCTTCAGTGCTCAAGAAAGTGGTACCAGTGGTCGGTGACTTGACAATGCCTAACCTCGGCCTGAGTGCTGCTGATGAAAACCTTATTGTTTCGAAGGTAAGGTTCCGCATCCCAGTGCGGCCCTGTATCTATGACTTTGTTAATTTTCAAAGTTACGTACATCCCCGAATTTGTGTAGCAATATACGCTAACTGTGAAGGAAACATCGCTTGGTTGGCTCCGCACGTATTGACTTGTTTTTCCTGTGGTCTATTAAGCTGTCAGGATGCTATACACGTAGGTGCTGGTCAAGACCACTCCATCTAAAAAGCAATGGCACTGGTAGCGTCCGAGTGGTCCCTTCACACATCTAGAGTGAATGAAGGTGCCACAATACGTTGTATAAATTACACTGCACGCATTACGTATATAGGACCCGAAGGCAGCGGCTTGCACTTTTATTTTACATTATGCATTGACATACACCAATTATTTACGTTGAAATAAATTGAATTTAATTGAATTGATGCAAAGGCCAATTAATAAATAGTTTCCGATTAAAAAGTCTCAATTCTGTATCGTTACTATCGGAATTCAGTGGAAGGGTGAACGCGATACAGTGGCGAGGCAATTGCGATGTAGCATCTAAAATTTGGCAAGGAAGTTGGAATAGTATTTTCTAAGGTTAACACGAGCAGTAGACATAATTAAAACTGTTTTTAAACGGATTTATGATCGTTTATTACATTTTTACAATTTTCCAACGTTTCATCCGTGTCATCCGGGACCACGGCACCTGAAAAAGTGCCGAAACGTTGGAAAATTGTAAAAATGTAATAAACGAGCATAAATCCGTTTAAAAACAGTTTTAATTAAGGAAGTTGGAACTTTAGGTAGTGTAGTAGTGACCAGATCCATTCATTTTTTCCCCGATGTTGCCGCAATGAGGGCTTTTCAGCTCGGCGTTTTTGACAGTTGTCAGTTGGGTTCCCCAAAAGCTACTAGATGGCGAAGTGCCTAACTCTGTCTGAGAACGGAGGTTATTGACACAGAGTATATAGGAGTGACAGAATCATAGAGTAGGAAGAAGACCAGTAAGCAATGATACCTTGCTGCATACTATCAGCTATGCAGAAACGTTTCTTCAGTTTCTGGTCAGTTAGCCTCCTTCATTCAGATAGGGCAACCGCTAGCGCCATCTATTGATTAAAAGTGGTACAACTTTATTTTTTAAGTCCCTCTGAAAAGCGCTCATTATACCTCGACATAGGAGCTCTACAGAATCTGTTGGAATATTGTAACAAAAAGCCAATGTTTATATGGGAGAATTTATTTTTCCTCAGTAGCAACACTGCTTTATCGATTGTCACTCTTGCTTGGCAGGTGACTTTTCATTCTTCTTGTGTTTCGCGCCCACCGTTGTGTGCTCATGTGTTCTTCCTAGTGAAACTATAGCAAAGTTAATTTCAGTGATGTAATTTTACTCTGCCCGTATTTCAACTTTCTAATAGAATCAATACAATAGGCTATAATTCTCAGGTGTCGGTGATATTTCACGTAGCTGCGACGGTCAAATTCAATGAGCGTATGAAGAATGCTCTGGCTGACAACGTGGAAGCGACGAGGGAAGTGATCAACCTTTGTCATCGGTTGAAGAAAGTCGATGTGAGAAAATTAATGAAATGGTTCATTTATTAATAAAAATTAATGAACCATATGAAAAAAAAATTAAGAATTATTTCTCTATCATTCTAGGAATTTCGCAAAGATATGATTTAGTTTTATACTCTGTTGCACTTCACGACTTTCCCTTTACGGTTAGCGAGTATGTCTCACCATCATCATCAACCCATATTGCTCTATTTAAGTTTTTTCTGTGTATTAATCTTTGTGCAAAAAAGCGTAACAAACAAACGAACGAACGAATGAACGAACTAATGAGCGAACGAATGAACGAACGGATGAACGGACAAACGAACGAACGAACGACCGAATGAACGAGCGAATGGACCAACGGACGAACTTGAACAGAACAACCCAGAAAATTATGCATTAACCAGGCCATGGTGTAATTTGTTTATTTATTTAATAATACCAATAATTATTTAGTAATAGATCCCACTTGAAAAAGGATTGAACTAAAGTTCGGAACCAATGAAAAATACTTACTACCCATGCCTGGTTATGGGTTATGGGTTATGAATCAACCGGTAAAACCATAGCTACTATCTGTCCTAATAAAATATTTCTTCAATCAATCAATCAAAATATTTATTGCACCATAATGTAAAGAAAAAAGATCTTAAATAACACTGAGTGTATAGCACCGATTATGGACCCTGTCGGGCGCGGCAATATAAATTAAAACTAACATGCTTATTATAAAAATATGTGCTAGCAGGAAAATTATTTTCTTATCTCTATTAGGATAAGAAAATAATGTTCCTACTATTCTTTCTTTCGTTTATTCGCTTATTCTTTCGCAGGCCTTAATCCATGTGTCGACAGCCTACTCAAACACGGATCAAAAGGTAGTGGAGGAGCGTGTCTACGCTCCCCCAGCGCCCCTAAGCGAAGTTTACGACTTTGTCAAGACCCACGGGGAAGAGAAGGAAGTCATTCATAACCTATTGAGTATGTAGAGAGTATTATAATCCACTCTGCGCATTTACTAGATTACGAAAATACGACGTTGCTGCATCGCGCAGGCAGTGTTTGTAACTTTTTTTTTATGATGCCTATATATCCAGTGCCTGCACACAGGCCTCAGAATAACAAAATATTTTTAGCGAACTGCATTCTAAAGCGACTATTCAGTCAACGTCAAGTGATAAATGAGTCATCAAATGCACTCAAAGATTTATTAGATACGACATCAGATTGTTTGCATGAAATATCTAATTTGGGTATCGATGTTAAATCGTGGGACATCATTATCATTTATATAACTCGTAGTTAGTATGAAATTGGATGCCGAGTCTCGGAAGCAGTGAGAACTGCAGGTAGCTAAATCATCCGATGACTTACCCAAACTCGTTGACTTTAAAAGGTTCTTAGAAACTAGGTTCCGAGCTTTGGAGTCTCTTGAACCCAGAAACCGACTCACTCATTTACACTTCACTCAGAAAAAAAGTGTATGGGCTTATTTACTAGACGTGCACACCGCGGTTTGGCAATTTCAAGCGCTGAGGTAGCTGAACATCTCAAACAAAGTTATTGGTCTAAGTAGAAAACTAGGTGCCCCAAGAAGAATGAAATAGAAAACTCCACGGAGATAAATAAACTCGAAGAACCAGCAGTGAAGAGACATATGTACGAACTCCATTCTCCAATGGAGAACTCTCCACTTACAACAAATTCTCGACTAATTTATTAATAGCAAACAGTTTAATTTAATTAACATACTGCCCAATTTACCAACTGTCTCTGTTGATTGGAGGGTGCCGCAAATCGTTAAGTATCCTTTGTTGCTCAAGTTTTCTGTGCAATATAGAGTTTTATTTCAGATGGCAGGCCTAACACCTATACCTACACGAAGGCTTTAGCTGAGAACATAGTCCTAAAGGAGCACGGTAGTGTACCAACTGCGATCATCAGACCTTCTATTGGTAAGACCATATTTTACTTAAAAATGGTTTTCGAGATGAGTCAGCAAAAGAAAAAACTTCAACTACACGTCTGCGAAATATTCTGGAAACCATATCTAATTTTAGGAAAATTAGAAACGGAGATATACACCCGAATTTGTTCTGAAAGAAAAAACAAACGTAACATAACTTCACGCCTGTATCCTAGAGGGTTAGGCAGAGCTGAGACTGCCTCTTGCCATGATCCTGACAGATCACTTAGCGATAAGACCGCCAATTGTATAACATTACTTAGATTTAAGAATCATGGTTGTAATATTTTTCTGGTTGTGCAATAAAGAGTTCTCTATCTCTTTCTATCTATCTATCACCTTCGCTTCATCAACGTTCATTAGTCGTTGCGTACATGCAAGTCAGTTTCGATTGAAAAGAAGATTTTTTCATTGCTAGATATTTAAAAAAATTAAAGCTTATGTGTATCTCTAGGTACAAGTGGGATAAAGCAACATACACTTGTCAAAGTAGCACAACTTAAATGTAAAGGCTCTGGCTCTGGCAAAAGGTACCACGCTCAGCGTTGTGCCTCAATAGTCATCATCATCTACTGATGAAGATACTTCGTCATCAGTCCGCCACTGCCCACTGCTGGGTCCGACGTCATCACACCATTATTCGTGGTCTCTCGACCTATCGCCATCCCGTTAGTCACGGGATGGTCATCCATCCAGTACCTGACCGAGCCTGTTGAGCCTGTAGGTCACGAGCGCTTCGAAACTAAGAATATTACTATAAGAGATGTTCTTAAATGTAACAACACAATATCACACTATAATATTATAAAGGCGAAAGTTTATGAGTCTGTATGTTTGTTACTTCTTCACGTCTAAACGGCTGCAGCGATTTTAATAAAATTTGGTATAGAGTTAGCTGACGCCCTGGATTAAACCATAGGTTATGTTTTAATGCGGGAAAATATCTTATACTCATGGGAAAATCGATAAACCGCGGATAAAACCGCGGGGCACAGCCAGTAAGAAATATAATTAAAACTAAGAATTAAGCACCAAAAATTAGTGGATTACATCTAGGATTGCGTGTGTAGTCACCTATTCATTTACCTATTCAATATTTACCTATTCATTTGCAGTGCTATCAGTTTTGAAGGAACCCATACCTGGTTGGTTGCACAACTGGAATGGCCCCACTGGGCTACTCCACGCCTCGTCCCAGGGCTTGCATTGCTCAATGCTGGGCAGTGGATCTAACGTCGCGGATTTGATTCCCGTGGATATCGTAACCAACCTGATGATTGTTGTCGCTAGCAGGTGCAAAACGTAAGTATGTTGGGAAGAAAAAATACACGTATTTATCGTCACATATATTTTTATTTATTTTATTTTATTATAATAGGAAAACTTACAGCTATGAACAAAACACATTGCGATTGAAATAATGACTGATTGCCAATTACAAGTTTTCACTCATAGAAATATTTTAGAAACAAAAGTTTTTTTTTGCCCTCTACAAAAAGATAAGATAGAAGAAAATATTTTTTGAATGATAAATAGAATTAAAACTGACTTCTAAAACTACACCTACAGCACTTTGTAATTCAATAAAGCATGTTAGTTGGGTTAGTGTCATCTCAGCCGCCTCTAAAAGTGGGGTTGTAACGGCGCAAACCTCTTTACACGATTTTTAATATTTCTTTTTCTGTCTATCATTTTGAAATATTTAAAATTATGCCACACATTTTCGAGATTTCCCTCATTTTTATCATTACCACTTTACATCTTGACTACTTAATTTATTATTACTTATAAATCACATCACAAAATTTAAAACATGACGAAATAATACATGTCACAGATATTAAGGTAAAATCATCTTCACTATCTGACTATTTTACCTGCTTATCCGTTTTTATTCAGTTTTCTGTTTTTATTATAAATATTAAATAAATAAGTACAAGGTTAAAGTCATTCCAGTTTTATTCTATAATATAAAAATTAATCGCTAAATGTGTTGGTAAGCGCAAATCTTGAGAGCAACTGAACCGATTTCGCTAATTATTTTTTTAGAATATTCCGAGGATGGTTCTTAAGGAGAGAAAAAAAAATATAATAAAGAATCGACTGTTAGGCGGCACGAAGTACGCTAAGTCACCTAGTTGTTTATAAAAGTTTTACAACACTACAGCGTGTGGGTGACATTCCTTTCAATATCGTTATTCGTCATCTCGGCCCTTATTGGTTTTACATAAGGACCAAATTCTTCTTCTTCAGGCTATGTTAGTGCACTGCTGGACATAGCCCTCCCCTAATGAGCGCCATAGCGCAAGGTTGTGCCATCATTGGGGGGTAGTGCCCATAATCCCCATGCTGGGCATGCGGGTTGGGGATCGCAGTTTCGTGGAATTGTACTCCAGAGGGCGCTGCTGCCCGCCCCCCGGTTTGTGTCCCTTAGTCGCCTTAAGGGCCAAGTTTGCACTTTCGAAATTTGCAAATGATTAAAATATTCAACGACATTACTCAATAGGTTCCAGCTATTCAGTAATGTCGATATAGAATATTCAACAACATTTTTAAATACCACTTTTAAGACCACTCTCTCTCTCTCTGAGAGAAGGTCTGTGACCTGCAGTGGGACTTTTAGAGGGTACATAAAAAAAGTTTTTGAGAATCAATAACTAGGCATGCGGCAGCATGTAAAAATCAAAGTGAAAAAAAAAAACATTCACTATAAAATCAAAATGTTTACTTAATTAAGGTCAAAGCTTCACAACTACAGTCTGTTAGCTTTAAGAATATATATACCTCGACTACTATCGGATAGAACCGATTACATTGCAATAAGGTAAGGTTTATTTTGTATTGTTATTTATAACTTTACATAACTTAGGTATATTATTTTTAATGCACTAACCCGTGCTAAGGACAAATTAAAAAACCTATTTAGGGGCTAAAAATTCCACCCATGCCCATCTGTACGTAATACGGAGAATATTGTTATGAGGTTCGAAATATCACTGATGCTGGTGAGTTGCCCATTAGCTCAGTGGGAAAGAGCGCTGGCACGGATAGCCAGAGGTCGCGGGTTCGAATCCCAGCCTGGGTGGAATTTTTAGCCTCTAAATAGGTTTTTAAATTTACATAACTTTTCGAAAACCGAAGCCTACTCTAGAGCCCGAGGTATATTCAAGCTAGAAGCTAACAGACTGCAACAGATTATGTGAAGAAGAAACTTACTTCCTTTCAATGCTTTTGTAATGTTAATGAACTGTGTCCTGCATGTTATTTAGGCATCGTGTATCTAAATGGTGTGTGTACAGTACTACACATCATAAAAGTCCCTTCTTGAATCTACGAAAGTACCCAAAGCTATAAGTGCATTCAACATGATCTTTAACCGATATGGTTAAGGTGCAGTTGATTGCCGCAGTAGCGCTACCTAACTAATAGTCACCTGCATCGATGACGTTGAATCAACCAATAGAAACAAAGGCGCGCGGCCTGCCATAAAATGAAACTATCTGATTGATCGATCAACTTGCCGCACATCCAAAATTTGGTTATCTGCACAGGTACATCCGCGGGACTTATTTCTTGTGTAGCACAGTACCACCTTGTCCTGATTTCTCTAATGTTACAGATCTAATAGCCTGAAAGTATATAACTCGTGCAGTGGGACCAGGAATCCCATCACCTACCAAGAGTTTACAAAAATGTTTTTAGACTCTTGTGTCTCACGAGGATGGAGTGAGTATAGTGTATTTATTTAATTATTATTAAAGAAATGAAATGTGAAATTTGGTTTGGACATGTGTAGAGGATAAAGGAAGAAAGATTGACGAAACAAATATATATTGCGAAAGTGAGTGGAAGGGCTGGTAAGGGACGTCCCAGACGGACTTACATCGACCAAATAGGGGATGTATTAGCAAAGGGAAAGATAAAAAGTACCCGGAACCGGCGTGCGTGCATGCAACGACTTATGAACGTTGATGAAGCGAAGGTGATCTGTCAGGATCGTGGCAAGTGGCAGTCCCTGGTCTCTGCCTACCCCTCTGGGATACAGGCGTGAGGTTATGTATGTATGTATGAAATGTGATTTTTTTAAAACATTAAAAAACGAAATTTCCTTCGTCAGTAAATTTTCTGTCATAATTGTCTTGTACCATTGAACACAACTAAATAAAAGACTATTTCTTTTAGTGATTACGACTTGATCGTAGTTTTTCTGTTTTCCTTGATGAGATAAGTATCAATAGTGTCAAATTAACAGTATGATTTTCGTGTTACATATTTTGAAATAGTTATAAATACTGTTGAAATGTTACTTAGATTAAAGAATAACTAACGTTTACTGTGTTAATGTTAGGTGCCTCAATTTTTATGATTTAAATAAAGTAATGTGAGATAAATGAATGACTTGATTGGAAGCAAATAACAGGCCGGTCTGCGCAGCTGCTATAGCTTAACGTTATTTTGTTGCAATTCCCATGAAATAAAGTAAACGAGTTTATAAATTCTCCCTTATAAGTTAATAGAACCAATTAAAGGGATTACATTATTATAAAACTGAATTTTAAATTACGAGCACCTATCACATATTTCGAAGCGCTCGTGGCCTACAGGAACCGAGTGATTGGAATCAATCACTTGGTTAAGCAACAGCAGGCGCGATCAGGTGCTCGATGGGTGATCATCCCGTGACTACTGCTAGTGGCATTTTTTCCGAGCGCTTCCGTGCTTCGCAAGGCACGTTGAACCGCCGGCTTTCATGTAATGACTGTAAGACTCGTCACTGCCCTGCAATACTCCACCATCATGGACTTGGCCCCCGTGGTGGAGTATGGCCTAACCTTCCTGCGATGCAAGAAGAGACCCGTGCCCCAGCAGTGGGGGCATACAAAGGGTTGATATCATCATAATCATTAATTTAAAAAATTTTACATTGCACATTTTGACACGTGAGTTTCTAAAGATCTTGCACATAATTACCTAATTCGTTTTCAGATAAGGTGCCCTTTCCGCTGTTAATATTCGTGAAATGGGCCTTCCTGAACCGGATACTCAAGTTCATTCTTGTCATTGTGCCATTCTTTCTGATCGACGTCTATCTGGGATTCTTCGGGAAACCCAAGTAGGTACTTACAATCTACAAGGATATCCACATTAAAGACAAAGAATACATGTGTAGTTTCTTTACCAAAATATTGTGAAACTAACAGCATTGACGTTCATTAAGTAAACATTTTGTTTTTTTGTAAAAAAAAATTTGCGTTGGTTTTGACTTGTGGAGAGGATGAAGAAAGAAAGATTGACGACACAAAGGTATATTTTAAAAACCTATTTAGAGGCTAAAAATCCACCCATGCCGGGATTTGAACCCGCGACCTCTGGCTATCCGTGCCAGCGCTCTTTCCAACTGAGCTAATGGGCGACTCACCGGCATTAGTGAAATTTCGAACCTCTTTAAACTATTCTCTGTATAACGTACAGGCAGCGACATCTGGCTTAAGTAAATTGCATCACTTAAAGATATATTGCCCATGTGAGTGGAAGGGCCGGTACGGGACGTCCCAGGCAGACATACGTCGGCCATATAGGGAATGAATTAGCAAAGGGGAAGATAGAAAGTACTCGGAACCGGCGAACGAACAACAGAAGGGGATCTGTCAGGATCGTGGCAAGTGGCAGTCCCTGGTCTCTGCCTAACCCTCTGGGATATAGGAGGTTGACATTTTGCCTCTACTATCTTCTCTCTCTCTTCTTCAGGCTATATTAGTCCACTGCAGGACATAGCCCTCCCCTAATGAGCGCCATAGCGTCCTGTCTGCAGCTTGCCGCATCCAGCATCTGCCGGCAATTTTTCGCAGATCGTCATCCCACCTGGTCGGAGAGCGTCATAAACTACGCCTCTACTCACGTGGCCAAAGTAGCAGCTACAGAAACTGATACAAATTATTTTTCATAGGTACATGCAGATGATAACCTATACGAAAAAAGCCGAAGACCTCATGACGTTCTTCACATGCCACGAATGGCAATTCAAAGACGAGAACGTTAGGAAGATTATCGACACGATGTCTCCTGAGGATAGGAAGACATTCTACTGCGATCCAGAGGAGATTCAGTGGAAGCCTTATTTTGACGATTATTGTGTGGGGGTTTTCAAATACCTACTTAAAAGAAAGGTGTAAGGGGCTTTTAATGGCGTGTATTGTCTGGATGGTATTTGTTGAGTTTTTGATAGTTTTTTGCAGGTACCGCTAAAGTAACTCAATCCGAGAAAAAAGCCGGCGACATTATGCAGTTATTATACCATTGGTTCTCAACCGGTGGTTCGCGGACCACATGAGGACCCTGAAAACATTCCAAGTGGTCATCGCAACCATTATTACGGAATAATGATTAAAAGAGTATTAGCCGAAATAACAGTTAAATGAGTGTTAGTCGTAAAATTATGTGTGTTTCATTTACAGGTAGATCAAACAATTGTTTATATCTTCACAAATAGGTACTGTATATTACTAATAAACCAGCTGGATGGTCCCTGACTAGACAAAAGCTTGGTAAAAGGCTCCCTCAAGACTAGAAGGCTATGAAACACTGTATTATACAATAATGCAATAACAAATTAAGGAAAATAACAGGATTAAATTATGCGCATACTACTGTCAGAACATAAGTCTGGCAATCCAAAGGGGAATGTCATTATAATCATTAATAATAGAATTTAAAAAATAAAATTGTATAATGCGGTGGACTTAATGTCATTGGCATTTTCTACCAGTTAACCGCAGAAGGTAGGCGACAGAGTTATTGGGTGCATTCTGGGCGTGCATTCTACCGCGAGACGCCAACCTGGAGCAATTTTTTTTGTAAATATTATAATATAGGTATTTAATTACATTAATTAGTTCCGTGGTGGCGTATTGCCTAATCTTCCTGCGATGCAGGAAGAGACCCTTGCATAGGCAGTGGGACATACAAGGGTGGATATCGGTATTAATTATTAAATTTACTTATTTCTTCAATGTTTAATTTAACATTTATTTTAACTTTCATAATATAGTTAATTGTATCTACCTATTGAATTAGGTTACACCTGTGAGGATAGGGAATGTTTGGAAATGAAGAATTAAATAAAGAAAACTAAGAAATGTATATTTAGTACCTGAAATATCGTGAAATTAATTAAATTATGTTTAAAAATACAAACACTTTTTCTTTGTTGAAAGTTATCTGCTCTTTCTCGCTCCAATTCAAACGATTTCTTGCGAGAGAAAACAAGTGTTCTCGAGCCTGTCCTATTTTACCTGTCTGTGGCCTAGACAAATTGGTACCAAGTGTAGCTCGCACGTATGTACGAGTATGTACAGTCTGTTAGCTTTTAAAATATACCTCGGCTACTATCGGATATATTCGTGTAATAGATATATCGGAACTAATATGACACTTAACTTAACAATACTTTAAAAACCTATTTACAGGCTAAAAATTCCACCTATCGGGACTCGAACCCGCGTCCTCTGGCTAACCGTGCGAGTTTAGCGAATTTTTAGCCTCTAAATAGGTTTTTAAAATTGTCCTTAGCACGGGTTAGTGCATTAAAAAGAATATAATTTACAAAACTTGGCAAAATAGTGAAGAAAAGTTTTATACAGACCACGAAGTAGTATTACACTCGTGTGCTTTCGGCGAAAACCGAAGCCTACTCTAGAGCCCGAGGTATATTCTAAAAGCTAACAGACTGTGCGTATATTGTTATATATGTACCAGCTGATCCCGAAAACTTGTTTTGTCATATTAATTAGCCTACGACCTATTCACAGACCTATTTACTTATTGTAGACAGTTCAAATTATTCGATTACACATAAAATCATACAGGTACCTCAGTCAGTAAAGACGTCTCGGATGAGATCGATCACAAACATTTTGAAACGAGATTAATATATAAATATTAAATAAATAAAATTCAATTACAAAAATGTTTTATTCGAAGTAATCTTAAGTTATTGAAACTGCGTCACGTTACTAGTAAACTGGGTGTTTATTTAACATGAAGTTAATTTCGGAGAATTTTTTTTTCTAAAACAGTCCAGCATACTTTGGGTGTCAATCTAACTTAAAACTGGTATATAATAAAATCGGGGTGCACGGCAGTGCCCCCGCCAAGGCGAGCGCGAAACAAACACTGCCGTACCATCCTTTACTGGAACCATTTCGCCGCATTTTCAGTCCTCAATTTGAGAACCACTGCATAAGACCAGAACGCAGATATTTTCGTCATCCATTAAGCTATAATTAATTCAATTCAAGTCTGTGGGTCCAACCCGCATGCCCAGCGTGGGGATTATGGGCATTACCCCCCAATGATGGCACAACCTTGCGCTCATTAGGGGAGGGCTATGTCCAGCAGTGGACTAATGAAGCCTGAAGAAGTCTGTGGGTCTTGTAGATTAGTTTTATAAGAAAATCTAATAAAATAAATAAATATGCCCACATTTCTACAAAAAAAAAAGAAGTGAAATCCCACAAAAAATTCTATAAAAAACTAGCCAAATCTCGATGAAGCTGCTCGTTTATCTGTAAAAAGTAATCAAATCTAGACAAAGTCGTGCCAAGTCTAAGGTTTCTTACTTCGATAGTTAATGTTGTGTGACTTGTTAAAGTTAAAGCTGTTGGTTTCCTAAGTACTAATAAATAAATAAATAAATAAATAAATAAATAAATAAATAAATAAATAAATAAATAAATAA
Organism: Yponomeuta sedellus; assembly: GCA_934045075.1. Lineage (NCBI taxonomy): Eukaryota > Metazoa > Arthropoda > Insecta > Lepidoptera > Yponomeutidae > Yponomeuta > Yponomeuta sedellus. The sequence continues at coordinate 23,717,825 of OW203724.1, forward strand.
ATAAATAAATAAATAAATAAATAAATAAATAAATAAATAAATAAATAAATAAATAAATAAATAAATAAATAAATAAATAAATAAATAAATAAATAAATAAATAAATAAATAAATAAATAAATAAATAAATAAATAAATAAATAAATAAATAAATAAATAAATAAATAAATAAATAAATAAATAAATAAATAAATAAATAAATAAATAAATAAATAAATAAATAAATAAATAAATAAATAAATAAATAAATAAATAAATAAATAAATAAATAAATAAATAAATAAATAAATAAATAAATAAATAAATAAATAAATAAATAAATAAATAAATAAATAAATAAATAAATAAATAAATAAATAAATAAATAAATAAATAAATAAATAAATAAATAAATAAATAAATAAATAAATAAATAAATAAATAAATAAATAAATAAATAAATAAATAAATAAATAAATAAATAAATAAATAAATAAATAAATAAATAAATAAATAAATAAATAAATAAATAAATAAATAAATAAATAAATAAATATAATTATAAATATTATAGTCTCTCAATGTCTCCTCCTCTTTCTCTGTCTCTACCTCGCAGAAGGAAATTTTTAAAGCTACTAAAGTTATGAATGTTTTATACTAATTTTTAAACTAATTATTGATTGAAATACACAAAATTATTTTTTTGTATTGCGATTTGTTTTTACAAATTAGTCATCCAAAGATGAAATTCTTGTTTTCTAAGACCTGTGGTATACCTAGTACCTGACGTGTGTGGTAAACATATACCATCCCCATCTTTTTCGCCATTTATGTAAAGGAAGTTGAGTCGCCCATTGGCTCAGTTGGAAAGAGCGCTGGCACGGATAGCCAGAGGTCGCGGGTTCGAATATTGGCATGGGTGGAATTTGCAGCCTCTAAATAAGTTTTGAAAATTGTCCTTAGCACGGGTTAGTGCATTTAAAATAAAAATAGTATAATCATGTGGGTACAGTGATATCATTCCGATGTAAAAACCTAACTGCAAAGTAGGTAGTCGGGGCTGTAAGTGATGCAATTTACTTAAGCCAGATGTCGCTGCCTGTACATAATACAGAGAGTATTGTAAAGAGGTTCGAAATTTCACTGATGCCGGTGAGTCGCCCATTGGCTCAGTCGGAAAGAGCGCTGGCACGGATAGCCAGAGGTCGCGGGTTCGAATCCCGGCATGGGTGGAAATTTTAGCCTCTAAATAGGTTTTTTAAAATAGTCCTTAGCACGGGTTAGTGCATTAAAAATAAAAATAGTATAAGGAAGTTCTAGAATTATTTTTTTAAATACTTACTGGGTGTCAAAATGGGATAATAGATTACAGGCCACTTTAAAAAAAATTACAAAGTCATGTCCACGAATTAAAATTTCAATCTGCTTCAACGAATCTCCTCGCACGATATCAATAAATAGATGGAAAATAACAAAATATCTGTTATTAAAAAGTCTCTCTCTTCTCACAATCTTTGAAATTATTGTGAATATGTGCGAGCGAGGCAGATGCCAGACGCATCGACAGCCTTAACTCATCACCAATTAATTATGCTGATTAGCCAAGATGCCTTGAAATCACCTTTTATTGCACTACCTACTTTGATATAGACACGCGAATCTGTGATAAAATCCAATCTATCAGTTAAACAATGGAATGCACAGCGATGTTTTGGATATTTATAGGGTTCCGTATGTACAAAATGCAAAAAAGAACCCGTACTTAAATGGGAGCTGGTCTGTACGCATGTCTATCAAAAACCCGACAATCTAAAACCAAAACCTATAAATAACATACTCGTAAATAGATAGATACCACTTTATTGTATATCTGTTTTGGATTGAGCAAAGTATAGTTTCATATATTTACTTCTACTAATGACTCGTAAAATCTGGTTATTGACTGTCTGTTTTTAATATAATAAAAGGTATATTTTTCATAGCTATTAGTTTTTCTATTATAAAAGAAAATTGGAGTAAACATGTTCTTGAGTGGAGATCGCGACTCGGCAAACGTAATGTAGGACGCCCTCTGACTAGGCGGGATGACGATCGGCGAAAAACTGCAGGCAGATGCTGGATGCGGCTATGAGAGGGCTGTGTCCAGCAGTGGACTAACATATTGCCAGAAGAAGAAGAAAAGAATTAAATAAAATTGTTACTCATATATTTCAAAGATATCTCTAGCTCAAATAAACTTAAAATGAGTAAGCATGTAACAGGGCTCACGCAATGCATTAAAGGTTTGATCTTTATATAGGTTCTTTTATTACACAATCTAACACACTATCTTTGTTATAATGTTAGTGGTTTTCGCCGTTAATTTCCCTTAACTAATAAAAAAAACTTACCTTTGGAGCTGGATTTTACGATTGCATTTCTATGGTAAACAGATTTTTAAGTAGAACTATATCTGTATTTTTAAATCATAAAATTAAAAAAAGGTACAAACAGTATTCATACCCACATGGTTATTTTAACTACCTTAATTAACTTTATAACATATTTGCTCGTAAAGTGGTTGTAATTACACCAATTTCAATATCGTAATATATCTCATTACGTACTTGTGCGATAATGTAATGTAAAAGGCACGTGTTTTTTTTTTAATAAAGTTTTAAGATACTCCGTCTAAAAATTAACGATACTTTTAAAAATCTTAGCAAAGAGGTTTTATGTCAAGAAAGTGGTCAATATTTTATGAATAAAATTAACTTTGGGAAATAAAATATAAGAAATAAACATTTAATTCTTTAATTTAATTAATTTTGACAATAAATTACAACCATTTATCTGTAACAAAAACACAAAAATATTAATTTACTTTATTAGTTATACTGGCTGTTTTTGTACCTCTGCCTGAAAAACAAGTTGATGCGCGCGCATCACTTATTTGTGGACAAGTAAAAATAAGTCTGCGCGCTTTTTCTTTTCGATGTATTGTTTTTTTTGAAAATGTCGTCAAGTAGTGATGATAACAAAGTCAGAGTTTTATTAATTTCCTCGTAAATATGTTATAAAACGTCGTATGACATACGTGCGCTTTGAAAATAACAGCCTCTGCTTCCTTATAGCCCTCGCCGATGGCTCGGGCTAGTAATATCGCCTCGGCTGTAATTTTCAACTTACCGCACTTAAATCATAATGTACCTAGGTATCAGTTGGATCAACTCCACTTGATCGAGCCACTCGACGAAGATGGCAACTTTTTCGTCATATTTGTAATAATACCCTAAAGCGGAACCCTCAAGGCGTGAGTCCTAATCGTCCCTGTCTGGCTTTTTCTTTCACTACATTATAGGATGTTGTAATTTCTAAGACATGCATAAAAACTTAATTGTCAGTCTATTTATGATCGGCATTGTTATCGGTAGCATAAAACTTGGTGGAATTATCATTCTATTCTTACTTAACCAAGATAACAGAGTAGACTTTTATTTATTTTACTTTTAAAGAGTGTGTGTGTGTAACCCTAACGTTTTTAAGAGTTTAGGAGAATATTAAACTGGTACCAGTTTAATATTCTCCTAAACTCTTGGACTCTTACCGATAATTAAATAGTACACATAATTGCGGCTGCAGTAAAGCCGCATTTTCACGATATTATACGCTTGGACTCAGTGACCAATTTTAGTAGAGCTATTCGTATCGCGTACACCAGCTGTCTTTAGTACAAAAAATTACTTTTGTCAACAGACTGAACTAAGATAGTTGGTACACAAGATACTTCCGAGCATACTGTTTCTCTTCTCAGCCTTAGTCCCACATGGTGGTGGGGCAGCGTTCCTGGTTTGCTCTCTCCACTTCGCCCTATTTATAGCCCCATTTGTCAAGGCTCTACATTCTATGAGATCTTTCTTCACTTCATCCATCCACTTATTTTTCGGACTTCCTCTGGATCTACGACCTAGAAACTGATAATGTAGCACTTCGTTACCAATGTAGTCAGAAGGCTTCCGTTTCCCATGCCCGAACTATCTCAGCCCACTCTCTTGTACTTTATCGTCGATGTCGCACACGATACGTCTGAGTGTACTTCTTCTTCTTTCGTGTCGAAAGCGGCGACTTCCTCTCAGACATCTCGCTCCCGAAACCGGGCCATGGCGAACTCGCCTGGTGATGCCTCCATGAGATCCCGCAAACTGCACTGTGGAGCTTCAGGTTGTCTCTGGATCGAGCAACATCACCGCGCAGATTCAGCGATCTCCATACTCTCCACTGCTCACGCCCCACCAGGTGGCTTGGCATCTGAGTGTACTGAGATCGAGAAAACGCAGCTTTACCTAAATGCTTAGTCTGGGTGTATTTCCATGTTTGTGATGTCCTTGCCGTAGGATCGTCGTCAGGCTATACTAGTCCACTGCTGGACATAGCCCTCCCATAAAGAGCGCTACGTTGTGCTATCATAGGGGGTAATGCCCATAATTCCCACGCTGGGCATGCGGGTTGGGGATCGCAGTTTGGTAAAATTGTACTGCAGGGGGCGCTGCTGCCCACCCCCCAGTTTGTGTCCCTTAGTGGCCTTTTACGACACCCGCGGGAAGAATTTGGGTTGGTGCTATTCTCTAGGCCGACACCACACAGCAAAGGATATTGCCATAGGATAGGGTATCCTAGTTTGGGACCAGGACAAGTGATTGTGTTTTGTGGAATTTAGTGTGGAGCCGTGTTCAAATGTGTAACTGTATGCTAACTACTACTACTAACTTCCTTCCTTCTCTAATGCATTAGTCCAGTTCATCCAAAGGTTGTCTGGAAGAGATCACTTTTAGTAATAAGGCCGCCGTTTGTACTCTTAGGTTAAGAAATATCTATGTAATTTCCATTTTTATGTACAATAAAGTGTTCTCTTTCTATCTGTCTAAGTAGCCTGCGTTCCAGCGTTAAAAATAGCAAAAAAAAAATAGATTTCTAACGAAAATGAATCACTTGAAAGGGGAGTCTGTAACTGACTTTTACGCGGAAAAGTCAGTTTTCGTCACCGGTGGTACAGGATTTTTGGGTAAAGTAAGTGCCTACTTTTTCACAGACTTCAAAAAAGTCGAAGAGGTTCTCTATTCGACGCCTTTTTTAACTATGTTTTTGCATAACTGTATAAAATCTTAACAGAGTTATTTTTTTTCCTTCGAATACTTCTAACGTCCCAGTGGTTCCATTTGAATTTGGTGAAGATCTTTGAAGACTGTAGAAGAAATTAAATTTTTGTTATGTTCAAATTTGTCAAATCTTAACCGATTTCGATAATATTTTTTTGGTTAGTACCATCGCATGTTACGTATTGTTTTACTTTGTTGTCTATTAAAAGTACTTTACGGAAAAAATCATCTCGGGTATGAATTGTAAATTATTTGAAAGTTCGATCCCCATACATTAAAATTATAAAACCTTTATTTGCATGCAATTTTACAGCCTAAATTAACATTAAACGTAAAAATAATTACATATTTCGCGACCTATTATGATATCCATCAACAAATTTTCATTAAACATTTACAATTCATTAAATAGGCAATACTAGACTTTTAATTTCAATTCAATTTCATTTATTTGTCAGCGAAACGGTACAATCATATTGATGTCAAAATTAATTCCTGGCACAGGCGTGATACACCAGCGCAGCTGGTATACAAATATTAAAATTTCAACTTAAAAACTAATACAATACAAACTTATTTACAAATATCGCACCCTCAGAACGAAAGAGGCCTAAGTCAAAAATAGTGAAATTGAGTTACAATCATAGAGAGACATAAAAAGGTATGCTCTACCCGATGAATAGTAAAACCAAGGCACTTATTGTAAAAAAAGAGCATAGCGAATCTTCCGTCCACGGCATACCTTTTTATGTCTCTCTATGATTGTAACTCAATTTCACTATTTTTTTACTTAGGTCTCTTTCGTTCTGAGGGTGCGATATGTACATACAACATGAAAAATAGATAATTTAATGTCAACCCAAAATTATAGTAAATAGTCGTCACAAAATCAAAATTACATTGCAAAAAACTTAAGATGCTTTTAGCAATAAAGCCGCCAATTGTACTTTGTATCTTTGCATGTTTTATAATATGTGCTCTGGTGTACAATAAAGAATATTTTTATCTTATCTTACTAGACATCATCATCAGAATCAGTCAGTGTCAGTCCACTGCTGGTCATAGGCCTCTCCCAAGCACGCCGCTGAGCCCAATCTTCGGCTCTCCTCTTCCAGTCACTGCAATACTAGACAATAAACTGTATTACATATTCTGACATACATACGTATACATATGTATACATAAACGCCCCGTTCCACGTCCTCCTTATGTGCCCCACGCCTCATATTTTCAATTTCTTCGGAAGTCAAGTTAAAACCAATTTTTTACTATAAAAACGAAATGTTTACTTAATGAACGTCAAAGTTATTAGTTTCACTATAAATAGATTATGTGGAGAAGAGGCTAACAGAGATACTCCACGTTTATGGCGACCTCTGTGGCGTAGCGGTAGCGCGTCTGTCTACCATGCAAGAGGTCCCGGGTTCGAATCCCGGCTGGGAACAAAAAAAAAACCCAAGTCTTGGATGTTTACATGTTTGTGATGTCGTTATTTCTGGTTCCCACGACACAGGGTATCCTAGTGTGGAGCCAGAAGCAATGTATGTGCCAGTATGTAAATGTTATGTTATTAAACGGGTATAATCGCGATTATATATTAGGTAAAACGTGATTACGTCGGCAACGAAGATAATTACTTTGTAGTTAATAAAATAATCGCGACTAGACCCGATTATTATAGGTATAACCAAGTATTAGCACCGCAACAAATTAATCAATTTTTAAGTGGGCGTTCCCATAGTGAAATTTTTAAGCCTTTACTATACCATAATGTTTCCTTGGTGTCTTTACAGATTCTAATTGAAAAGCTTCTCTACAGCTGTGAAGCGATTGACCACATCTACATCTTAATTCGAAAGAAAAAAGAACAAACCCCATTCGAGAGGATAGACAAGCTACTACAGGGTGAAGTAAGTGTTTTTATTATTATTATTAATACGTTTATTGCACATAAGTAAAAAAAATACAATGGCAATGTGGCGGACTTAATGCTATAAGCATTTTCTACCAGTCAACCACAGATGGTGCAAGAGATTAAATGGTAGGCATTCGACACAAAACGGAAGAGATACTTAGTTAAAATTAGATAAGCTGACAAGTACTCAATAAGTACCTACATATAATAAGTAAGTAAATATATACTATATACTTAAAATAGATAATAATTATCTATAAAAAGACATAAAATATTTATACTAATAAAATTATTTTCAATATTAACTAATATTAATATTAACTATTTTTTATTTTTTTTAATATTAACTAAGTTTTTCAATATTAGCTAAAAATATGAATAGTGAAAGTTTATGATCTAGAATCGCTCGTAGCCCCGGCGGCCTGAGTGATCTTACACGAACAAGTTTAAGCTACACAGGGCGCGTTCAGTGCATGGATGACTGACGATAGTGGCAGTTTTCCAAGCGGTACCGTGTCTCGCAAGGCACGTTAAGCAGTTGGTGCCGGCTGCCGTCGATAGATGACAGTCGTTAAGCCAAGTCAGAGGCCTTAGGGGGCGGCTTGAAAACTTCTGACAGTAAGACCAGCCACTAGTCTTGCAAGCCTTCACCAACCCGGACATGGCCCCCGTGGTGGAGTATGGCCTAACCTTCCTGCGATGCAGGTAGAGACCCGTGCCCCAGCAGTGGGGACATACAATGGTTGATATCGATGATCTAGCAAAGCTTCAGTCCACATTTTATTCTTACTATTGATATGATATGGTGTCAACCCTTTATATGTCCCTACTTCTGGGGCACGGATCTCTTCCTGCATCGCAAGAAGGTTAGGCCATACTCCGACTAGGTGGCCAAGTCCGTGTTGGTAGAGGATTGTAAGACAGTGGCGGGCCTTACTGTCAGAAGTTATCAAGCCGCCCATAAGCCCTCTGACATGGCTTAACGATTGCCATTACATGACAGCCGGATAAACGTGCCTTGAGAAGCACGGAAGCGCTCGGCGAAAACGCCACTAGCGGTAGTCACGGGATGCTCACCCAACCAGTACCTGACCACGCCTGTTGTTACTTAACCCAAGTGATTGATTCCAATCGCTCTTATTCTTCTTACTATTATTATTATTTCAGATTTTTTCTAGGCTACGTAAAGATAACGCCTCGGCGCTAAGAAAAGTGGTGCCAGTGGTCGGCGATATAAGACGTTCTAATCTGGGATTGAGTACTGCTGATGACGAATTGATTATTTCACAGGTAAAGATTTAAAAACCTATTTAGAGGCTAAAAATTCCACCCATGCCGGGATTCGAACCCGCGACCTCTGGCTATCCGTTCCAGCGCTCTAACCAACTGAGCCAATGGGCGACTCACCGGCATCAGTGAAACAGTTTGTTCTATTTCAGTGAAATAGGTAAGTATTTACCGGTTCACATAGATATTTAGTAATTTTCGCCCATCTGTTTTCATTTGCGTATATTTGGTAGGTCTGACAGCTAAGTAAAGGTCGCAGGCTAATTAAAATGTCAAGACAACGTTTGCGGAGTTAGCTAGTGATTGAATATATTTTCTCTATGATTGACGATACTAATGTATACGGGTCTAATCGCGATTATTTATTAGGTAAAACGTAATTACCTTATTTCCCGACGTTTCGGCAGCATTACAGTTGATCATCGAAACTGTAAAACTACAACTTTGCTTTACAATCTTGTTAAGAAAGTGTATATTTGTCAGGAAATATTTATTAGGTATATCAATAAAAAAAAACTATTGAAGACATATCAAAAATTTTTACTTTATCAATCTAATATGTAACTTGACTAAATTGTTAGTACGTATCAAGTTAAGGGCACAAAAGTTACGTTATTGCAGTCTCGATGATTTAAGTAGTAGCCGTCGACGTTACTAATAAATAATCGCGATTAGACCCGTTTAATATTAACTATGAGTTTTTTTTAGAAGAAAAAGAAAAAATCCAAAACAACAGCAAGTATTTAATATATTTTATGCCACACCTGGCAATAAAGTGGCTTTTTCCGCACGCTGCGCGTATGGAAAAAACCGCTTTCTGGCCAACTGTAGACATAAAAAGATGTACACAACACGGAAGGCAATAAAGAAAGCTCTCGATCGCATATTTACGTCCCTCGCTTGCCTTTCTTTGTATTGCCACCCTAGTTGTGTAATATACTATTATGCTACACCTGGCCATAAAGTGGCTTTCTGGCCAAGTGTGGACATAAAAAGATGTACACAACACGGAAGGCAATAAAGAAAGCTCTCGATCGCATATTTACGTCCCTCGCTTGCAGCTCGGGCCGCAAACTTCTGCGATCTCGGCCTTTCTTTGTATTACCACCCTAGTTGTGTAATGTACTAATATATCATTATTTCAGGTTTCAGTCGTATTCCATTTAGCTGCTACAGTGAATTTCAATGACCCTCTGAGAAATTCGCTGGTAGACAACGTCGAGGCCACAAAGGAAGTGATCAACCTTTGTCATCGGCTGAAAAAAGTTGATGTAAGAAAAACAAATACAAAAGATATGAATATTCTTTATTAGCATGGCCCGACGACCAGGAGTTCGCCACATCCTGACCAGTCGCTAGAGGTGAAGGAAAATCATCGTGAGGAAACTTATGTGCCTAATGTGGTAACATACTTCAGGTGGTTACATACTAGAATAAACTATGTATATTTTATCAGCGCATATGTTTACCATGCAAGAGGTCCTTGTGCGAACCCCGGCTGGAGACAAAAAAAAACCCCAGGTCTTGGAAGTTTACATGTTTGTGATGACGTTGTTTCTGGTTCCTGCGACACAGGGCAGCGTACCCTAGTGCGGGCCAGAAGCAATGTATGTGCCTGTACGTAAATGTTATGTTATGTTTATTTTTCAGGCATTTGTCTACGTGTCGACGGCGTACTCTAATACAGAGCAAAAGGTTGTGGAGGAGCGTGTGTACCCTCCTCCGGTGCCGCTGAGCGAGGTCTACGACTTTATCAATACCTATAAGGAGGATACAGATGTCATCAAAAAGTTATTGAGTATGTCTGACATTTTTCTCATCGTTTGAAATGCCTGTTGTTGCAAGTATATTTCATCATCAATCAGCCGATGTCAGTCCACTGCTGGACATAGGCCTCTCCCAAGGCACGCCATTGAGCCTGATCTTTAGCTCTCCTCTACCAGTCACTGTCCACCGCTTTTGCGAATGTCGTCGCTCCACCTCGTTATAAGTTAAGCGGGTCAAATCGCGATTATTTATTAGGTAAACCGTAAGTAACTGTAACGCTGCCGAAACTTATGAACGTTGATGAAGCGAAGATGATCTGTCAGGATCGTGGTAAGTGGCAGTCCCTGGTCTCTGCCTACCCCTCTGGGATACAGGCGTGAGGTTATGTATGTATGTATGCTGCCGAAACGTCGGGAAATAAGGTAATTACGTTTAATATAAGGTAATTCCGTTTAATATATAACTATTTATGAGTACCCCGAATCATTAAGATATACTGTCGCTTCACCTGTATAGTATACTAGCTGTGCCCCGCGGTGTTACCCGCGGTTTATCGATTTCACCATGGAATTAGATATTTTTTTCACAGAAAAACATGTGTTAATCCAGGGTGTAGGTTAACTCTATAGCAAATTTTATTTAAGTCGCTCCAGCCGTTTAGACGTGAAGAAGTAACAAACACACTCACAAACTTTCGCCTTTATATATTATTAGTCTGAAGTCTGATGTGATAAATGTGAGGTGATGTGATTTAAATTACAACAATAGTAATAAGTATAACTTTCGACCCTTCTCGTTGCCTATACATATAGTAGTCCTTAAAGAAAAAAAAAATAATCAGTGCGTCCTACCCGTCATGGCATACGGAATCGAGACATGAAAAAACATACGTTTTTTTTCTTTCGCAGATGGCAAACCCAACACGTATACATTTACGAAAAATTTAGCGGAGTACCTAACACTACAGGAGCACCGTGACATACCGACTGCAATCGTTAGACCTTCCATTGGTAGGTGGCTTCATGCGTACTACTGATTATTTTACAAATAGCTAAACTAAACGAAAAAAAAAAATATTTACAAAAATAGTACTATAGTTTTTACTATTTTTGTAAATATTTTTTTTTCCTAATTGTTATTAAGTATTTTAGCACATTTGTCATTCTTTTTTTGATTATAATGCGATTATTAAACAAAGAAAAATTCACTCATTCACATTAAGCACTTATTATTGGCGTATTACTTGCTTTGGTCTTTGGTAACAAAATACAAAACATAATTATTGTATATTTTGTTTAGAAAGTTTTGAAAATACAAAAAGGCCATTGGCTTACAAATTAAATAATGAGTATAATATACGCGACGAATTTGAAGTCGGTTAAAAATAAAATAAGATAAAAGGCGAGACAAACCCAAACACAAGTTTAACAAAATCGTTTGGTATAGGTCCTTTCGTATAGACTTTTTTGTCATTTTTACAACACTGGGATTAAAATGAAAAAGGTCAAAAGACAAACATGTACCCTTATACATTCATAGGGTACTTTTCATTGACCTAGAACTATGAAATTTGGTCTTAAACATTTGTAATTAAAACATAAAAAATAGTCTCTGAAGTTCGGGGAAAGATTCTATCAACAAATTTGTACGGAACCCGCGGTAGGCCAGTTCGACTTGCACTTGGCCGATTTTATTTTAATTTGCAATATTTACTAAACAATATTTTACCATGAAATATCCGAAACTCTCTTGTGCATGTGACGACTAATAGATGTTTATGTAATGAAAGAGATCTGCAAGGGTTGTGGCAATTGGTAGCCCCGGTTTTTGCCAACCCATTTCGTATACAAGCATGAGGTGATGTAATAACATATTCAATTTAAAAAACAATTACACATTTCAAATAATTTTTAAGTGTTTCCGCAGTGTTGCCTTGAAATTATTGATAAATTCATAAAGTTACGAGTAATGTCAGAAAGAGTATTGTCAAGAGTATAGTCATTCGTTAATTTTTATTTAAATCTGTAATAATAATATTGGCCTTTTGCATCTACTTAATGAGATGATTTATACAGCGTCCAGTGGTATCTTCACTCACACTAGATGGTTGAAGGGACCACTCCGACGCTGTAGTGCCTGGGACATGGTTTTATAGATGGTGTAGGCTTGCCCAGCACCTATACCATCCTGACAGCTTAGTCGGCCTAGCCCATAGGAAAGACTAGCCAACCAAGCCGCGGGTTTTCTCACGATGTCTTCCTTCAAGGTAAGCGTGTGGTATTGCGACTACAAATCCGCAAATGTACGTAACTTTGAAATTAAACAAAGTCATTAGTACATGCCCGCACTCGGGATCGAACCTGAGGCGCTCGCTTGCCAGTCCATGGTTCTACCCACTGAGCTACCACCGCTTAAATCTGTACATACATACATATGCACATACCCCTAGTATTGATGTGGTGTCGACACAACGAGTAACGCGAGGAGTCCAAATTGACCTACTCCAAACTTCAGCTGGTACAATAATGTTAGCTTATTATTTTCAGTGCTATCAGTTTTAAAGGAGCCAATCCCTGGTTGGTTAGAAAACTGGTATGGCCCGACGGGACTATTGTACGCCTGTTCCCAAGGCTTGCATCGTTCAATGGTCGGCAGCGGGTCTAACGTTGCGGATTTTATCCCCGTGGACATAGTGACGAATGCTATAATTGTTGTTGCCACCAGATGTAAAAAGTAAGTGACTAGTCTTTGTTTTACACGAACATACATACATACATACATACATACATACATACATACATACATACATACATACATACATACATACATACATACATACATACATACATACATACATACATACATACATACATACATACATACATACATACATACATACATACATACATACATACATACATACATACATACATACATACATACATACATACATACATACATTAGACGCTCACACGCAAAAAAAATAACCTATGTAATTTTATTAAAATATCGGACATGCAAGACAGCGTGAGTTGGTTGTTTGACGTTTCACAGATGGTTTTATCGTTATTTTATCATTTATTAGATAGACTCTTCTCCGTGCAGCATTTTCCACGTAAGGAAGTTATTTCTGTGATCTGATATTTCATGCTGCTAAATTTGGAAATCTAGAGCAGTGGTTTCCCGTTGCCTTGTACTCCGTAGTACATAGTAGTGTGCTCTGGATTGTGCCACTGTCACTATCTTACAATCCACCCACAACCCGGACTTGGTCCCTGTGGTGGAGTATGGTCAAACCTTCCTGTGATGCAGAAAGAGACCCGTGCTCAAGCAGTAGGGACTTACAAAATCATCATTATTCTACTGGTTAATAGCAGACATGGTATTTATTCTTCATTGTCTTCTAAATAATCCTTGATCAGCTCTATATCTTGTAAGCTTTTCTCCAAACATTTCTTTAACCGCGTCTGAGGTGACTCTAATATCCTCTGCTTTTGTGCTGCACTGACAGTAATTTCGTTTAGTCAATGTCCAAGTTAAACCCTTGAAACCCCTTCTGCCTACATCGCCTAGTTCATGGGTACCATATTCACCTATTTAGACCTTGGGTCTTTACCCGCAACCCTGGGCTCGGTTACCATGGTAAAGCCAATAGAGCTAGGTCCTGTCAAACTTAGCCACCACTCACTGCGTCCATTGGAGAAAGTGGTGGTGCCCACTCGCGCGACTTGTAGACGACGATAAGAAACTACCTGCAGCAAGCACAGGTTGATATTCTCCATCATTCCTGCATCGCGCAAGAAAAGTGTTACACATAACATCATAAATATAAAATCCGATGAACAACAGTCGGACCAGCCGTCCCCAGGCATACGATCCGCCTGGCGGAAATTTCCCCTTTAATGTGGAAGCGGTCCCAGTGGGTAGAACAATGGACTTGGGTGCGAGAGAACCAGGTTTCATTCCCAGTGCGGGCTTGTAGCAATTGCTTGATTTGCTAAGTAAGCAGGCGGCCGGACTCTTGTAGTATGGATAGGCCTTAACCCGGCGTCATTGTGGTACGAAATTGTTACACGGGCGTTGAAGAGGGTCTGTGAGACCCTGATATTGAAAGTGATATATTTTATGTATACTTGATTTTTTAAAATAGATTATGGTTTTATAATTACGTTTGTTTATCTAGTAAGCGTGTAAGATTAATAAAACCAACATTTTAGCTTTAGGAACACAACATTTTTATTAATTTCCATATTTCAAAAAATGGCCAATCAAACAAAACACGTCTTAGAACAATCAACCAAAATAAACTTTGGTCTTACATATTTAACTGTTTTAAACAATATAATAAGAGATCAGTTATTTCTTAGCACGGCACTAATTAGAACAGGCTTATACATTAACAAATTTTACTCCTTATGACTTCATTCTTGGCAGTAGAAAACTGAATGTTCAAAACAAAATATACTTTTCACATGACTTACACGTGTAAGTGGTCTTTCGGTCTTTTTTGGTTGTGCAAACCTGGCACCTTTTTTGCACCCCTGAAATTTTTGCAGGAGGCTTTTCTGTGGTTTCTCCAGCAAATTCTTTGATTCTTTTACGCATTTCTTTTGTCTTCATTGTCACTAAGCTCAGAATATACAATTTCCTCTTCATCCGATTCTTCCATGAGTAAAGCACGTATACGGTCACTTTCGCGATCCGTATTTTACAACAAACTCTAAAAACAAAGAGAAATATTAACCAAAACACTCAAAAAGAATGGCACAAAATTGTTACACGGACTGTGAGGAAGGGTCTGACATACCCTTTTGTCTTTCACGCACGTGCTTCTCATTGCGCGAACGCCGGTCGACTGAGCAGCGATGTCCAAAGGGAGGGGAGGGGTGTTTTCTACAGCTACTGAGAAATATGGCAACGTGCATTCGCTAGCCATAAAGTTATACTCGATCCAAAATGCACTGGGTCTCACAGACCCTACCTCATTGACGCCAGGTTAATCGATGAAAACCACAACCGAATGCCAGCTTTGTATGACTTTAATCGTTGCTAATTCACAGATCAAAGGACCTACGCGTATACAATTTATGCAGTGGAGCCAACAACCCTATCACCTATGGCACTGCTGTTAGGATGTTCATAACCTCCTGTGTTTCACGAGGCTGGAGTAAGTCATAATATCTATTCATTTTTAGGGTTCTGTAGCTCAAAGAGAAAAACGGAACACGTATAGGATCACTTAATAATATAATGATTCTCTCGGAGTTCATGAACCAAATCAGTAAGTCCCTTGCAATATAAAATTTCATGCTGTTTTAATAGTAATATGAGCTAATTACAAATTCTTTTATTACAAATTCTTTTACTAAATTATTAAAAGATGTTGTTAAGTCAAATTCAAATTCAAATTGTAATCATTTTATTTCAACGTAAAGAATTTACATTTTGTTTGCTGAATGTCAATGTACAATGTAAAATGTAAGACGCCGCCTTCGGGCCGTATTGTAGTGGAGAAAAAAGCAGCGGAAAAAAAAACTCCACTCTGACCATCTTTTCTCAAATCATCTTAAAACCAAATACATCAGTTGCCATTATGTAAACCTAATAACATTTCATAATTGCCATTAACAACCCCAAATGCCAAAGCATTAGTCAAATGTCTCACAATAATAGGGGAAAACATAAGTGCTGCGGCCAGACACACGAACAGCACTTGTTCACGAGCATAACGCAGTGCTCAGCCATCACCAGTCTCAACCATTTTGGAGGGAGATAGATGACCCGAACACCACGCTACCATTCGAATGACCTTTAGCAAACTTGCAGTTAAGTTTTTGTCAGTTATATAATGTATCATATAGTTATTAATATGCAATCACGTCGTCTGTACACACTTGTTGTCGTGACGAGACACGAATCTAAGCAGTTTATGTTGGCAACACCGGCTGTCAATCATAAATGAGGTAGCTAGAAAAAAAGATTAAAAAAATAGTAAAGATTAAAAAGGATCCGAGCTCCTCCACCAAATTATGTCGCGACGAATATAATCAAATGACTAAATAGATGGGCAATAACATCGCAACGACATAAGACACGTGGGTCGATAGTACATAATACATCAAACTTAAGATACACACAAAGTGGCATAGTCTTCCACCATAGATTCAACCAACATAGAGCGTATTAAACTATGTCAACTAGTCATACTAGAACGTGTCCACACCGATGTGTGTCCGTATATCTCATCATGAGAGCCATACTCATATGGAACGGGTAGTGCTTCTACAACCGAGAAGGTAGCCCGTCTTACTCTCTGCACGGTTGTCGGGCCGTCCCGTACGGAGGTTTGCGCTCCGAGGAGTCTGCCTTGGTAGACTCCATCCCACACCGTTATAATGACCGGAAAACTTTCCCATAACCTTAGCCAATCTAAGATGGTGACACATGGAGCACCCGGGCAGTGCCCGGGTCTCCCCAGGGCTCCTCTGACTCCCCATACACCCTGCCAAACTTCCTCCACTAGTCTCTCGCACACCCGAACTGTTATCTACCATGGATTCTACTCTGTACAATACTTTATTGTACATACATCATAGGTCGGTCAAACCCGACTAGCGTATAGTCGTCCCGACAGTCACCGCCTAGGGAACGAGTCCGCTCCCTGTTGGGCTTCCGTGCGAGAGACACCAGGGTCAAGTTTTCCGGCCCTTGCAAGCTTTGACAAATACAGCCTACCTCGGTCAAAACCGTTACAGGTGTATGCTAAAACCCTTGCTTGCCTCGGGATACATTATCAATTTATCACTTTTATATTGGTTGAAACCCTGGTCTCAGACACATACAAGATAGGATACCGTCATCAAGCACTCATCAGAGTCTCCTCGGTCCCATCCAGAACACACGACCCTTTTTCCCGCCACGCGTCTCGATCCCTCTCCGCCTCTCTATTTTTTTAATCTTTTTTTCTAGCTACCTCATTTATGATTGACAGCCGATGTTGCCAACACAAACTGCTTAGATTCGTGTCTCGTCACGACACTTGTATTATAAAATATGTTATACTTAGTTATACTTAACAATAAAATCGTGTTGGAATTGGTTTACTACCATGGACTAGGATCGTTTATATAGTCGTCTATTCTATAATATGCCTTTTTACATAGCGAATTTTTAATGAAACTCGCGAAGTTTGAAAAGAGTAGCGACTAAGTTTGTATTATGCATACAAATTTTGAACAAAAATCACTTTGTCATCCGTCAGCCCATTTGTCTGTCTGTCAAGACCCATTAACTAAAAATTGCGTGGCGGTCGAGTTGAAATTAAAACCTTCACAGTCCCCTGAAAACATCAGGCTTCTTAGCGCAAAAAAATGCATATTTCGACACTTGAGCGAATCAAATTTTGGGTACCAACTTTTATTTAATTCAAAAATTTTGCAAGTAATATCGTCTTATACTACAAATAGATAACAAAATCCAAAAACTATACATTTATGATTATATTATTTTTAATGCACTAACCCGTGCTAAGGACAATTTTAAAAACCTATTTAGAGGCTAAAAATTCCACCCAAAATATATTTATGTTTAAATCAAACAAAAAAATTGTGTTTATCACGCGGGAAAAGCTCGGAAATACTGCGAGATTCGATTCTTAACTGTTTATTGTAAGTAACTATATACCTTCAAATTTGTACGAAACCCTCGGTGGTCCAACCCTCGCTTGGCCGGTTTTTTATCATCTTATCGAGGGTGTATCAAAATATCTTTATATGTGCAAAATTGTAGGAAGGTGAGGCTTTCTACTCATTTTTTACATTACAATATTCATGGGAAAACTTTCGATATCACAAGAAATAATTCAACAACTAAACAAAATCTATACACGTCAAACGTTAGCTAATATATTTCAAGCATTGCGTAGTTAATAAATACCACTTTAGTCATATCACAGATAAAATTAACTTCGTTTTCAGGCAAGGTGCCATTTCCGAGACTTATCTTCGTGAAATGGGCGTTCCTGAACCACATAATCAAGTTTTTTCTTGTTAAACTGCCGTTCTCCCTAATGGACATCTTTTTGACGTGCTTCGGAAAACCCAAGTAAGTACAACCCAGGAAAAAAACTACTTCCATTACAAATTCCCGGCTAAGACGTGCGAGTGCAGTCTCACAAGCTAAAATAACCTTAAACACTTTTACAAAGCACAACAGGAACAAGCTTTATGCACTGCATTTTATGTACTGCAGTCATTTAATTTTGTAGTCTCTACTCTAACTTCTTAAATATTTATGGATTATTTAACATTAAAATCATGTCGCCCGCTCTTTATCGCTACCTTAAACATTACCTTAAACAGTGTGGCCAGCCTTAGCGCAACAAGTTTAAAAAGGCGCCGTGATATGACTATGTCCAATGAAATGAAAAGAAGTGAAATGAAATGAAAAGATTTTATTTAAAGTAGCGCAGTCAAACTAGGTGTCCATTTCAAAATCCAGATCATTTTGGAGAGAATATGGACAAAAATACTTCAAACTTCGTCTTTGCAAAGTTCTTAATTAACAGTTTTTACGTAGTTATTATCTATAATATAAAAATGAATCACTGAGTGTGTTGGTAAGCGGAAATCTCGAGAGCAGCTGAACCGATTTCGTTAATTCTTTTATTAATATTTCTTGAAGTACGAGGATGGTTCTTACGGAGAGAAATAAAATAATAAAATTAAAGAATCGACTGTTAGGCGGTACGAAGTTCGCTGGGTCAGCTAGTCTATAATATAAAAATGAATCGCTGAACGTGTTGGTAAGCGCAAATTTCAAGAGCAGCTGAATCGATTTCGCTAATTCTTTTTTTAGAATATTTCTTGAAATACGAGGATGGTTCTTACGGAGAGAAATAAAATAAAAAAATTAAACAATCGACTGTTAAGAGGTACGAAGTTCGCGGGGTCAGCTAGTAAAATAAAGAACTCATGCATTGTAGTGGCTTTAATTCCAGACGTCGTTGTCATCTAAATAATAATGCGTGCACCAAATCCTGAGCGATGCCAACGACTTGTTAGACGATAAAAAAAACATAACACGGTAGGCTGCTAAGAGGCTGAATTTTGTTTAATAATCACGCATCGACGACAGATGTTCAAAATTTTTCAGAAAATTCCTCATTGAATTTTTTTACGAATCTCACGCAAACATAGACGCAGCCATAGCGCGTATATACGATATTGTAACACTCTCAAAATGTTCACAGGTACACGAAATTGATACGGCAAACTAAGAAAATCGAGGACCTCATGACTTTCTTCACCAGCCATTCGTGGCTGTTCAAAGATGGAAACGTGAGGCACCTCATCAACACGATGACCCCTAAAGACAGGGAAACCTTCTATTGTGACCCAAAGGAGATACAGTGGAAGACCTACATGGACGAGTACTGTGTGGGGGTCTTTAAGTACCTACTCAAGAAGAAGGTATAGGAATTGGATATCCAGCCTTTTCATAGCTTAAATTTGGTATTTTTTTATAAAATATTTTTTTTACTACTCTATCACCTAGCGATTTGCTAGCAATTTGATAGCGATGCGATTCCGCAGCGTCGTCACGATCCGTGTTCTGTAGATTGAGTAGCAAAATTGATTAATCTGGCAAAGAAATACTACTCACGGCTTTATTACTTCAAAGACGCAAGAAGCAGATACAAGTCAACGATGAGTCTGGGAGTATTAAATTTATTATTGTGGCGGCATCATGAAGATATTGTCTACGCCACAGCCGCAAGACGGCCTACCGCGCATGTGCGATTGCGCGCGCATCCAGCCGGCCGTTGCTATTAGTGGTTATATTCTCTTTGGTTGCTACAGAAATAACATTTCAGTCAAAAGCTACGCATTCTTGTAAATATTGTACATACGTTAGAGATAGGTTTGAATAAAACACGCATCTGTAAATACTGCATCAAGTTCACTTTAATTCAACCTGCAACAACTCTACATAATCAAGTAATCTACTAGGAGAGAACAACTACTACTAATTGTTGTCTGGAAGAAATTACTTTTAGTAATAAGGCCGCCACTTGTAATTTACTGTTATGTTTTAAGTCATTTTAATGTAATTCCTGGTGTACATGCAATAAAGAATATTCTATCTATGTACTGCCTATGTATCTTGCATGACAGATGGGATGATTTTTCAATTTAGTTATACGAGTAAATAAGGTTATGGTCGTTGTATCAACCACGGTTGATGCTCTAAGCGACGCTACGTCCGCATACACACGTATTATTTTCTGTAATATAAAAATGAATCGCAAATCTCGAGAGCAGCTGAACCGATTGCGCTAATTCTTTTTTTAGAATATTCCTTGAAGTACGAGTATGGTTCTTACGGAGAGAAAAAAAAAGAATCAACTGTTAGGCGGTCGGTACGAAGTTCGCTGCGTCAGCTAGTCTTTAATATAATTCAAGTGGCGCGATTGTACAAAAAGGCGTCGACGGCAATAATCGCGACTTCGCTGCGCAATAGTATCGCTTTCAAATTGCTGGTATGATGGGGATCATAGAACCGATTTCTGAATTAAGAATGTCACTAAGTAAATGCTTAATTTACGTTCTGTCTCGCTCTTTTTTGGGAAATTTGAAAAGACAGCACTACAGTTAACTATTTACTAAGCAAAATTCTCAATTCAGATACTGGCCCTTAGGCTCTAATCAACTTCAATATTGCCCATATTTCATTAAAAAACTATCAGCAAACGAAATTCTTTTAGGAGCAGATGACGCTAATAATTTGCAAAGGTTCAAAATATTATTATAAATACGGATTAAATTTAATCTTCTCAACTGTTTTTGTTTTCTATTACTGTCCAAAGGTTGTCTGGAAGATGTTAATTTTAGTAATAAGTCTGCCGTCTGTCTTCTTAGGTTAAAAAAACATCTGTGTTACTTCGCTTTCTATGGAAGATTATTAATAGCCTGCTCTCTATATATCTATTATATAAATTTTGTTTTATAATTATTTTAATTTAATTTTGTTGAAATATCTTAACATAAAAATATTTACTCCTCGATTGATTAATTGAGATAAGTCGTTGTGTTCAGTGAAAGTTATTTTTATTGTTATAATTTATGAATATGGTAACAGCTTAATGTCAGCCTATCGCCGAAAAAATAATTTTTTATCTCCCATCTCGAAAAGAGTATTTTTGCCCTTTGATATCTGAGTGAAAACGCCGTTTTTATCCGCTAGAGGATGAAGCAAATTGAATTTAGAACATCGTCTGCACTAAGTTTGTGCATTAAAAACATCATTAAACCTATTTTATTAACCTACTTCTGCCTCCATGGTACCGAATTCACACAAATGAGTAGTTAGTTTCCTAAGTGAAATTTTCAATTTAGAAACTAGAAGATTTTCGTTCAGTTTCCCTTACTAACAAACATGGACTAGAAATTATTTTCAACTGCTTTCTAACTCAACTCGTAATAAATTTTAAAGTAACCCTACAAACATTTGGTCCCTTATTTCATTTATTTATAGTGTTAGAATAAACAACGTTTTACCAGTGTCGCTGAAACTGTTAATTGCTCCGGCACTAGTTTACGCTTGGCATAACTAACTGGAGATGGAACACAATAACGTCTTTACAAATGAACGTGCGACAACCTTAAGGTTAAGGTCTAACTTTGAGAAGAAGTTAACTTGCATCAAGCACTTTGTCTTCTCTCGCTAACTGTAAAGGAAAACATCGTGAGGAAACATGGGTACAGTACTACACATCTTAAAAGTCCCTTCGGGAATCAACGTTCGCGCAGACTAGGAAGAAGTGTAACGAAAGTACCCGAAGCTATAGGTACATTCAACATCATCTTTAACCGATACGGTTGAGGTGCAGAATTGATTGCCGCAGTAGCGCTACCTATTTCGCTCACACTAATATTGCCAAACCAATAGTCACTTGCATCGATGACGTTGAATCAACCAATAGCAACAAAGGCGCGCGGCCTACCATAAAATGAAACTATCTGATTGGTCGATCAACTTGCCGCACATCCAAAATTTGGTCATCTGCGCAGGTACATCGGCGAAACTTATTTCTTGTGTAGCACTGTATTCACATAGCTCAGCGCTTGAAATTGTCAATCCGCAGTGGGCACGCGTGGCGATTAAGCCCATTCTATCTTTTAGAGTGTACCTTTAATCGCCATCACCACTAATGAATGCTTATGAAGCGAAAAAGGTTTATCAGGATCGTGGCAAGTGGCAGACACTGGTCTGTGCCTACGCCTCTGGGATATAGGCGTCAGTTTTCTAAGGTATGTGTCTCCGCCGACTCGTTAAATCAGTTGTCAGTTGTCTGTTTCAATTCAACATCATTTGAAGTAGTCAATCCTCGGTGGGTCACGCTAGGTGATTAGCCCACACTAACTCTATTTTAAAGAAGGTTTGTGCTCTACAGCAAGGTGTGCCTTCATATGCGATCTATAATAAAGTTCTGTCGTATCTTAAAAAAAAACCTATTTTAGAGGCTAAAAATTCCACCCATGCCAGGATTCGAACCCGCGACCTCTGGCACGGATAGCGCGGAGGTCGCGGGTTCGAATCCCGGCATGGGTGGAATTTTTAGCCTCTAAAATAGGTTTTTAAAATTGTCCTTAGCACGGGTTAGTGCATTAAGAGTAAAAATAGTATAATTCTGTCGTATCGTCAAAATATCCTTTCTAGTTATAGAGAGGTCTTCATGAGTTTCTGTAATAATTTACGCTGAGTTAATATTATTTTCTATTACCTCTAACGATAATTTACTCCGCCTAAGAACCCTTTAATTCTTCAATAACGAATTTGATTCTTACTGAACGTACACATTATTGCAAAAATAATGTTAATATTAAGAGATTTTAAGGCATTATAATATAAGCCTTAAAATCTCTTAAGGGGATCTCTAATCCGCTGTAATAACAGTGTATGTTTCGATAATGCATATATGTATTCGATAAAACATATAAAATCTTATGTCCGGGTTGTTATCGAAGACCTGCAAAAGATTTTCACCGATTTTTATAAACAAAATTGTGTTCCTATATTTGGTATGTCTGAGAATAGGTCGTAAGCTAATTAATATAAATAAACAAAATTTCATCGGTCAGCTTGTTAATAATAATAAGGTTGAATAGCGCCAATAACACATTTTTATCGCTTTTGAGAAAAAAGTCTGACTACCCAATCAAATCAAATTAAGAACCCAGAATCATTAGAGACCCTCTTAGGACCCATGGCTAAGAACTAAAGGCATCAACTTAAGACTACATAGCATTAATGCATAGCATTAAGGCCATCCTCGGCATAAATGCTATGTCGGGTCCGCGAACTTAGGTCTCGGTCGTGGGACCTAAAAATCACAATCATCATGATTGAGAGAATAGTTGAACACTTTTTAACCGACTTCAAAAAAGGAGGAGGTTGTCAATTCGACGCTTTATTTTAACTATGTTTTCGCATAACTATATAAAATCTTAACCGAGTTCGATTTTTTTTCTTTCGAATAGTTATAACGTCCCATTCGTCCCATTTTATTTTGGTGAAGATCTTTGAAAACTTCCAGTCATGGAGAACGGAACTATTTGATGTTCAGCAGCAAATAAAGCCTAATGAGGCTCGATATCAACCCTTGTAGTCCCCACTGCTGGGGCACGGATCTCTTCCTGCATCGCAGAAAGATTAGGCCATACTGTGGAGACACGGGGGACCAAGTCCGGTTTGGTGGAGGATTGTAAGACAGTGGCGGGCCTCACCGTCAGAAGTTATCAAGCCGCCCACAAGGCCTCTGACATGGCTTAACGACTGCTATTACATGACAGGCGGCACCAACGACTAAGTGTGCCTTGCGAAGCACGAAAGCGCATAGAAAAATGCCCCTAGGGGTAGTCACAGGACGGTCAACCATCCTGCGCCTGACCGCGCCTGTTGTTGCTTAGCACAAGTGATTGATTCTAATCACTCGGCTCGACTAGGCCACGAGCGCTCCCGGCTCCGGCTATGACGCTCATCCATTAGTAATATGCATGTTTTATAAAGTAAAGCGTAAAATTGATCTCAGGGTAATTTGGTGAAGTTTTGATCAAGACTTTCAGAGATGGAAATTGAGAACTTAAAATTTGAAGGCAAAGAATGAAGTTATGTTTCGATTTTACAAACACTTTGTTCATTAAATCCTTTCATTTGGTAGCTTCTCATTTTCTGGTATATGGCAGACATTGTTTCGAAGATAATCAGCTTGAAGTTCGTCCTTAAGAGGTTTTTAACTTCTATTGTAGATAGAAATATGCCGTTTTCACTTAAATATTTCATTTCATCGTCACTTCCAACAGCCGAAGCTGATAAATAGCCCAATAGCATCTAGATGTAAGGTACTGTTGCACGTATAAATTCAGAATTTATGTCCAAAAAAATTTATGTCCCATAATAAAAATACACCGTAGGCAGGTATTTATTGAAACTTCTAGTGATCGAAAAACATTTTTTTTAAATGAATACCAACTTCTGTACACTAAGGCACTAAAAACGCAGAAATAATTCTAACGAATATGACCTCTAAATCCTCAATTCGTATATATCAAGATATTATACAAGTACATCTTGTAATCATTCCAGACCAGCCAAGCCTATACGACTTTAAAATATTCATCTATAAACCTGTATATATACGAATTTCAAATTTAGATGTCATATTCATTTAAATTATTTCTGCGTTTTTAGTGCTTTAGTGTACAAAAGTCGGTTTTTAATATTTGTCATAGAGACATTATTACGATTATTTTCAATTTGTGGCCCTGTACCTCATGGAGCCCCTTAACACTAATTTGGGAGCTTGCTGTACTTTGTAAAAACTGTTCTTATACGGATTTTACTCGTTTATTTTACATTTCTACAATTTTCCGACGTTTCGGCTCTTTTTCAGGTGCCTTGGTCTTTTTGAAAGCCTTAAAGTTTAAACCTTGAAGTTTACTACCCTCGGCAAAAATTACAAAAGTGAATTATGAAGTTACGTTCCAAAATAGGCAAACCAATTATTTTACATAAAGTCAACAATATTGATTATTAGTAATTCGGCGACCTCTGTGGCGTAGCAGTAGCCTACCATGCAAGAGGTCCCGGGTTCGAATCCCGGCTGGGGACAAAAAAAAGCCCAGGTCTTGGGTGTTTACATGTTTGAGAGAGAGAGAGAGAGAGAAATAATTTATTTAACGGCACAATCCTAAAAACATAACAAAACAGTAACAAATTTACAAAACACAACAAGATATATATATATATATATATATAGGTACACAGTTTACACTACATTATAAACAAATAGTTGAAAAAAAGTGGGCGAAAAGACAGTTTAAAATTAAATAAAAGAAGGCATACAAGTATAAACATGGATTAAATAAATACGGATTTGCAACAGAATAATAATAATAACCTATGTTTTGTTTAAAGTATTGAGCCCCTAAAATGGTTCCCGACTCAGCATGTGTTGTAGTAGCCACCGAGGTATCTGCCTACAACGCTGATATTCTGTCGAGACCATAAATGCGGGTTAGTCGCGTGTTTGTGAATAATAAAATGATAAAAAATATTGAACGGTTTGAAAAGTGTGTGCCTAAAAACATGGCATGTAAAAGTGTAGTGTGATGTAATGTGTCAGTCTGTGTGTGGGAATACTGTGCAGATAAATTACTTAGTAAGGAGTATTGTGATATAAAACAAAGTGAAAGGTGACCTGTGATTTGCCGACATAAGGCGGTAAGCGCTTATTCATCAACACGGATATGTGTTATAAAAGGACCACCTTAAAGGTACGCATGATTTTTATTTTTGATTTTCCATGAGGTATTCCTTGTAATGGAACTTGAAGCTGGATTCATTTTTACTGTTTCGTAATGGCGGTGGTATGTTGTTCCAGCATTTGCTTGCTGCGTACCTAAAACTGCCGTGAAAGGCTGCTGTCCTATGTTTCGGCACACTGAACGGTGCAGTAATTGTTCTCACCCCTTCCGCTCGACGCGATTGTCTCCAGGTAAGTTTTTCTAATAGGTAAGGAGGCGCACACGTTTTTATAACTCCAAACAATAATGTTGCTAACTGAAGTTTCTGTCTCGCTTCCATTTTTAGCATGTTCGCGCCATTAAGGAAGGGAGTCACATGAGTACGAGGCGGAATGTGGAAACAGTACCGAGCACAGGCGTTTTGCACCCGTTGGACCAAATTTTGTGTACATTTTAGTAAACAGAGACCATACACAGTATTTGTGATGTCGTTGTTTCTGGTACCCACGACACAGGGTATCCTAGTGTGGGGCCAGAAGCAATGTATGTGCTTGTATGTAAATGTTACGAAGTTAAAATAAAATTTTTAATTTTAACTTCAATTAGGTACTAATCAATATTGTTGACATCGGAAAATTGTAAAAATGTATAATAAACGAGTAAAATCCATATAAAACAGTTTTTATTATGTCTAGTGCTCGTGTTAACCTTAGAAAATACTCGCTGTACTTTCTCAGCAACGGACCGATTTTACGCTCGTGATTGATCAAAAAACCCTCCGAATAAGGTTGGAACAAGCCTGCTCGGCTTAGCTTTGACTCGCGATGTATTTTTTTTAACAGCCGTAAACATGCAAGCGACTGACCAAAAAGTGTTTGCTTGTTTTTAACCTTTTTACTGAAAACTCTCAAATGCCAAATAGACCTATTACGTGGTCTGAAAAAGGGAATAAAACATACCTCTAAAACCCTTTCATTCCTCATTAATTAATCATAGCCTGAGGCCGCTCGGAGTTTGAATTCCGGCGTAAATCAATGACGGACAACGTTGTCTAAGTTACCTAAATATGTGAATTTGTAGTAGCCAATTATTATTATTATTTTAATTCTTTATTGCGCTAATTATACATGAGTAAATGTACAAGGGCATGCTTAATGCAATAAGCATTCTTTTCCAGCAAACCTTTGGTGTTGAAGAGACTGGCAAAGGGTAGTGCAGGAAGAAAAGGTGAAATACAATAATAAATTGGGGCGCTCGTTAGCACC
This sequence comes from Yponomeuta sedellus, assembly GCA_934045075.1. Taxonomy (NCBI): domain Eukaryota; kingdom Metazoa; phylum Arthropoda; class Insecta; order Lepidoptera; family Yponomeutidae; genus Yponomeuta; species Yponomeuta sedellus. The sequence continues at coordinate 23,744,979 of OW203724.1, forward strand.
CCAAAGCGCCTTAAAGACTTACTCTCTCTCTCTCTATCTCTCTCTCTCTCTTTGAGAGGTAAAAAAAATCAACTATCGTTATTGTCAATAATATGCTACCAAAAAGTGTCTATTATAAAATTGAGTGGTAAAATGTTCAGAAAAGATTTGTCAACGACTCTGTCTACTATTACGTGCTATTATTACTGTAACCGAGTGACTGGAAGCAATCACTTGGATTAAGCAACAACAGGTGTGGTCAGGTACTGGATGGGTGACCATCTCGTGACTACCCCAAAAGGCATTTTTTCCGAGCGTTTCCGTGCTTCGCAAGGCATGCTAAACCGTTGGTGCCGGCTGTCGCGTAATGGCAGTCGTTAAGCCATGTCAGAGGCCCTACGGGCGACTTGATAACTTTTGATATAAGGCCCGCCACTGTCTCACAATCCTCCACCAACCTGGACTTGGCCCCCGTGGAGTATGGCATAACCTTCCTGCGATACAGAAAGAGATCCGTGCCCCAACAATGGGGACATATAAAGGGTGGATATCGAACTACTGAAAAAAACCAAATCATGAAAATCTTTTTGCAGTGAATATACAATTTATTTGCTTTTATTCTATCTTCAAAATCTGGTCTTTCGTGCACCAATGAATAACATCGGTGACCTCCACCTAAGAACTGCTTGTTCTGTCGACAGTCCACTAGAAGTTCTTGTTTACCAAAGCCTAGAGCGCTTCATTCCCGCCTTCATTCCCGCCTTCATTCCCGCCAGTCCGCCAGTTCTTGTAGCACCCTCGCGGAGAAAGTACGCCCCGTGCTACCCCTAAAGCGCGACATCGATAAAGTTTTCCCAATTTTTCAGTCTCGGACGTTTTAAAAATCAGTGAAGCGTAGTTCAGTTTGTACTGAGTAGATTGTGCGTTTTGTTCTTGGAACATGGCAAGTTTTGTGATTGGTTTCGGTTTACCCTAGTTTTTTTTTCGTGGATCGTGACACGGTGAGTTTTTTTTTGAACGGAGACATTCTTTATTCTACTCTCTATATACAGAAGCTCTGTTTTTTACTAAAATAAAAAAAAATCTCGCAGCTCAGAAAAATAACTTGTAAACTCTTTTATTATAAAAAAAATCTTTTTCTCGCAGACAAAAAAGATTACTTGTAAACTCTTGAATCCTACTTAAATTATAAGGCCGCCGCCTGTACTCTAAGGTTAAGAGATACGTGTGTATTTCTTAACCTTAGAGTACTAAGGTTAAGAAAATTAAGGAGAAGAAAACAGGATATTGTACCTTTTTTATGTACAATATCCTGTTTTCTATCTATTATTCTAAATTTAAAATTTCTTTGTGCAGAATCCGTTGTTTTCTGTAAGCGTAACCGGTGAAAAACGGAGATTTTTTTAAAGAACGAATTTTCAAAAAACAATTACTGTCATCCGGGACCACGGCACCTGAAAAAGTGCCGAAACGTCGGAAATTTTCAAAAATGTAATAAAAGATCATAAATCCGTATAAAAACAGTTTTAATTATGTCTACTGCTCGTGTTAACCTTAGAAAATACTATAATCTCTGAGTTATGTTAATAAATATAGTGATTATAGGGCTCATGGTTGTACACCTAAGAAAGATAAAATATCTAAAATTAGATATTATTCTTAATTACTAGATATTACGATCGTTTTTGGCATAAACGCTAAAGGATTAGTAAGGGGCGTGGGTGAGGTATGCGAAAGGTGAAGAGACTTATGCCCAAGATATATGTTGAAAATTTAATGAATAGAAAAAAAGTTGCCAAGCACATATTCTGAATGGGGTATCTCAAGAATTGCGCATTTCTGAAATAGAAAATATTATTTAAATATGAAATAGAAAATATTATAAAGAAGCGCTCGTGGCCTTGAAGCGCTCGTGGCCTAGCGAAGCGCTCGTGGCCTAGGCGAAAGCTTGCAAGCCTGCACCAATCCGGACTTGGCCCCCGTGGTGGAGTATGGCCTATACCTTCTTCAGGGAAGAGACCCGTGCCCCTCGGATGATAATGAATGCAGTAGTATAAGTGATTATTGTGCCTTATTAGGCTTGAAGATTAACTATAGTACATACATAGACAAAGTAATATTTAAATCGATATCAACCCTTGTATGTCCCCCCTGCTGGGGCACGGGTCTCTTCCTGCATCGCAGGAAGGTTAGGCCATACTCCACCACGGGGGCCAAGTCCGGCTTGGTGGAGGATTGTATGACAGTGGCGGGTCTTAATGTCAGAAGTTATCAAGCCGCCCATAAGGCCTCTGACATGGCTTAACGATTGCCATTATATGACAGCCGGCACCAATGGGTTAACGTGCCTTGCGAAGCACGGAAGTGCTCGGAAAAATGCCACTAGCGGTAGTCACGAGACGCTCACCCATCCTGTACCTGACCACGCCTGTTGTTGCTTAACCAAGTAATTGATTCCAATCACTCGGTTCTCTTAGTCCACGATCGCTTCATGCTCATAAGTTGACCTTTTTTCACTTTTTTGTCATTGGTTCTGTTCAACGATAATTTCATAGATTGACAATATCGTATGGTGTGAAAATCGGCTAAGAACTTATGAGCGAAAAGGTTATGGGAAAATTTCTACAGAGTAAAAATTAAAAATGGGGAAAACGAGGAATGGAATTTGAAATACCAGAAAAAAATTATCTCAAAGTAATGTTTGTATATTTTGAGTGCGCTCCAAATTCCAAATGTCATTTTTACTTTATACCTACCTAATTCAACAAAAGGATGATTGATGACTAGCCTTCCATGCTTTTATTTCAATTTTCAATAAAATTCTACAGCAACAAAGAGCTCTTTGTCTATGTAAAAACAATGTTTCTGTTGCAGATGGAGACTTCAAAACGTAAGTAATCGGCTCGGTTCAACTCACCTGCTCACCATTTCAATTGACAACAGAGCAAAAATAAAGCCCCATGATTTTATTGCTTTTCCGAGAAAAGAACAGAAATAGGAGACACGTATTTTTTCTTGAACCGGAAGTGACGTAGGCTAGAAGGCAACATAATCTTAGCCTCTACTTTTCTTGAAAAAAAACTTGTCATTGAAATACGATTCGATTCGTAACACCACAGACTAAAAGTTGGTGACATTATTGATTGACATTTTACTTTTTTTTGGGTGACAAAGGCAAAGGCGTAGATAGCACGCTGTAGAGCTGTTGTACCGGTTTCTATATTTCATTTTATCATTTTTCTGTGAAATAAAAGTACAGAAAAACCTTTGAGTATTTTTCTTGTATTTCTCGAAGCGTAGTCTCCAAATAGTTTTTTATTTCAGCTTATTTTTTTTTTTTAATTATTGTTCATTCAATTCAATAATAATTTCAACGTGAACACCTTTTTCCGTCGATCAATAGTTGAATAAATTAAAATAATAAGTAGCATTAAGCCCAACTACAATACAATATTTACTTGGTGCCATAAAGAATTTTAATAATATTAATAAGTAATTTATATGGTTCATATCACTGTAATAAAAAAATTATAAACAAATAAAATAACAAATATACAGTAATATTATCTGTGATTTTAGGTAAAAACACTTAAACGCGTTGAACTGATCTGAACTTTATCACCGACCCATAAGGTTCAGAGACATAAGTGATCCATTCCGTAATACGCGATTTTACAATTGATCGAGTTATGTAGACACCTCTATTAGATCCAAATGGCTCCGCATAGTTTTTACATTACACATACACTTTTTTGGATAAAGATATATTGACTAATAAAGTTATAAAACAAAAATTGGACTTAGATCGGTAAGTTTTCAAATTTCCTACTTTCAGAACATTTTGCACATAAAGAAAGTTATAATAGGTGATGTCGTAATAGTAATCACTAAGGTTACCTACTAACTTAGTAATTGTTCTTTAATGTAGTGACATCACAATAATATTTGTAGGTATTTAATGTAATTTAGTTTATTGCCAATAAAGAAGAAGAAAAAGAAAAACATTTATTTAACGCCACATAGACATACAAATTTAAAAAGAAAAAGGAAAATACAGAAAAGAAAGCAGGAGTAAAACAAAAGCAGAAGAAAAGAGGAACTACAGATGAATGAAATGAACATAAATTCCAACGCTACTCAGTATGTCGATGCAGCGGAAAAAAGGTATCATGCTCAGTATAAGCCATAATATTCTATATATTATATAGGACGTCAGGGCTTAGGAGATTAAGGGGCACCATGCAGTAACACTAGCGCCGCCATAGAAAAAAACCAAATACCTATAATCTTTTTTCTCTATTTATGGAGCCGCAATGAGCCAAATTCACAAAGCATTTCATAAATGGCGCTTATAGGCGTGTACATACAAGAACAAGGATACGTTCGTCAAATTTTCCTCTTCTTCTTCTTCAGGCTATATGTTAGTCCACTGCTGGACATAGCCCTCCCCTAATGAGCGCCATAGCGCTCTGTCTTCAGCTTGCCGCATCCAGCATCTGCCGGCAGTTTTTCGCAGATCTTCATCCCACCTGGTCGGAGGGCGTCCTACACTACGTTTGCCGATTCGCGGTCACCACTCAAGAACACGTTTACTCCAACTCCAAATTTTGCTCAGCACAGATTAATTTTGACAGCCGTATTCCGTTTCTTCTATGGCCACGCCTGTAAGCGCCAACTATAAATTGCTTTGTAAATTTGTGCTGAAAACTGCTCAGTGTATCCTACTGCTGGGCAAAGGCCTCCCCTTCCGCTTTCCACTTCTCCCCGTTTATGGCCACCTCCTGCCAGCCTGGCAAAAAGGTCGTGAGGTCGTCTCGCCATCTCTGCTTGAGTCAACCACGCGCGGAACCCAGTTAGTTAGTATTTTTGCCCACCTCGCTCGGACCATACGCCCATATACTTTATGCAAAAAGTATCAGACCAATCTCTACATTGGCCTTGGCATCTACGTATAGATGATGTCTAGAGGGTCCAGCGGCACCGTCACTCACACTAGATGGGTGAAAGAACCACTCGGACGCTCTAGTGCCTGAGGCATTCGATATCAATCCTTGCATATCCCCACTGCTGGGGCACTGGTCTCTTCCTGCATCACAGAAAGGTTAGGCCATACTCTACCACCGGGGCCAAGTCCAGGTTGGTAGAGAGTTGTAAGACAGTGGCGGGCCTTTCACTCATAACTGTCAGGAGTTATCAAGCCGCCCATAAGGCATCTGACGTGGCTTGACGACTGCCATAACATGTCAGTGCTGGCCAACGGCTTAACGAGCCTTGCGAAGCACGGAAGCGCTTGGAAAAATGCCAGTAGCGGTAGGCACGGGACGGTCACCCATCCTGCACCTGACCGCACCTGTTGTTGCTTAACTAAAATTATTTTGGAATCAATCATTTGGAAACAATCAATCACTAGGTTTGACTAGGCCATGAGTGCTTCTGAGACATATTTTTTTTCAATCTCTTTTATTTTAGGAATTTTTGTCACTAGGTGACGATGACAGTCCCATCGTACCCGTTATGCAAATCATCAACAACTATGTAAAAACCTAACTGCAAAGTAGGTGGTCGGGGCTGTAAGTGATGCAATTTGCTTAAGCCAGATGTCGCTGCCTGTACGTAATACAGAGAATAGTGTAAAGAGGTTCGAAATTTCACTGATGCCGGTGAGTCGCCCATTGGCTCAATTGGTAGAGCGCTGGCACGGATAGGCAGAGGTTGCGGGTTCGAATCCCGGCATGGGTGAAATTTTTAGCCTCTAAATAGGTTTTTAAACTATGTACAAAACAAAAACAACATAACTATAGCTCATAAACAAAAAAAAAAAAAACTACTCTCTTTGCCTATTTTTTTTTTATTTTATTAAAATGGCTCCAGCCGCTTAGACGAGAAGCTGAAACAAACATACACACACAAACTTTCGCCTTTGTAATATTAGCGCGATGTGATACCTTTACACGGCCTCTTAAGAGGAGCCATATAAGTACTTATACGAGCTTTAAGGGCGTTTTATATCACGCCTTGTCTACCAAATTGACATCCACATATCCCAAATCCAGGCTCCAAGGTGCCAAGTAAATTGTATTATCAAAAACATTTTCCGCGGAAAGGATAAGGGCGATGTAGCGTAAGTAAAAAAAACCGCAGTTAAAACGCAAAGGAACTGTGTAAAAAAAATGTTATGTTTACATACGATTTTCTACCCAAACTTATAAATCATTTTTACATATTTTACAATACCAGTACAGCAATCAACTGAACTAATAGACGAATCTAAATAAAACTCTTATTATGCTTTGTTCATATCATCCCTTTGTATGTCCCCACTGCTGGGGCACGGGTCTCTTCCTGCATCGCAAAAAGGTTAGGCCATGCACCACGGGGGCAAGTCCGGGTTGGTCCGGGTTGATGGAGGATTATAAGACAGTGTCAGTAGTTATCAAGCCGCCCATAAGGCCTATGATATGGCAAAACGACTGTTATGAGATGACAGCCGCAACAACGGATTAACGTGCCTAGCGAAGCACTGAAGCGCTCGGAAAAATGCCACTAGTGGTTGTCACATGATGGTCACTCATGTCGCACCAGAACACGCCTTTTGTTGCTAAACCCTAGTGCCTAATTCCAATCACACAGTTCACCTAGGCCACGAGCATTACACACATAAAAGATAAAAAATATCAGATGAATTGAAAACCTTCTCCTTTTATAAGTCGGTTAGAAAAGAGAAATCCTGTGGCATTATAATTCTTTACGTCTACATACGGCCGTGAGATGCGAAAATGTGTGAGAGCAAATTTGTACGCGTCGAATTTATCTGGAATATTCCTTTCATACTACATTCTCCAAGCAATGGAGCGCAAACAAAAGAATTCAAAATCTGCTTAGAACGAGTTTTCGTAAATGATGTACATTACTAATTTATCATTATAAACCGGGGGGAGGGCAGCAGCGCCTCCTGCAGTACAATTCCACCGAACTGCAATCCCCAACCCGCATGTCCAGCGTGGGGATTATGGGCATTACCCCTTATGATAGCACAACGTGGCGCTCTTTAGGGGAGGGCTATGTCCAGCGGTGGACTAATATAGCCTGACGACGACGACGACGACTAATTTAACAATTAGCACATTAATTACGATACTTCTCTAATTTTTAAAATCAAGAGAGGTCAATCTAATCTAGACGATGTAAACAACGCTCTTTCTAAAATGTTAAACTGGTTTACTGTAAACAATCTGATGTTGAATGCGAAAAAGACAAAATGTATAAAGTTTTCATTGCCCAATGTAAAAAAGTGGACACAAGTTTAATTATAGCTGGTGACAGACTAGACTTAGTAGAGTCCACGGTGTTTTTAGGTATTACAATAGACTCGAAACTGCAATGGGGTCCACACATAAAAATCTAGCGGGTAGGTTATGTTCAGCCGCATTTGCAGTTAGAAAAATTAGGCAACTAACAGATGTGTCCACTGCGAGGCTTGTATATTTCAGTTATTTTCACAGTATTATGTCATATGGTTTGTTACTATGGGGTCGTGCGGCAGATATAGAAACAGTTTTTATTCTACAAAAAAGGGCTGTTAGAGCTGTCTACAATTTACCTACCAGGCAATCGCTACGGGATATTTTCAAGGAAATAGGAATTCTAACGCTGGCCTGCCAATATATATTTGATATCATAATGTACGTACGAAAAAACATAACAACATTTAAATTAAACAGGGATATTCATAACGTAAACACTAGGAACAGTAACAAAGTTGCTTTATCTAAATTCAGATTAGCCAAGGTAAATGCATCTTTTGTAGGACTAAGTGTACGTTTTTACAATAAAATTCCAGAACATATTCTATCCCTGCCTGAAAGCAAATTTAAAAATTTCATTAAAAAGGCGCTGTGTAAAAAGGCCTATTATAGATTAGATGACTTTATAAATGATGTAAGCCCTTGGCAGTAGACCAATTCCACAACGAGTAAATCAAAGTTATTAAATAAATATTTTATATGTAGCAACCGAATCACTGCAATCCTCAGTGTTAGTTATGTCATATTTTGAGTTTGTACAGACGACGTGATTGCGTATTAGTAAATATATCATACATTCTATAACTGACAAAAACTTAATCTGCAGGTTTGCTAAAGGTCATTCGAATGGTGGCGTGGTGGCCGGGTCATCTATCTCCCTCCAAAATGGTTGAGACTGATGATGGCTGACCTCTGCGTTATGCTCGTGAACGAGTGCTGTTAGTGTGTCTGGCCGCAGCACTTGTCATGTTTTCACGGCCTATGTAAAAAAAATATATTTAATAATGCCTTAGCATTTAAAGTTATTAATGGCAATCATGGAATCTTATGCGTATAGGTGGTATCTAATGTATTAGATTTAAGAGGACTTGAGAAAAGATGGAGTTTTTTTTCCCGCTGCCTTTTTCTCCACTACATTACGGCCCGAAGGCGGCGGCTTTCACTTTCACTTTTATGTAACATTATACTTTGACATTCAGCAAACAGAAAGTAAATTCTTTACGTTGAAATAAATTGAATTGAATTGAATTAACCTACGACGTATTCACAGACCTACCAAATATCACATCACATTACACTAATAGTATAAAGGCGAATGTTTGTTACTTCTTCACGTCTAAACGGCTGGAGCGATTTAAATAAAATTTGGTGTGGAGTTAGCTGACATCCTGGCCTAACATATAGGCTACATTTTACTAATTAGATAGATAGATAGATAACACTTTATTGCACAACCAGAAAAAATATTACAACCATGATTACGTTACGTTATTAATTATTTTACGTTAATGCTTTCTAACAGACGCCTGTCACCTCGTCATCCGAGACCACGGCACCTGAAAAAGTGCCTAAACGTCGGAAAATTGTGAAAATGTAATAAACGAGCATAAATCCGTATAAAAACAGTTTAACTATGTCTAGTGCCCGTGTTAACTTTAGAAAATACTATATATTTTACTGCGGGAAAATATCTTATTCCCATGTACAAATCGATAAACCGCGGGTAATACCGCGGTGCACAGCTAGTAAATAATAAAGCTCATAAAAATAGGTGTAGCCCTTCCGCTGAAGCTCGATAACAAACATAACACGAACACGAAATGTTTATATATTAGATTCTTCTTCGTCGTTTCCTCATGACTGAGGATCGCGATCATGGGTCGCCCGTTTCCACAGCGAACGGTTTTCCGCCATGTGAACCGTACTTTGTCCAAAAAGTACGGTAATAATACCGAAAGTTATTCCAGTAGGTAGGTATTCTACACTCCAGTAGGTAAGGAAATTAAAGGTGTACGGCCTTACTAATAAATAAGTTATACACTCTAAATAACTATTTGACGTATATCAATTCAAACTGGTTTAATTGCATTTAGCGTACAAATAACCAGTTTATCGGACCTCGCATAACGGCTGTAAACACAGCTAATAACCTTTAAGGCCGTTAAGGTTTTGCTAAGACTTTTTTCCTTGTTAGTTAATTTCTTGAATTTAAAAGCATTACAAAAATAAAAACTACAGCCATTTCATTATAAAGATTGTGCTTAATCAAAGGTCTTAATTTTCTATAATACCAATAGTATAATTTCACTTCCGATTTCTTGAATTTTTGGACAAATTCCTACAAGTGGCAGCCGGTGACAGCATGTACTGCCACCGACTACCACTTTTAGGACGTCCGGTCATCTTTTCGGCGCCCTTAAATGAAACCATCCAAACTTATGTTTTAGTTGACTGTTCTACAAACTTCGATGAAGTACACAGTAAATAGAATGAAAGATAATGTGCAAGTATGTAATAGTCGTCAAAAGTATCAATTCATCAAAAACTTAAGAAGCAAGTATCGTACCTATAAGTATCCAAGAGTAATCTAGAGTAAGGCCTTTAAAATTTTGATCTAAAAATTATTGGAAGAAAGAAATCAAAACTGGTGTAAAAAATTCAAAGTATGGCGACCTCTAGTAGGAACTGAACTCACAAACTATTTTGTTAGTCAAACGTGTTAACCGCTGAACAAACAAGGCAGACAAGTATCATAGAAAATATTCATCATTATAAGACCCAAAATAATGCGCAATACATTTGTAAGAGTTTCTAATTACTAGAAAATCTACAACTTCATCTATAAAATTAGACCTTTTTTAGTTCAACCATAGTATATCAGATTTCCATTAAAATTTGATCCTTAATATACCTTAACGCAATCTAATTAATGGAAAACTTGGAAAATATTTTTAAAGTCGCTACATAGATTAAACACGACTAACCAAATTATAAGATCAGGAAAAATATCAGTAACTTTGAAATTGTAGGTAGCCAAAACAGTGTAAATACTTATAAGAAACATTAACTTTCATTCCCGACATTTGCTGATTCAATAAATCCCGATCTTTGGGATTTGTTGGAGAACGATCCAAGGACACTGGTTTTTACCTAGTTCAGAAGATTCATATAATATCAGGTCAAAAGTTCTGATTGTATAATGACTGGACGCTGTATAAATCATATCATTAAAGATGCAAAAAAGGCCAATATATAACAATAACAACATAACATTTACATACAGGCACATACATTGCACCTGGCCCCACACTAGGATACCCTGTGTCGTGAGAACCAGACACAACGACATCACAAACATGTAAACATCCAAGACCTGGGGTTTTTTTTTGTTCCCAGCCGGGATTCGAACCCGAGACCTCTTGTTACCTATATAATGTCAATAGAACGCCCAATTATGTAGTGGCGCCCACGATACAGCCTAGCGTGGGGTCACCGTTGCTCTAGTTACTTACACACGTTAAACCTTTATTTGTCTAAGCACTGTTTTACCAATTTTGTTTGTCTCAGTGTATTATTATTTGTATTTGTATATAACTTTATTCTACATTTCTACAACGCCACGTCACTACACTCACAATTAGTAGCCCGTAAAACCGCATATCAACGACAAACTATTGTAATAGCATGCTCGGTTCAACCTCAAACTGATAGAAAACACACTTACTTAGCCGCAAAAGTGTTAATGATAAAAGTTCCTGCGCGCACTGGCGACAAATACCATCCGCTATCAAGCGAACTTTATAGCGCGGTCGGCAGCGCATGTCTATTGTCTAGCAACGTTAGTCATTTGTTTATTTGAAATGCAGATTATTATGTTACATTAAAATACTCGTACAGCCAGGATTTGCCACTTACTCTTATAGGCATGCACAGCATTGCATCTGAGTAGTTACGTTTTTTAATACAATAATTATGTACGTAAAATTATGTAACTAAAACAAAATTTGTCAGTATCATGTTCCTTTCATACTTATCAGTTGGTAAAATTTTATTATACATAATAAAGTGATGTATAGTTAAAATTAAAATTAATCTATCAAACTTCGTTCGAGTTTTTACTCGCTTCAAACTCAACAGTAAACTTAAATTACCTTTCAAAATCCAAAATTTCAGATAATACCCAAATAAAATTTACAATAAGTAATTAACGAACGTTTTCTAAGCTCAATAGCGAAAAACTAGTCAAACTACCTAACTTGCACTCCATCAATCAATCAGTCCGTATTCGTCCACTGCTGGAGCTAGGCTTCCCCCAAAGCACGCCAATTGCAATCTGCTTCAGATCGTTGCTCTAGCGAGCTGAAGTTTGGTGCGGAAGCTCTGAGTCTCTCTGATGGATCAAAAAGAAATAATGCTCCTTGACCATCTAAAGAACTAACGTAGGCATCATGAACCATTCAATAGCGTGCTCAAATTTGAATGTTTTTCACAACAGCCTTGCCACATTTAAGTCAAAATTAATTAAAAAGTTATTTATATCCTACATTCATAATAAAATCTACAATAGCACCATATTATGATATTAAATTTCTTTGTTGTTTCCATATAAGTACTCTCTAAAAGTCTTACGGCCGAATACTCAAACGTCAGTCAAATCGATCACTCAGTTGAAGGGCATTCAAATTTGAACATCTGTTAAATATTGAGTGGTATACACAAACGTCATTCAAACAATTTCAGACCGTGATCAGCTGAGAAGCCGTCAAATAAACGACAAGTCTGTTTTCATTGACAAAATATTTAAACTTACGTTGTGTATCCGATTTACGCAGAATTTGTTCGATCAATTTTAAGTTTTGTCATGAAATATTTTTATAAAAATAAAATAAATCATAATATGATATATGAAACAAACTTAAATTATTATTACCTCGTTTTGTACAAAGCAAAATGTTTAATGTTGTAATAATAATATCTTATATTGTCGTAGAATGAAACGTTAGGGCCATCTCACCAATGACATTTGAAAAGTCTACCACAATAAAAACATTGCGGTACCTATTGCGGTTTTTTAAAGCTATTCCCTGATAAACTAATATAAACAAGAATTGAATGAGAATTATCATTATGCGTTATTATGCCAGTAGCATAATATAATATTAATAACGCAGGGTTCTTAAAATTTGGTCCACTGGCTGTTTGGATCTATTACTCCTTGTAACTGGTTGGATTGTATGTCAAAAGACGGACAGACTTAAAATATAATACCGTCTCTTGCGACAGCCGGAACCGCGCATGGAAGTCTGTTTCATCATTATAATACTCGAAAGCATTTAACTTTGCCTCATTTCTTCGAGGCACATTAAGCCCTTCCTCGACATGATAAGGACATTGTTTTTTACATAAGTTCACTGATATTACAACTTTTTACGATTTGAAGGTCCTCGCGACCACTTTCAATTGTAACGCCTACTCAACTCGATTTGACAGCCCATTTGACAGATAAATCGCGCTAAGTTGCGTTCGAGTATACGAATTTTTCGCTGAGTGATGTTTAACTGCCAGTTATTTTGTGTTCATTTAAATTTAACACAAGCTTTTAACTAACGTTTGTGTATACGAATTTTGTGTTTAACGGCTTGTCAATTACTTAAGATGCCTTTAAATATTTGAATGACGTTTGAGTATTCGGCCGTTAGTTTTATACAAGCATTGAATTTGAAGTAAGCATAGAAACCCATTCCCATACAAGCAAATCGGATCCCAAAAAACCGCGCCGGGCCCAGAGGCCGCCACTGAAAATGCGCGCAAAGCCGAAAAATACGTGTAGAGCGCTTTGTCTAAAACCGCTAGATGGCATTGTTAATAGTTTTCACGAGTTTACTATTGACATCTGGCGGTGACTAGCAAAACGTAAAACATTTTAGCAGTGTACTCTAGTAGCCAGTAGCGAGCAGAGAATTGACAGTTCAATTCTAGACACAGAGTACCTACGTTTGGTTCTTGTATGGTTTAATTGTTCTGTGTTCTTGTAAGTCCTTAGGGAAAATCTAATCTGCCATAAAATTGACAACCCACGGATGGGATAAATATAGGAAAAACATTGTTTGTTTGAGAGATAATTCAGAAAATACAATACCTATGTGAAAAAATCACACATTTCAAATCTGTGGAAAAAGTATATTGCGGAATTAGTGCATTGGGTCTATAAAACAGAATTTTAAAGCAAGCAGCAAGAAATGTAACCCACCTTTACCCACCAACAACTTCTAGTGAATGATATCAGTGCTTTCAACATGCAACAGTAACCCAGACTTCGTCATCCTCCGTGTATAGACCTGCCCTGTGGTCGCTGATTGTGATCTTATCAAGCCAATACTTAGACAACTCCCTCAAAGGTACCTTAGTCCATTTGGGTACCACACACACCGACCTACCTGCACAGTGCAGTCGACAGCACATCAACTTTGCATGTTCGCACTCTCCTCAGTATTATTATGGGCGACTTCGCAACAAAATGGTCGAACTTCTACCGAAGTCTTATCAATAGACCATTTAACAATCATAAATAAATGCCACCAAAAGTTTCGTAATTGCTACACACGCCGCCGCCTACCCCACAAGCACGAACCTTCACATTTACCTATTTTATTATGAAAAAAGTATATTTTTTGACTGTACTACAATAAATGTTTCGAAATATATTGCTGCTTCTATTATTAAGGAGGTCCTTAAAATTGTGCTTGGTGGCAAAAACCATAAGAGATGCTTGTACAAAAAAGAGTAAGAAACGCTGGTTTAAACAATTATTAATAATAATTAGACGACCTCTGTGGCGTAACGGTAGTGCATCTACCTGCCATGCAGGAGGTCCCGGGTTCGAATCCCGGCTGGGAACAAAAAAAAACCCCAGGTCTTGGATGTTTACATGTTTGTGATGTCGTTGTTTCTGGTTCCCACGACACAGGGTATCCTAGTGTGGGGCCAGAAGCAATGTATGTGCCTGTATGTAAATGTTATGTTATTGAAAAACCTTTACTAGTCCATCGCAAGCACTTCACAACGCTGCGAGATTTTGTTTAAGTTATTTTCGGGTAGGGTAAGGGTCTGTTTCACAATCTGCAGATAAAGTTCCGGATATGCTATCCGCAACCAGGGCTGCTGTTTGTTCTAAATTTGAAGCCATAAACGAACACACACAATATAGAAAAAAATATTTAAATTTAGAATAAACGGCAGCCCTGGTTGCAGATAGCTTATCTGGAACTTGCCTGTAAACTAGCCTAACTTTACATGTATACCGATGTCTGTGACCCAATAAATATCTTTATCTTTATTTGAACATTGTGAAATAGGGCCTAAGACCAGTATCCTATCGAGAGGTAGGTAGGTACTGCTACAAACTATTCCAATCAATTTAGTATTCCATTAAAAATCATATCTGTCCATCCATATGGGAGCTGGCTGATATTTTTACCAATTTCTGCTGTGATTATGGCCCATGATTTTAATATGCGCCGTTGCCAGCTAACTCTGCATAGAAGCAAACGCACGCATCAGCTACACCTTCATTGTACTGTGATATATGTGGAGAGGATGAAGGAAGAAATATTGATGAAACACATACATGGCGAATGTGGGTGGAAGGGCCGGTAAGGGACGTCCCACATACTTCGACCAGATAAGGAATGTATTAGCAAATGGAAGATAAAAAGTAACCGGAACTGACGTGAGTGCATGTAACGACTAATGAATGTTGATGAAGCGAAGGTAATCTGTCAGGATCGTGGCAAGTGGCAGTCCTTGGTGCCTGTCTACCCCATTGGAATGCAGGTGTGAGGTTAATATTATGGTATGGGTTATTTATAAACTTATAAGTTATTGAATATGAGATTTTCTATTTTATTAATTGTTGTAAGTGAAGCTCAGAATATCCGGTTGACACGTTCCCTGATTGATACTACCCATAAGTTCAACACACTTTATGTTTTAAGTTTAGGTAATGTGTACTTTCCCTGTAATTATATTCCCCATAAAACTTACTGATTTTTCATTTATGCTACCCTCGATGTAGTAAAGTTATTAAATTGTTTAAAGTAAGATTACGAAACGATTTACGCTGAGCAGAAATTGAGATAATTACACCATAGACTTTCTTTAAAATTTGATGAAGAACGAGGTAGCCGCCTGCCTTAGACGTTATAGTGCAGCAGCTAGCGACCTGCTGCTCGAGCCGCGCCGGGAGCCGTCGTCGTCGTCGTCACGCCGGCATCGGCATTGGGCGTGTTTCGACTCATCGGCCCGGACCGGCACGGCACACCGGCATGGCCGTTGCACAGGCATCAGGCACCGGTGCCGGGTTTCGTTTTTCCATTGTGCCGGTGTCGATGCCGGGTTACGCCCGGTGAGTGGTACAGTGCTGACACGGACTTCAACACGACGACACGTAAAGTAAAACGCGTAGATATAACAATGGTATCGTCCAAGCCGTCGACTATATTTGTTATATCTTTTACACCTACGACGCCGATACGAAATACGAGTCTCACCCTCCGCACGGTGGGCTGAAAATCGCTCCCCATAGACTTAGAGATCGAATTTTGAATTGTTATTTTTTTTCACAGGAATCCACTTAGGAAGGCTAATCTTTCAACATATTTGAAGTGCAGTATGTTTACCTTTGTGCAAGTACTTTTTTTCCACTTGGTTAAAAAAAATGTATGGAAGTTACTATAAAATTGGCCATAACTTGATTATCGCACACTTGCCCGTTATTTCCTTCAGCACGATTATTGCCTGCATTTTTATGGATTTTTTGACATACTGCACTATGGGCGCACTCGTGCGACTTTGGTCGAAAAAAAATTAAATGCATTTAAAATATTTTTTTAAGGTATTTAAGCGTATATTTTGTGTTTGTCAAATTATGTACCTTCCTTAATTAAGGATTCTTTATAATTATAAAGAATCATACAGTATAACTACTTAAATACTGTTCTAAAACATTGTCATATGCGAACAAATTATACACATGAAAATCAAATAAGATATGAATATTCTTTATTGTACACGAGGAAAAACACAAGCATAAAATATTTACAAAGATACATGAAATAAGTCCAAGTTACATTTTAAAACACACATACATTTTAAAAATGTTAAATCATGTAAACATACAAAATAAGCCTTTAAAACTACATGAATAAAATACTAGCTATGAATCCTTTACATTAAAATAGGTACATAAAAGACAAGTAAAGAAACCAATGTATAAAAAATATAAATAAAAGAATTACAATAACATATTGCAAACAAAAATCATATAAATTATTCATATAAATCAGTTTCTTTCTCGGAATCTGTGTCACTTTCAATATTTTCGACGTTACAGAACTCAATATGATGTCGTTGTAATACCTAAAGATCCACTGCTTCTTGACTCATTTTTTTCTTTAAAGCTATCCTCATAACTGGTCGCATTGAAGAAATAAAAGGATCAGAAGTGAGAAGCATCCTTTTGATGACATCTTCGTTTGAATTCTTCCTGGTGTTCTTTCGCGAGTGAAATTCTCGTTAACATCGAAAATCTTTGTTGCGAGCTTTGGATGCTTCTTCAGATAATATCCCAGTAGGAACCAAGGAGTTCCTTATAATTTCAGCACCATGGATTAGCAACTTGTGCACTGTAGCTGGCATATAGTACCAGCTGTATTGGTCCAGGTACCTTTCTGCAGTACTTCGGCCATATTCTTTGTACTTGTCGACGTTTATTTCTTCACCAGATGTAATGGCTTGAAGTATGACTGCAAATCTTCTAATCAATTCTTCATCCACTCCTGTTATCCCGGCTGTCTGTTTTGGGTCATCGAAGAATTTTCGTGCGTTATTTCCATCGTTCGTTGTTCCAGAGCTCTGTTTGACCACGTCCACAAGAAGACCAAGCTTCTGTTGGAATCGTTCTTGCAGCAACTGCTTTTTGGTCAGCATGACAGCCTTATCTTTATCTCCTCTTACTGCCCAAGTCTTCAACTCCAGTCTGTATGCTATACATGTAGCAAACATTCCATGCAGTTAATTTGGGCATGTAACGGAGATAAGCCGAATTTTAACATGTTGTTGGCTACTTCTTTTCGTATTACTGCATCAATATTGTTCATCTCGCTCGGTTTTGCTAGACATAAATAGCAAACTGCACTGGAAAGAGCTTCGGATAAATAACTGCAAACTTTTCCGTCGATCATAGTCATGACTAGATCATGATTTATTTTTATATTTCTGCATTCTGAGGGCACCAATGCAGCTATTTCCTCTTCCATTTTCTTCATTTCTTCTTTTACGAGAGACTCGCTTTCTTTTGCGAAAAGAAACTGTACAGGTCTACAGTAGAAAACTGAGCATGGCTTCGGGTTTTTCCATATAACTTCAGTCCCGTTAGATAACTGCAGCGGAACAAGTGTTGTCATAAACAGAGATTAATCAGTGTTTTACCCATGTAAGCAGACAGTTCTGGTAAGGTTTTCAAAATTTGTTGTATGGTTATATTCAACAGAGCTTGCAGATCTAGTTTCGCCATGGTGTCATTTATAATGAAAGCCTGATCGGGAGGATAACAGCTTGACTTGGCTTGCTGAATCTTGTAATACGATGGGTGAAAGTCTGTTAAGCCCTCACGCATTGTCATCTCTCTCAGTGTAATATATTTCCACTTTGATAATCCCAGAGAAAATAAAAGGCCTAGCGCTTTTTCTGGCGTAACTGTAGTTTTCTTTAATTTCTTCATTTCTATATCGTTATAGATTTTTACTGCTTCTTCAGGATTCTTCTTAAATTACTTTGCCTAAACATTCGTTTCCTTCTTTCTTCAAATTTTCTATTGTAACACAGATTGATTCATCGGTGTCTTCATGACTTTCATGTTGTAGCCTCCTTTTCCTTTGTTTTGCTCCCAAAGATCCAAATGGTACTTCAGTGCAAGAACTTATGCCTTCTTGGCATACCGAAGCTGTTCCATCTGGTATAATATGTGAAACAACACAACATGGCCAGTCAATACTCATTACGAGCCAGTTTCATATTTTTTTCTGAAAATATCCTGGTTTCTATTTGCTGTCTTCCATCTCTTGGTAACTTGTTGACTGAATCTTCGACAGAATTCTCGAAGTATATCAAGATCTTCATCGGACAGATGATGAAGGTTCAATAGCGATACAACTTTTTCCAACAAAGTAGAGTAGTTGCTTAGCTTTCCACACTGCTTCAAAACCACGAACAAGTCAAGTTTAGTTGTCAGACTTGCGATTCCATATTTTTCTCTTTATGATTTGGGTAAGTATGTTTTTTTAGCAGGACAAAATGTCAATGAGCACATAAAATATTTTACCTTCCATTTATACGCAACTACAATACCCCTAATGGTAATCAAACTCCAATTCCTAGTATACCTCAGGTGTTATTAACTAATTCGGTGATTTAGTCATCATACATGATGTTATTGTTAATATTAATTGTGAAAATATGAAGATAGACGCTTAAATAACTTGCAAAAATATTGCTTGCTACCCCCGGTGACGGCACCGGCGGGACTCTAGGAACTTGAGTTTTCAAGTGTCACTTTTTTCTCTCGAAATAGGTTTTATTACTCATTACTACACTAAACAATGTGATGAGAGACAATTTATAGAGCAAACGGACGCGTAAGAATTTTTCGAAGAAAAATTTGTATGAAGCTGACATGAAAAGTGGCTATAACTCTAGAATCGCAAGTTTGGCCGTAATATCCTTGCAGATGTAGTGCTACTTATTTGTGATTTTTCAGCATACTTTTTATAGCGGTACCTTTTGCGATTTTTAAAAATATAATTATAATGTGTACTTTGTACTAAAATGAGTAGTTCTAATGCTTTTGTGTCCTGATTATGCGTAGTTAGATATTCCTGTACCCTAGTCTATGAAATTAAAACTGAGCATATACATTATGTGTTTAATAATAAGACTTGTTTTACGAATTATTAAAGTGATATTAACGTTTTTGGGAATTCATGATAAAGAAACGGTCTTTATATTTAATGTGCAATCAATCAGCCTGTATTTGTCCACTGCTGCATATAGGCCTCTCCCAGGGCAAGCCACATTACTCTATCCTCAGCAATCCTCACCCAGCCACCACCAGCGATATTTTTGGAATCATCGGTCGAGCGAACTGGTAGGTGTCCTACTTGGCGTCTGCCAGTTCGTGGTCAGTGAATGTGCAATTAGTAAAAATATATTTTGAAAAATTGGTATTTTATTAAAACCTTTCTTACTTTGGTGAATGTCGTCTAATGTACATATTATCCCTTTACAAAATAAAGGGATAATATGTACATTATATATAACACGCCTAATTTTAATTTCATAGGCTAGGGCATATGGTATAGGGTATATCTAAAGTTGGTCTAACTAGTCATTTAAGTATAAAATACACATTATTAATTTTAAAAAAATCGTAAAGGGCACTGCTATAAAAAGTATGCCGAAAAATCACAAATAAATAGCACTTTTTACATCTCCAAGGATATTACGGCCAAACTTGCGATTCCAGAGCTATAGCCACTTTTCATGTCAGCTCCATAAAAATTTTTCTTCGAAAAATTCTTACACATCCGTTTGCTCTCTAAATAGTCTCTCATCACATTGTTTAGTATAGTAATGATAATGAGTAATAAAACCTATTTCGAGAGAAAAAAGTGACACTTGAAAACTCAAGTTCATATGTCTTTGAAACGTGATTCTCAGCCCACCGTGCGGCGCCGACCCGCCCCGGAGTCGCGAGCCGGTGCCGGGCCGGTGAGACAACACAAAGACAGACAATAGCCCTCGCCGTTTTAGCTAGTGTGCTAATGTGTCGCGCGGGCTCCTAGATTATTTACTATCTATATTAATTTTAACTAAGGCAGATACCCAGAGCATAGGTAGCTTACTCACATATCACGTGCTTACAATCAGAGTATATAACCACTACCTACGTTTACAATCTTACGCAGAACATACCTACTCTCAAAAGTAAAACACGCTCCCACACACGGCGATGGATGCAGAGATGTTGCTAGGGCAACTTGGCAACGACGCGTCGCCTAGGTACTCACCCCGCACTACTTGGCAACGTCGCCTGGCACCCCGAGCGCAATCGTTCGTTGGACGAAAAATGATTGAGTTTGTTTTAACTTTCTACCAACAGAAATCTGATCTACCTATTTAGAAGAGCTGATGTAAGTAAATGTAAAAAGATACAAATTACTAGTGTTGAATCTACAACAAACTACATTTGTAGAAGATCTAAAATAATTAGTTCTTCGTTATACTTAATAGTTTTATAGCACCCATGCGATGAATGAACCAAGTGTGTGAGCAGGCATGAATATGTCTAATTTGTATAATTATGGATTAGGTACCAAATCGGTATCTAGCAAGCAAGCATAGTAAGTAAAAAAATCAACTGGCCAAGTCCGAGTCTGACTTGCGCACGAAGGGTTCCGTAGGTACTATTATTAATTAAATTATTTATTTTTGAAGTGAATACAACGAAATATTCTGTAAATATTGTAAACGTCGGCGAGACATCGTGAGACACGCAACATTAGCCTATAATAAAGCCTTTTTTTGAAGACCACGACTGCTCAGTAGAGCGTAGGTACAGACTAAGAAGAATTTATAGTAACAAGTAATATAGAAATTTACAAGTAATTAGGCTTAGTGGTATATCTGAAATCAAAAGTTGTGAACCGGGTAATTTCAACAACTAAGAAAATGGGAACTTGAATGCTGTGCTGCATATCTATATATTTTATCAATGTCACATTCATTTTTAATGTTTCTATTGCTTCCTAAGGTACTAATTAAAGATCACTTGCGTAAAATTGTTTTTCATTCACAATACCTACTTCGAATCTCTAGTTTTCTGACCGCGTCCTTAAAATGTTGCATTGAAATGTTCCTTACCCTCAAATTGCCTTAAATGTAGACTTCACACCTCATACTAACGGAAAATCCGCAAAATGAAAAAAGTATAATTTTGAATTCATGCAAATATAGTCTTAGATAATAACTGAATTTGAAAGTTGAGTTGTCTATACCAGGCCACTCAGAAAGTTTTGAAAAATAGTTTTTATGTATAAGACATTGGCCACTAGTAGTTGTTATGAAAACGTCATTTATTTAAAAGTAAAAATACTACTGTTCGATTTTCAAATTTCCCTCCGCATTTTTTGAGAGCCAAAATGGATCGGCATTCAGAAAATTTTCGTGCTATGATTTTATACTATTTCAAATGTGGCTTAAGACCTGATGAGTCATGTGATCGACTTCGAATTGCTTTTATGAATGAAGGACCTTCAAAAACAACCATCTACCGCTGGTATAGCGAGTTCAAACGCGGTCATCTTACTTTGAGGGAATGAACAAAGGAGTGGTCGTCCTATCACGGCTGTCACCGAAGAAAGTTTGCTGGCAGTAAAAAAAATAATTCAAGAAAACAGACGAATTAAGTACGAAAAGATTCAGCATACACTGCAGATTGGTTCAGGAAGTGTTCACAAGATTTTGCACAAGCACCTTCCCGTAAGGAGAATAATTTTCCGCTGGGTGCCGCACAACCTCACCGAAGCTCAGAAGCAGGCCCGTGTGGATTAGTGCCGTGATTTGTTACAAAAATTTGATACTGGCTCGTCACGGCGCGTTTACGACACTGTGACAGGTGACGAATCCTGGATTTCTCAATATGATCCAGAAACAAAGCATCAGTGGACAGTTTGGTTGTTTCAAAAGGAACCAACGCCTACGAAAGTGAAGCGATCGAGGAGCGCAGGATTTTTTTTATAGTTTCTTCACTTTGACGGGGTACCTAACTTCAATTCCACTTTGAGACCAAAGCAGCATCAACGCTGAATAATAATAATATTGGCCTTTTTGCATCTACTTAATGAGATGATTTATACAGCGTCCAGTGGTATCTTCACTCACACTAGATGGGTGAAGGGCCCACTCCGACGCTGTAGTGCCTGGGACATGGTTTTATAGATGGTGTAGGCTTGCCCAGCACCTATACCATCCTGACAGCTTAGTCAGCCTAGCCCACAGGAAAGACTAGTCAATACGTGCGGAGCCAACCAGGCCGCGGGTTTCCTCACGATGTTTTCCTTCACCGTTAGCGAGTGGTATTGCAACTACAAATTCTCAAATGTACGTAACTTTGAAATTAAACAAAGTCATTAAACGCTGAATGGTATAACACAAAATGCCTGCCAGAAGTTTTTTTCTGAATTGAGCAACAAGCGATTGAACAACGGGCTCCGCGGGGTCCTTCTTCACCACGACAACGCGCCCGCGCACACTGCGATCAAAACGAGGGACTTCCTGGACTCCACACAGATCAGAGTCTTAGGAGACCCTCCTTACAGTCCTGATTAGGTTCCGTGTGACTTCTTTTTACTGCCTAAAATAAAAAATCTGCTCAAAGGGATACAGTTTTCATCGCCGGAAGACGCGCTAGCAGCGTTTGAGAAGGCCGTGGAAGAGGTGTCTGCGGAGGACTGGAATAAATGTTTTGAAAATTGGTTCAGACGCATGATACGTGGTATAGAGGCTGGTGGAGAGTGCTCTGAAAAGATTAAATAAAAATAGTTTTTAGGTATAATGTGAAATTTTATTCTCTACAATGTTTGTCTTATGGGTATTTCAATAGAAGTAAGAGTATCAGTTTCAAAGAAATATGGTCTTGAAAATTCGCAAAATGTAAATTTGCACGTAAATAAGTTCCGTTTCACAACTTTTGATTTCGGCTATACCAATAAATCGAATTTAAAGTTTTAGACAATCATGCTGTGTGGTTTCGGCTTAAAGAATAGCACCAACCCAAATTCTTCCCGCGGGTGTCGTAAAAGGTGACTAAGGGACACAAACTGGGGGGTGGGCAGCAGCGCCCCCTGCAGTACAATGCCACCAATCTGCGATCCTCAACCCGCATGCCCAGCGTGGGGATTATGGGCATTAACCCCCAATGATGGTATAAGACAGGCCGCTCTGGTCATCACTAGGGGAGGGCTATGTCCAGCAGTGGACTCCATAATATAGCCTGAAGAAGAAGACAATCATACAACGCAAAATTTAACTCTCTTTAATATTGCAATAACGAAGATTCCAGTCCAAAGTACCGTTTCCGAGCTAGAAGCACAAAACTGAAAGAAAGTGTGAGAAGTTCGCGGTTTTTTGGCCCCCAAAAGTTGAGCTCACCTCCTGGGACCGTGCGAATTCGCATTACACGCATTTAAGATCAAATGATGGTATAAAATGATATCCAGCTTTCTGGAAATTAATTCCTGGATTTTTTTTAATTTGATTGACCTATTATATTAACATCAAGAATTTAAAATGTCAAGAACATAAAAAAAATAACATTCCATGCGATAATAAGTAAAAATGTCAAACAAGAGAGGTCACGGGGATAATATCAAATAGTATATCATTGTTATACTTATTTTAATCAATATAATTATCAGTCAGAAATTCGATTATTGTATGATAGCAGTTTTTAAATAATATATTTTTTTATTTGTGCTTGAACAAGCCTAAGTCCAGGTCTCTTAATGCACTAGACAGCTTATTATAAATTACAGGGCCCATGCAAAATACACTTTTGTGCACCAGCGCTGTATTTGTCCTCTGCGTAAACATATTTTCGTTTTATACCGTTTTAATCACTGACTGACTTGTGAAACTCGTATGAAACTAAATAGATATTGTGACTTTTAAAACTACGCATGCCTATAGTATATTTTTGACTAAGGAACTAATAACCACGACAGTAAAATTGTATATTTTGACTTAAATTCTGGTTAACTGAAAACGGCATATTTTTATCTAGATTAGAAACTTAAAACCTCTCAAGAACTACATTTGAGCTGATGAACTTCGTAACAATGTCCACCAGATAATGTGCTACTTAATGAAAGTATTTGATGAACAAAGTGATTTTTTTTACTTAAATTTGAAGTTCTAAATTCCCATCTCTGAAAGTCTTCATCAGAACATCACCAAATTACCCTGGGACAGCTTTTATATTATATTTTATGAAACATATGCATATTATTTATGAATGGGCCTCATTAGGCCTTATTTGCTGCTGTCCATTGAAAAGTTCTTTTCTCCATCTCTCAAAGTCTTCATGACATCTTCACCAAATTAAAATGGGACCAATGGGACGCTATACCTAGTAGAACAAAAAAAAATATCGAAATAGGTTAAGATTTTACGAAGATAATGCGAAAACATAGTGAAAAATAATTAACATACGCGTCGATGAGATAACCTCTTTTGAAGTCGGTTAAAATGGAAATGACTTTCATTAAATAAATATGTACATCATCTATAAAAATATCAACTGTAGCTACACGGTTCATGAGAGTTTACGTTCAGCTTGGGGACAGACCGACAGACGGACATACCATCTTAGCAATTGGGTCCCGTTTTTACCCTCTGGTACGGAACCCTAAAATCTATGTTTTAGTTGGAAGTTATACTTAAAGGGCTATAGTTAATTATTGTTTATGTAGTTAATTATTCCAAGACATTATAAAATGTAAAGGTGATATGCTGTCGACTGTTCCTCAACAGCAAGTTGCGAATTCAAAAACTAGGGAGTAGGTACAAACTGCGACCACGAGTTCTTATAGGAAGCTGCCATAATAATCGGTACCGTTTTTAGTAAAGTTTTAAGCAACTTATTTGTCAATAAATCACATAATAATTAAAAGATGTACCAACATAGCTTAATCGATCTTGTACTAGAAACCTTAAAAAAAAAATATTTCTTCCACCTATTTTGCAAAATGTGAAATATCTGTGAACCATCCATGAGGTATATTTTCGTGTATCGTTTTCGAAAATTTCTAAACATTTACCACGGATATCCGTGACATTTACTATCTGCGAACGGTTTAATCAGTGATGTCTGCGCGCGCCCCAGTCCCTTCTGTGTGGCCCAATTATTTCTATTAGCGCCATCTAACGTGGAATAGCATAGACTAGTGAGATTGGGCACAAGCAACTCATTATCAAGTACGGTAGCTAACTGGGTTACGAAAGATTGATTAAAATAATTAAGTTATCTCGATCTTAATAACTTATTGATTAAATCATTGGATTTTTTAATATTAATTTATAAAAAAATAATTACACTATTTTTATTTTTAATGCACTAACCCGTGCTAAGGAACAAATTTAAAAACCTATTTAGAGGCTAAAAATTTCACCCATGCCGGGATTCGAACCCGCAACCTCTGGCTATCCGTACCAGCGCTCTACCAATTGAGCCAATGGGCGACTCACGGCATCAGTGAAATTTCGAACCTCTTTACAATATTCTCTGTATTACGTACAGGCAGCGACATCTGACTTATGCAAATTGCATTACTTACAGCCCCGACCACCCACTTTGCAGTTAGGTTTAACATCGGAACGATATCACTGTACCCACATGATTACACTATTTTTATTTTTAATGCACTAACCCGTGCTAAGGAACAAATTTAAAAACCTATTTAGAGGCTAAAAATTTCACCCATGCCGGGATTCGAACCCGCAACCTCTGGCTATCCGTACCAGCGCTCTACCAATTGAGCCAATGGGCGACTCACGGCATCAGTGAAATTTCGAACCTCTTTACAATATTCTCTGTATTACGTACAGGCAGCGACATCTGACTTATGCAAATTGCATTACTTACAGCCCCGACCACCCACTTTGCAGTTAGTTAGCCTCTAAATAGGTTTTTAAATTTGTTCCTTAGCACGGGTTAGTGCATTAAAAATAAAAATAGTGTAATCATGTGGGTACAGTGATATCGTTCCGATGTTAAACCTAACTGCAAAGTGGGTGGTCGGGGCTGTAAGTAATGCAATTTGCATAAGTCAGATGTCGCTGCCTGTACGTAATACAGAGAATATTGTAAAGAGGTTCGAAATTTCACTGATGCCGTGAGTCGCCCATTGGCTCAATTGGTAGAGCGCTGGTACGGATAGCCAGAGGTTGCGGGTTCGAATCCCGGCATGGGTGAAATTTTTAGCCTCTAAATAGGTTTTTAAAAAAATAAACTATTAGGGAAATGTGGTTCAATTTCGTTATTATACAGAAAATGTAATAAGTTAGTCACAAATTTTACCGACAAGCGACGTCAGCGCCAGGATCCGAAAAAAGCTATTGAATGATCTTCTATCCTTACTTCAAATTCAATGATACAAGTAGTCTACAAATGGTGTGTATACCTTTAATTGGCATAATCGTTAGCCCTAAGTCACATTTATTATAAACTTTGTCATGTTTGGTGTCCTTAATAAATAGAATAAAAAATTTAACTATCGGCTAAAGAACTAAGTGACTGACGTTATAGCCTTTTGGATTAGCAAGCTGAAGACGTCAAAAGACGTTACCACAGATTATTCAAACAGTGAATTTAAATTTAAAAGTGTCTCAAAAATCGTACAAAATACACCTCAGAGGCAATTAAAATAACTTGTAGTTATGCTTTTCACGACATTTCTATGTTGAAGAAACTTCACGACACTGTTTTTGTTTTAGAAAAAACTGTAAAAACTGACTTATATAAAGAATATAAAACGGAAAACAGCTAATTTTAGGTAAAATTGTTAGTCTTATTATTTCGTTCAAGGTGAAGTAGCAA
Organism: Yponomeuta sedellus; assembly: GCA_934045075.1. Classification (NCBI taxonomy): domain Eukaryota; kingdom Metazoa; phylum Arthropoda; class Insecta; order Lepidoptera; family Yponomeutidae; genus Yponomeuta; species Yponomeuta sedellus. The sequence continues at coordinate 23,771,973 of OW203724.1, forward strand.
TTGATGCAAAAAATGCAAATGAAATATAGAGTGGGTGACAGAAATACCTATAAAAATGGTGTAAAAAGGTTTGGTCCGTTGGACCAAGGGGTTTTTTTCCTAGAATCAGGATACCATTTGAGACAAAAAAAAGATGTTTGAGAAATTGTGAGGCATCATTCAACGCCCGTACTATAAGTCAAGGTAATTTCCTAGTTGCGGGCTGAAGGCGACCGCGAGTTTTTTATCCCTCTCCCACGCGGCGGGAAAGTTGTTAACAAGGAAATAACTTGGTGAATCAACGACCCGTGCTGAAAAACGCTTTGCAGAGGCCGGAAAATTCGCATTGCGATCGGCGCAGTTACGCTCAAATTCAAACTCGAATATTTTTTATTCACTGTAAAAGAAGCAAACAAAAAGTAAAATAACAATTGTTTATTTGCCAGAAAATGGGTACTCAATTAAAAAGAGTGTCAAGATCCATCATGATCTACCGACAGGTGTGAAAATATGTTACATAAATAATAATTTGTCTTAATAATACAATTAATTAATTGTGGAGTGCTCGTGGCCTAGGCGAACCGAGTGATTGGAATCAATTACTTGGTTAAGCAACAACAGGCGCGGTCAGGTATGGGATGGGTGAGCGTTCCGTGACTACCGCCAGTGGCATCTTTCCGAGCGCTTCCGTGCTTCGCAAGGCACGTTAAGCCGTTGGTGCCGGCTGTCATATAATGGCAGTCGTTAAGCCATGTCAGAGGCCTTATGGGCGGCTTGATAACTTCTGACAGTAAGGCCCGCCACTGTCTTACAATCCTCCACCAACCCGGACTTGGCCCCCGTGGTGGAGTATGGCCTAACCTTCCTGCGATGCAGGAAGAGACCCGTGCCCCAGCAGTGGGGACATACAAGGGTTGATAACGAATTCACATAATGTAATTAACAGGTACTTAGCTATTTACAATAAAAATAAAATAATAAAAATTAAATGTCCGAATAAAAATGAGATCACAGTAAAATAGTACCCTAATCCTTTAAAATGTATCATTAATATAGTCGTCAACATTATTTACAATCCATAAATGCGTCGGGTAGATGGTTAATATTCTAATGGCCATACTAAAGGAATTGTTTTTGTACGACGTGAGCCTTTAGTAAGGCACAAATAGTCTGTCCTTCTTTCTAGTTGCTCGGATTGTCATATCCCCGATCTTACTAAAAAGAAAAACAAACCTTTCACTTAATGAACATCAAAATTAGTTCCACAATTAATAGATTATGTGGAGCAGAAGGTAACAAACAAACACCACGTTTAAGCCGCCACGATTTAGACCCAATATTGTGTGTTGACTACTGCTAATATCTTAATTAAAACTAAACGTATTTGACCCTCCGTAAAAATATGCATTTAATAGTTTATTTTCGCCTCCTTCTAGCTTGCGTGGATTATCTTAAATATTAGTTTATAAAACACCTTGATGATTTGTCAAATGTCTAATATATCTAAAACAAAAGAACACCGAAGGCTAATTTTTGGCACACAGTAACCTTGGCTTAAGCCGGTACACCAGCATAAAATTCAGCCAGATCGCTTTCGTTGGCCTATCTTGTTCCCTTAGCCATTTTCATAAACTCGCAAAACACTTTTCAGAACAGGTTTTAACTTAATTAACAGAGATTTCAATGTTAAAGAACAGGAAGCTTATGAAATAGCATATAAAAAATAACTTCTACACGACACGCCACTTGTCATGGCCCCAAAATGCTACGTTAACCAGGATGACATAAACTCGGAAACACACTCGGACTGAGGCCATAAGTCGTAGAACAAAAGTTGTTGTGAATGACAAACTCTTTCCGACATTATTTCTCAGTTTTAGGGTTCCGTAGTCAACACGGAACCCTTATAATAATAGTTTCCTAATGCCTTTCTGTTTGTCTGTCCACCGCATAGTTCAGAGACGATTAGTACTAGAAAGCTAAAGGAGAATGATCAATTTACTATAGGAGTTAGTCTATTTTTGCGCCTTCTTGCGCATTGATGAAACCAACGGTAAACTATAAAAAATTAGCTCTGGATTATGCAAGAAAAATATTATGTAAATATTAGATGGGAGTTTCGAGAAATCTTAATTTTGAGCCGTTTTTGAGCCCATGTTTTGAGGTTATGACCACAGATTAAAAAGACTCCGTTACGTAGATAGAGTTTTACTCCCTCTACGCTCAGTTATGACAATTTTGGTGGTTTGGTGTTTATGCCACACATTATTTATGCCTTTAGCAAAGGACGTGTTAGGCATTTACATACTGCTACTTTTTGCAGATAGCGCATGTGATTATAGAAGGTTCCATCCGTCTTTTTTGACATCCGTGTTTAATACTCTTTGATTTTTGCAATAATTTAATCTAATCTGTGTTTGTAATGTAATCTGTACTGAAGTTTTTTAGTAATACACACGGATGTCAACGTGGTTATACAATCAATACAGATATTTTTTAATTATTACTTCTAAACCCCTGCTTCTTTTATTTTATCAAATAAAACTACGAAATAATTTTTCAAAAGAAAAATTTTGAGGGATAAATGCTTAAAGCGCAACATAGACTGTTTTTGGTCATTCTCCTTTTACATCGACATATAAATCACGCCAGCAAAACGGTAGATTTGATCATAAAAAAAACTAGGGATACAATTTGTGAGGTGATGTCGTATTGGAGAGGTTCTAAGCTCCCATTCTAGATAGAAGTATGCAGTTTTTACTGAAATATTTGATTTTACTGTCATTTTCTACAGTCGAAAATTTGGATGTCTAATGAATTTGATAAATAAATGCCCTAATAGGCTGTTAGCTTTTAGAATTTTACCTCGGGCTTTAGAGTAGGCTTCGGTTTTCGCCGAAAGCACACGAGTGTAATACTACTTCCTGCTCTGTATGAAACTTTTCTTCACAATTTTGAAAACTTAAGTGTCATATTAGTTCCGAAATTTCTAGATTCTATCCGATAGTAGCTAAGTATATTATAAAGGCTAACAGATAGTTAAGTATATTATAAAGGCTAAAAGACCTTCCTTTAAAAAAAACTGTTTCTTTGTTAAAAGTTTACCAGAAAAATCTAGTTGAAAGCTAACGAATTGTGCAGTCTCCGGATTAATTTAATTACTGGCAAAGCGGTAGCCGCCAGTCACTTAAACAATGCGAAAAATCCTGTGCCACGGAAATAGAAACTATTTTAGCACGTGTAAAAGTCCGCAGGTAGCGCGAAACGTTTTTCTCAGCCCCGTGCATTTTTCTACGAAACATTTAATTTTGCGCTTTGCCGGCCAATTTTTTTCGCCGTGTTTTTTTTTCGCTCGAAACGGTGCATTTTCACACTCAAAAAGAAAATCTTCTGCCAAATTGGGGGTGTATTAGCGAAGGGCAAAAAAAAGTACTTGAAACCACTTGCGTGCTTGCAGCGACTAAATTGTTGTTTTGAAAACTTTCGTAAGTACTACGCAATATTCAGTGACGAGCAACCGACAACGCGAGCTCCTTCTCTACTCACCATTAGAACGAAACCCGGTCAAACTCTTCCGACAAAAAGCCTAAAAAGTTGATCCGGGGGGCGAGTCACTAAAATACATAGTTGTTCAATAGAGACATATTAGTCAGGTAATGGTCGTTTCATTCACACTATCGGTAGTCTAGTAACCGTATTGTCGTATTGCAACGGTATAACCAGTGCTACTTAACTCGGTGCCCCGCGTGATTCGATCTTCTTCGCGAAAGATAATGACATTGTACTGCTATTGCGTTGTAGACTACCAAATTGAGGCGTATAGCATCCATTGTCGTGTTTATTTCATTTTGTTGCAAAAATATGTCATTATTAGACTCTAAGGCCCGGTCAAAATCAAATAAATGGTTGTTGTTGAAGCGCATCCTCAGAAAATCCCGAGCTAGGTACTGATATACTCGTAGCTCGAAGAATTGCGCAGTTGAAGTAGCAGTGGGCGGGGCCGTTGGCTCATACACATAGCTCAGAGAACTGATGGCCGTTGGGGCGAAAAAGATCTATCCTGGCGTCCTCGGACCGGACGACGCAGCGTGGGCAGGCCCCACCAGATGCGGGGGCGGGGAGTCGCTGGATGCTTGGAAAACCACAAGGGTGGCCTGTGTCCTGCAGTGATCTTCAAATCGCTGATGACGATGATGATGACGCGCAAGGAGTGGTATGTAGTAAACCCTGGTCTCTGCCTACCCCTCCGGGAGACAGTCGTAAGTTTATGTGTATCATGAAAAATATCAGTCTCAGCAAGTCCTCAAAATTGCGAATTCTTCATTACTTACCTAATTGCCAAAAACAAACACCTTGACGGCCTCGGTGGCGCTGCGGTTTCGCACGCTGACTGTAAAACCGAATGTCTCGGGTGCGATCCCCGGCCGGGTCAAACTAGGAAACGAACTTTTCTAGTTTGTCTCTGGTCTTGGATGTTTACTAAGTATTTGTTGTATTAAATCTATCGTCGAGTTAGCACCTATAACACAAGTCATTTAGGTGTACTTAGTATAGGGCTAACGAGATCTGTGTAATACGTCCATGAATATTTATTTATTAATTATTATTATTAAACCACCTTCGGCTGATACACGACCTAAATATTCTGTCGCATTAAGTTTCAAGAAGGGTCCTAGTACATTATGCATGCAGCATATATGCGTAATACTCAGAATTAAGCCCCACACACACCCGCGGCTCTCTCAGGGGCCGGCACTTTCCGACATGTGAGTTTTCTGTAACATATTATGTATATTAAAATCTTGTGTCACAGTGCCGAAATATCTTTACAGATTTTTAAGATTTCTTTTGTGTGTATTGTACACCAATTGTAATGTACTACCTACATTATTGTTTAAGTCTCTTGCGTAATTCCAGTAAGGCCCGCCACTGTCTTACAATCCTCCACCAAGCCACCACCAAAGTGGGGATATCGAAGGAACAAAGGTTGATATCGAAGAACAAATGTGTGTGTTAATATTTTACACAAAAAAGAAGTGATAAGTTAGAAGTAATAAATGAAATAGTTTTCACTTTAACAACCGCATTAAGACTTAATGAATGCGCAATGTCTTAACCTATACCAGCCAATATTATACCTTATTTCCTTCAGAAACTTACGATCATAAAGTTATCCGGAAGAAATTGCGTTTAATAATAATGCCGCCAATTGTTCTCAGGATCTTTTTATGTTTTATAGTAGGTGATATTCCTATCTTATCTTACCAGCCTTGTTCGTGTATTTTCCACCAGTAGGGCTCCCAAGAAATTCGCTTTACACTGCAATTATTTTAATTTAAGAGATCGTTTCACCCAATCATTACTTTCCGTACGTATAGATACCAGATAGATCCGTACCAGATAGATATCTGGTACGGATAGCCAGAGGTTGCGGGTTCAAATCCCGGCATGGGTGAAATTTTTAGCCTCTAAATAGGTTTTTAAATTTGTTCCTTAGCACGGGTTAGTGCATTAAAAATAAAAATAGTGTAAATAAGTTTTTCATAAACATATAATAAGAATATAAAATGTCTGTTTAGTGATAAATTCAGTCCTAGCAAGCTCATTTAACAATGATAATTACTTATTATCCATGCTGGCCCCCGTGATGGAGTACAGCCTTTCCTTCCTGCGATGCGGGAAGAGACCCGTGCCCCAGCAGTGGAGACATTCAAGGGTTTTACTTACTTAGTAATATTATTTAAATATGTGTACTTTATATCGTCTTTGCTATTTGGTATCAATATATTTTCGATTTACTTATTTATGTACATGCACCACGTACCGACTATATTCTTCACGCAATCCACTCCGTCCAAAGGTTATCTGGAACAGATCGCTCTTATCGATAAGACCGCCAATTGTATAACATTATTTAGATTTAAGAAATCATGGTTTATTCTTTTTTTGGTTGTGCAATAAAGTGTTCTCTATCTACCTATTTGTCTAATATAAAAACAAAATTGTAAAAAACAGTGTTGTAAATAAATAAATTACTTCTGGCCAAAAAAAATGGAGAACACACGCAAATACACCTAATTTACTTGTTTTCCTTTTTCAAAAAAGAGAGAGCGTGATTTTCCTCTGTTTCTAGAAAAAGGAAAACAGAATTAAGGCGTATCTGCGTGTGTCCTCCATATTTTTTGGCCGGAGGCTCTAAGTAATTGAGCCATATACCCATATCATATGTAGCACTCCATCCACTTCTGTGTGAAAAAGATACATTACGTCTTTACTCGCTACAAAGGAATGTTGACCTTGACCTTTAACAAAATTGCTACTCTGCGTACCAGACCTATAGTCAGACCTGAGATAACAGCTCTAAATCATAGTTGTGCCAGTATACGTTGCAAACGCTAAGTTTTAACTTTTCAGTGCAATTTCTTTCAACGTAAAGAATATACATTCTGTTTGCTGAATGTTCCAAGTAAAATGAAAGCCGCTGCTTTCGCAGTGATTAACCCTTGGTATGTCTCCACTGGCGGGTGTCGTAAAAGGCGACTAAGGAATACAAACCGGGGGGTGGGCAGCAGCGCCCCCTTCAGTACAATTCCACCAAACTGCGGTCTCCAACCCGCATGCCCAGCGTGGGGATTATGGGCATTACACCCCCATGATGGCACAACCTTGCGCTCCTTAGGGAAGGGCTATGTCCAGCAGTGGACTAATAAAGCCTGAAGAAGAAGATGTCTCCACTGCTGGGGCACGAGTCTCTTCCTGCATCGCAGAAAGGATAGGCCATACTCCACAATGGGGGCCAAGTCCGGTTGGTGGAGTATTGTAAGATAGTCGTGGGCCTTACTGTCAGAAGTTATCAAGCCGCCCATAAGGCCTCTGACATGGCTTAAGGACTACCAACTGTTATAGCAAATTGGGTATTATGAGTATAAATATTTTACAAAAAAATATTTAAAACGGTCGCATTTTATGGCTCGTAGCGTAAGCTTGTAAGCCCGGAGCGTTATTTTAGATCTCGAAGCTTTGAATATGTTGCGCCATGAAAATTAAATTTTTTCCACGCTCCAATATGTTGATAAGATTCTCTGGGTGAAAAATGTCGAGATAAGTTGCATAGAGTATCAACTCGATGCCATTCTACAAAATTCAAAGTGCGAGTTGGATACTCAGTATTACAGTAAATTAATGAGATGATTTAATTTACTGTAATACTGAGTATCCAAGTATTAATTTATATATATTTACTACAGTAAATATATATAAATGAATTATTAGTACGTAGGTAAGTATATCTTAATGATTTATTCATTTAATTATTTATGTATGTGGCTTAAGTAAGTTTATATAAATTTCGTTGAATTCCTAATTTCAATATTTCTGTATTGCACCGACTACCCGTCTCTATTTTATTTTTTGTCTCCGTCTATGGTTTCCTGGAAGAAATTGCTTTTAGTAATTAGGCCGCCATTTGTACTATATTTTTATATAATTTCTATTCCTGTAATTTCTGTGTACAATAAAGAATTTTCTATGTATCTATCTATCTATTACCTGAATTGTAGATTTTTTAGACAATGTTTTCACACCAGGGTTTCCTCGCGATGTTTTCTGTCACCGAACGCCAGTGGCGTTGCCGCTACATATTTACAAATGTACGTAACTAAGAAAACAAAGTCATTGGTGCATGCTAGGATTCGAACCCACGGCCTTACGTATGAGAGGCCAGCGAAATGAACCGGTACCAACAGCGGGAGAGTTGGTCAGTGTTGCTCTTCTTTTTTTTTAGCATGTCTTCAGAATCTTTAATTTAATAAGTCTTTATTAAACAGTTGCGGCCCAAAATATGGCAAGACTGACTTCGTTATGGATAGACATATAGATATTTTTTCACACTGACACATACACACATACATACATACATACATACATACATACATACATACATACATACATACATACATACATACATACATACATACATACATACATACATACATACATACATACACACATACATACATACATACATACATACATACATACATACATACATACATACATACATACATACATACATACATACATACATACATACATACATACAACCTCCCGCCTGTATCCCAGAGGGGTAGGCAGAGACCAGGGACTGCCACTTGCCACGATTCTGACAGATCAACTTCGCTTCATCAACGTTCATAATTCGCTGCATGCACGCACGCCGGTTCCGGGTACTTTTTATCTTTCCCTTTGCTAATACAGCCCCTATCTGGTCGATGTATGTCCGCCTGGGACGACCCTTACCAACCCCTCCACTCACATTTGCAATATATATTTGTTTTGTCAATCTTTATTCCTTCATCCTCTCCACATGCACCATACCTGTTTTATCAAAATCCAAAGACTGGTTGGGAAATTCCTAAGGAACAAGTGTCAGACACGAATACATCCTTACGAGCCAAACTCTTCAGGGATCCGACAAATTTGGGTAATAATATCATGACAATGTGAACACGAAATAAGTCAAGGGAGTTGCCAAAGTTACCATGTTAGGTTTGTTTTACCGAAAAGTTGGTCGTGATAGGATTACGAGACTTAGGTAGTACTTACATTGAAAACAAAAACATTAACAAACTTCTTTCTTTTAACTGAGTTACGCGAAGAGTTGGTCCTATTTCAGTATCACACATCGCTCAACTCACACATGCATATCCACTTACACTACAAATCGCACCCTCAGAACGAAAGAGGCCTAAGTAAAAAATAGTGAAATTGAGTTACAATTATAGAGAGACATAAAAAGGTATGCTCTATCCGATGAATAAACAAAGGCACTTATTGTAAAAAAAGAGCACAGCGAATCTTCTGTCCACGGCATACCTTTTTACATATCTTTCGTTTTGAGGGTGCGAAATACATACACTTTTCTCAATCTCAACATACAAAATATTGCCATTAAAAGTGCGTACTTAAAAAACCTAACCATTGTGATTTAATACTCTTTTTAGGGTTCCGTCCCTCAAAAGGAAAAAACGGAACCCTTATAGGATCACTTTGTTGTCCGTCTGTCCGTCCGTCCGTCCGTCTGTCAAGACCCTTTTTCTCAGGAACGCGTGGAGGCATGAAGCTGAAATTTATATCAATTACTCAGGTCTACTGTCCCTTGAAGCTGTGAAAAAATCAAACTTCTAAGCCAACGCAATCAAAAGATACAGCCGTTTATGCCACAAATTTTCGACACTTGCAAGGGAATCAAAACCTACAGGGTGCTTCCCGTGAACTCAGAATCTTGAAATTTGGTACGAAGCAACGTCTTATAGCATAGATAAAGGAAAAATTACGAAAACCATAAATTTTTAGTTACATCACATAATATATTTTTTTTTAATAATTTTAAACTTACTACCCATTTCCTCATAAACGCGTAGAGGTATTAAATTGAAATTCATACCAAATACTCAGGTCTATAATACAGGTTTGTACGGAACCCTCGGTGCGCGAGTCTGACTCGCACTTGGCCGGTTTTTATTGTAAATTTATTACTTTATTATAATATTATGATCATTAATAACTAAGGAGTGCTCTACTAAGTGAGTGCCCAAATGCTCTGGGCCATCTTTTCATGTATAACTGTCACTGTGCGACATGGTCGAAAGGTCAGTGCAGGTGCCAATTTGGAAACAATTTGTAGGTACTTTAGGTAAGTATCTCATTGTAAACCCCATTTTTCAACCAATAAAGTAGCTCCGTCTCTGCTCACCATGATTAAGCTCTGCGAATCGTAAAGCGAAACCTGGTCGGACTCTTCCGATATAACAACACCCGTAAGTAGATCCGAACTAAAAGTCTACAATGTGTTGTGCTTACGAAAGTTTTAGTTGAAATAAAATATTTGTATTATTTATTACTAGCTTTTGCCCGCGACTCGTTCTTCGCTTCATCAACGTTCATAAGTTGTCGCATCCGCGCACGCGTTCCGGGTACTTTTTATCTTCCCCTTTGCTAATACATCCCCTATTTGATCGACGTATGTCCGCCTGGGACGTCCCTTACCAGCCCTTCCACTCACATTCGCAATATAAATTTGTTTCTTCAATTTTTCTTCCTTCATCCTCTCCACATGTCCAAACCAGCGCAACATTCCTTTCTCAATTCTAGTCACCACATCTTATTTCAGTCCACAACGTTCTAATCATACTATTGCGTATCCTGTCATTCAAAGTAACACTGCACATACTTCTGAAGGACCTTATTTCTACTGCAATCATTCTACTTTCTTGCTTCTTTTGCCACCCCAAGTCTCACTACCATAGGATGATTTTCTTTTGTTAAATTCAGGACTGAGCAGCCTTATTACAGGGATTGATTAATTTGTTGATGATTTGTAATTTAATAGTGGCCTTGACGCAAAATCTCGCGTTCACCAAATCGTAAATCTTCAATCATTAAACTCAAACTGAACGATTAATTACTATCCCACCTCAAAATTTTCTCAGCGTAAATTTCACCAAACTAAAACCGTCGCTGCCACGCAAAATATATACTCCGTAGTCGATATTAGAGCTCAATATTCTGTGTCACCGGATGCCTTCCAATAAAAATAGGGCAGGCTCAAGAATACTTGTGTTCTCGCAAGAGGTCGTCGGTATGAACTGAAGTGGAGAAAAGTGCACTCTATTTTCTACTGAATCATGAGGTTTTTTCTTATGTTAAGGCTTCTTTTACTTTGGGCATCCCATTCAAGAAATCAAAAACTTCTTTCAAAGTAAATAACACGAATAGTTCTTCAAATGTCGCTAACTTTCGTACATGTGAAGATGTCTTTATCTACCGATCTTTAACAGTAAAGATGATTGAATTAGGAAGTGCCGATTAAGAGGCCTATGCCCGGCTATGGACTAAGACCGGCTGATAATGATAATAATAATGAATTAATAATGAATGATGGCCTCGGTGGCGCAGCGGTTTGGCACGCTGACTGTAAAATTGAAGGTTCCGGGTTCGATCCCCGTCCGGGTCAAACTAGGAAACGAACTTTTCTAGTTTGTCTCGGGTCTTGGATGTTATCTACCTATGTATTTATTATATTAAATCTATCGTCGAGTTAGCGCCTATAACACAAGTCATTTAGTAGTACTTAGTATAGGGCTAACGAGATCTGTGTTAATATGTCCATGAATATTTATTTATTTATTTGTTTATTAATTATGGGTCAGATAAGGGCTGTAAACAAAATAAAGAACACTGGTATATACGAGAACATCACGAGGAAATCTGAGTGCCTGAAGTCGCTAAGTCGCACTTTCTTTCATAAAAGTCATATGCAACGTGCAGTGGGTCACCAGTACAGCCAGTAGACTGCTGAGCACGGGAGCTGTTTCATCATAGTACAAATTTCCTTAAAAAGAATCTGCATTCACCTTAACACTTTGGCGCAAGCTTCAAGCTTAATTGGTGTGTCAAGTGGACGCTCGGTATGAAAATGTGTCAAGATCTTTTATCGTAAAATCGAGGATACTGAAAGACAATGCAATGGATCAAAAGGATTTCGTTCAATCTTTTTTTAGTAGGTCTACCAACACATTTTGTATTTCGACATGCGTAACGAGTAACTTAAATCTAGGCTGAGTATTGATACAAAAAACAATGGAATTTAAACACCACATGCATTACTTTTTAAATCTTAAAATAGAGTGTTATATTTATAAAACATAACATAAGAATAAAACAATAAGTGCATCCTATTCCGGAGCATATAGCCGCAATCTATTGATACAGTGGACAAAATAATTCTAAACTTAGTCTACGTATAAAAATTCGTTGTTGAAGAATGTACGGAACCCTAACAACGAGTCATGGATGGCAAGCGCTATAGACATATCTAATCCATTATCTCTAAAGGTTTATTCCCGTCAGTATATAAACGTAATCGTAATCTTACTACTATCATTGAAGTATATAAATATATTTAAAAATTTATTTACAAGTCAGTGGTATTATTGAATTTTAACTAGATTTCAAGGTTGAAATTTTAAGTGCCTGTGAAATTTAAAGAGTTTCCTCAATTTTTCCAGAATACCATCATCAGATCCCGACTTGGTGACTATAAAACTACCTATGAAGTGATTTGGGTATTTTTTATAGTGATTCGTGCATTTGCTTTCAGTATAATAAGGCCGGCAATTGTACTATATTTTTATATAACTTCTGTCACTATAATTTCTGTGTACAATAAAGAATATTAAATAGTTGGTACACCTTTACCATAAAGGCACGTAACTTAAAAATCAAAGACCTTGGCACATGCCCGAGGTTCAAACTCACGACCAGCCGAATGTGAGTCAAGTATTCTACCGACCAAGCTACCACAGCATAAATCTTAAGAGAAAGTAGTTTAATAACGGTACTGACAATTTTTTGGTATTGCGTTATTTTAATATTACGTAATTGATTGCTACGTAGGCATTATATATTCCAAAGTGATAAATGTGAAAGTAACTCATCTGTTTGCTTCCTACATTTAAACTGCTGAACATGTCGTTCGATTTGGGATAAAGATAACTATTACATCTTTCGTCTTGAAAAAAACTTATCGCAAGCGAAGCTGCGGACATATCGGAAATTCGCGGAGATTTCCGAATCAAACAAACCGGTGACGCATCGCCAACTAATTCATAATCACAAAACTTGTTTCATCCACATCTCATTCTACCGAACGAGATAACCATAAGACGAAGCAAGAGCGCAATCAGTCTGCTATTGACTGCTACCAGAAATTCACGTGGGTTGTTAGTAAAAATATCAGTATTGAAATGTGTGTCCAGTGTCAAATATTGTTACATGGACCTTTGGAGGGGTACTGGAAGCCAGGCACTAACGTCTCTGGAGTTCTTAAATACACAATAGATGAAGAAACAGTGTACAGTGGTATCACATTATCACTAGTCGGTAAAGGATACTGCCGTTGGACTGAAAGAACGGCCGGTAAGAATCAAAATGACCAACATTATAGAGGAAATGAAAAATATCTCAAAATAAAAACCAACGTTTTAAATAAGAATGAAGGTGAAACGGTTAAGATTCAACGAAGATCATACGAGTTTCCGTTCGGATTCGTATTACCCGACACTTTACCACCGACGTACAAAGATACGCACAGCAAAATCAGTTACGGAATCATCGTCAAATTCAAAAGACCTGGTTTGTTTCAATTCAACAAGAATTTCCAGGTCGAAACTGTTGTGGGAGGCAGTTTCTGTTCAGAGTTGCCACAGAGACCAATGACTTATGAACTAGACAAGTCACTATTCAGTCTGTTTTCCTCAAGAAAAAATAAAATAAACATAAAAGCCGAAATCGAAAAGTCCTTTCTGTTATCTGGAGAAACAGCAAACCTACATTTTGTCGTGACTAATGACAGCAAAGTGGTCATTCCATCAGTACAGATAGAGCTCCAATCATTAAGAACATATACGTCATCGACGGGAAGAAAAAAACGAGAAAACTACAAAGTATTTAAATGTACCGCCAACACAGCAAGCATTGCGGATAACAGCAAATCACATCTCAGTGCTGTATTACAAATACCCAACGACATTTACTCCATACAGCACTCCAAAATTATTTCCAAGGAATGGAGATTGAAAGTGATAGTGAAACTTCCATTGCCGTATATCAATGCGTCATTTAATGTGCCAATAGTGATTGCTAAATGTGTCCCTGCAGCCAAAAAAGTAATGAAACCGAACATTGATGACGATAAAGTAAAATCCTTAAGGTCAGATGATGCACCGCCAAGCTATTGGGAAGCAATGGCTGAGAATGATGGAAAAAGCGGCAAATTGTTTGAATCGTAAAAACTCGACCTTGACCGATACACGTGACTGCAAAAACAAACAAATCAGAATGACCTTATTCCTGTTAATGACTCGCGATGCTCATGCACAGTTATATATTAAACGGGTTTATCGAGATTATTTATTAGGTAAAATGTAATTACCTTAATTTGTCACGTTGTAGTCACTACAGCGTCGGAGTGGTCCCGTCACCCATCTAGTGTGAGTGAAGATACCACTGGACGCTGTATAAATCATCTCATTAAGTAGATGCAAAAAGGCCAATATTATTATTATTTAGTCGCCGTGATCACAGGTAGACTGAAGTGGCGAGTACAGTCAAATATTGTAGTGAGGGCACGTGATCTGCCGTCAAGTTCATTTTGGGCTTTCGCAGCGGTCCGACACAGATCTCACTACGTTCGCGGACAGGTCCGTTGATATGGCGCGTGATATTACCTAATAATAAATAATCGCGATTAGACCCGATTAATACAAAACTAGAATGACCTCGTCTTTTTTATGCATAAGTATGTTTTTTTAAAATGTACCACGTCTATCTGACTGAATTATGGAGGACTTTCTTACAGCCCTGCCCTTATCGCCTCATTTTGAAGCTGTTAGAAAACCTACGCTTTTAGCCAGTTCAGTTCAGTTCACATGTGTTAAGTAGGCATTTATTTTACGCTGCTGCAGTACTGAGTGTTCATATTCTCAGCTCTAAGCTGAATTAAAGACACTGCAAAGGCTCACCGCGACAAAGTTGTGAAGGATTTTTTGTCCATGTTTTGTTCTAAGTTTGAATGTTTTTCAAACGAGCTGCAAGCGAGGGACGTAAATATGCGATCGAGAGCTTTTTTTATTACCTCCCGTGTTGTGTACATTTTTTTATGTCTACACTTGGCCAGAAAGCCACTTTATTGCCAGGTGTGGCATAAAATATATTGCGTTACTTTCTTAATTAAGGTTCTTCAGGCTATATTAGTCCACTGCTGGACATAGCCCTTCCCTAATGAGTGCCATAGCGCTAGGTTGTGCCATCATTGGGGGGTAATGTCTATAATCCTCACGCTGGGCATGCGGGTTCTTAATTAAACATGTATAAATCACATAAGATATACAATATACCCCTGAAATGTTGAAAAAAAAAAATATTGTTTGTACATCTACTACCTTGTTCCATGTATTGCTCCAGTCCATCCAAACTTCTGGAAGAGATCACTTTTAGTAATAAGGCCCCCGCCTGTACTCTTAGGTTAAGAAATGTCTGTGTTATTTCCTTTTTTTATGTACAATAAAGAGTTCCCTAACAATGTATGTTTATATCTATTTATATAAATAATTGCTAAAAAGCTCATTATATTGTTTTTTCCAGACCAGATTGCAGACCAAAGATGATTAACTAAAAATTGACTTGTGTACTAGACCATTCAAAAATTGCTAATCGTCTATTAATCCATCAAACCTGCGGTTTCTCGTATACAAACTGTCAATCCAAATCAACAGATCACTGTTAATTTAATAACAGCTATCGGTTGATTTTTTTCGTATGCACTTTGGTCAACTGGCAGGTGCAAAAGGCAGACTTAGCGCCGATTTCTGAATTGAGAATTGCATGAAATAGTTCTGTCTCGCTCTTTTCTGACAAATTCGAAGAGACAGCACTACAGTTAACTATTTTACTACTTATCGAAATTCTCAATTCAGAAATTAGCCCTAGGAAATTTTTGGCATACTGGAAACATGGGGTTACTCTTATAGTACCTCGTGGTTAGCAGCCAGTAGTAGCCCACAAAGACCCTTTCTGTACGAAACCCTAAAATACAACTTGTCTGTGTCTACGAAGTCAAATGATAAAGATTGTTATTTTATTTTATATTTAAGACTGATTCGTTCTTTGTATTTTACCTGGCAATAAAGTGGCAAGTGTAGACATAAAAAGATGTACACAACACGGGAGGTAATAAAGAAAGCTCTCGATCGCATATTTACGCCCCTCGCTTGCAGCTCGGGCCGCAAACTTCTGCGATCTCGGCCTTTCTTTGTATTACCACCCTAGTTGTGTAATGTACTATTATGCCACATCTGGCGCTTTCTGGCCAAGTGTAGACATAAAAAGATGTACACAACACGGGAGGTAATAAAGAAAGCTCTCGATCGCATATTTATGCCCCTCGCTTGCAGCTCGGGCCGCAAACTTCTGCGATCTCGGCCTTTCTTTGTATTACCACCCTAGTTGTGTAATGTACTATTACATGATTTTTTTTTTATGAAAAAAAATTATTTTTTGTTATGAAAAAAAAATTAATGTATTTTACATTATGAACTATTTGTTTCTCATTTAGTGTAATATTATATTGCCGTGGTCTCGGGTAGACTGTCTACCCGAGACCACGGCAACTGTAACGCTCCCGAAACGTCGGGAAATAAGGTAATTACGTTTTACCTAATAAATAATCGCGATTTGACGCGTTTAATATATCAGGAACTAGTTATAGTTCCTGATAGTCAATAGTGAAACAAATTAAAGACCGAATTCCAAGCTAATGTGACTTCATGATGCCTCGTTGGTTTAGCGGTATCACGCCTGATTACCATGACCGAGGTTGTGGGTTCTATCCCCGCTGGGGGGCACGTACATTAATGCATATGGCTTTAGTCTGAGTGTGTTTCCATGGTTGCTATATATAAGGGTATCCTAGTTAAGACCAGGGCAAGTTATTGGAATATGCTTTTTAACTATCTCTCCCATTTTTCTTTTAAATACAACTATTAATGTATATTTAGTACCAATTTATTCAAAAAAATACCTTTTTATGTTTCTAATTACTGTTTCTAAGTCCTATCCCAATGAAATAGTGTTTATCTTTTTGTGTTAACTCTGAACTAAAACACAATTTAAAGAGTTATTTTTGAAGGAATTTTTGTTTTATAAATATAGTTGTAGGGCCATTTTATCTCGAGCTGATACGCCCGATACGATAAAATATGCACTTCAAACGCTATGCTATATTTTTTTGATCTTATGCTTAATAAAAACTGATATTTCTCCGAATGTTAATACCACAAAATAGATAACACTGAATATATGTACTATTTCAGAATCGCTCGTAGCCCCGGCTGCCTGAGTGATCTTAAACGACCACGAAGGTTAAGCAACATAGAGCGCGTTCAGTGCATGGATGGGTGACCGTCTATGACTGACGCTAGTTGCATTTTTCCAAGCGGTTCCGTGCTTCGCAAGGCACGAAAAGCAGTTGTTGCGGGCTGCCGTCTTCAAGCAAAGTCAGAGGCCTTAGGGCGGCTTGTAGACTTCTGACAGTAACACCAGCTACTAGTCATCCAAGCCTCCACGAATCCGGACTTGGCCCCCGTGGTGGAGTATGGCTATACCTTCCTTAGGGAAAAGACCCGTGCCACTCGGTGGAGAGATAAAGGGTTGTGATGGTGATACTATTTCTCAAATTTATCAACCACACCCCCATTCTATAATATTCTATAATCAGCCCACATCAACCCACTGCTGGGCATAGGCCTCCTTTTTATTGCGCCATTCCTCGCGGTCCTGTGCTAATCTGATCCATCTCTGACCCGCAACGCTCACGATTTCGTCTGACCATCGTGTCGGTGGTCTGCCTACCAATCTCCTTCCGTCCCTTGGCCACCACTCCGATAGGTACTGCCCTTGTCCACCGGCCGTCTTCCCTTCTAGCCAATTGTCCCGCCCATCTCCACTTTAACTCTGGGATACGCTTACCAACGTCTTCGACCTTGGTTCTTCGACGATTTTGTACGTTGGGTACGCAGTCCACAAGCGATATGCGACACCCCCATAAGTAGTTTGAATTCCAAATGTAATGTCGTAGGCAAAGACAGACGTTTGATAGTATTATTATGCTGGTTTATTCATAGCCTTCATTATTTATGCGTCACAAACTGGAAGAAGGCTTAACGTCAGTTTCTGCAAAAGTTCTGCGAACTCCTGTTTTAAACAAAGTCTGTTTTAGAAAACGCGTAGGCAGCTGATGACACGATGATATAATCTGTGTCAAGGGATGGTGTGAAAAAGTGTTTACGTTGAGGCCAAGCATTTATTTATTTATTTACTTACTTAATATTTTTTAGGCGAAGCAAATTAAATTGAAAATAGGGTTTTGAGGAATTTATTTCCAGAAAGCTGGATATCATTTAAATACCTTCATTTGGTCCTAAATGCGTCTAATCTGAGTTTGCACGGTCCCAGGAGGCGAGCTCAACTTTTGGGGCCAAAAAACCGCGTAAATTTCGCATATTTTTCAGTTTTGTGCTTGTAGCTCGGAAACGGTACGTTGGACAGAAAATATCGTTATGGCAATATTAAAGAGGGTTAAGTTTTGCGTCGAATGATTAACTAAAACTTTAAATTCGATTTAGTGGTACAGCCGAAATCAAAAGTTGTAAACCGGAAAAAATTCTTATTTAAATGCAAAGATACATTTTGCGAGTTTTCAACTAAATTTTCAGTCCAAAAGTTTTCAGTTCAATGCAAAAATTTTGCGGTTTTTTGGCCCCCAAAAGTTGAGCTCGCCTCCTGGGACCGTGCAAACTCAGATTACACGCATTTAGGACCAAATGAAGGTATTAACATGATATTCAGCTTTCTGGAAATTAATTCCTGGAAATTATTTAATTTCATTGACCTATTTTGGGAAACCATTTGGATGTAGGCGTGCTGGTTAGTGTTGGCGTAAAGACTAAAGACAGGGATGATCGAAAATAATTTATAGTACATGGTGATCCAAATTGAGTTTACTTTACTTTATACTTTATTGATTAAAAATCATACAGATTAAACACAATTTACAAAAACAATAATCCTACATTGGCAACACTAAAAAAAGTTGTAGATAATGGCGCGTATTTGAAACTTCAATGCTAGTTTAAAACATAGCATATTTTACGACATGAATAGCTTACGACCGTGCAATATGTTACACATTAAAATAAACGTTTAATTTTATTTTAATTTCTGCTATGCAGATGATATGGTTCTGCTAGCACCATCAATTTCTGCCATGAGAAAACTTTTGTCGATCTGCCAAGGTTACGCCGAGAGCCACAACATGCTTTACAATACAGATAAATCTGAGTACCTCGTATTCAACTCTGCAAACACTCCTCGGAGAAATCTGCCGCTGTGGCTAAACGGAAGTTTGTTGCGACGCGTGGAAGAGGTGAAGTACCTGGGTCACATTATAAACTGCCGGCTCTCGGACGATGCTGACATAGACAGACAGCGGCGCGCCATCACGGTGCGAGCTAACATGCTCGCGAGACGCTTTCATCGATGCAGTGTCGAAGCAAAACGACAACTCTTTCTGACATACTGCACAAGCGTATATACGGTGGAGCTATGGTGCTCACACACCGTGGAGGCAATGCGGCGGATGCGAGTGGCGTACAACAATGCGTGGCGCGCGCTGCACCGGCTGCCGCGTCACTGCAGCGCTGGCGGCATGTTCTGCGCGGGCCGCGCGCCTGGCTGGGCCGCCCTGCTGCGCCAGCGCTCTGCGGGGACGCTCGCTACCGTCAATTTATCTGTTAACCCCATAATATGTGCAGTACGAGAATGGCCAGAAAGTCCTCTTCATGCGACCTGGCGGCACTACCATGCAACTGTGAATTGTTAATTGTTAAATGAAATTTACGTTAAGTTACTTTATTATTGTGTGTGTGTTTGTATTTGAAATGTATTGGACTTGTTCTGGAAATAAATATTATTATTATTATTAATGTTTTGCGTGGCAAGTTCAGTTGTCGTATTATTTAGAATAGAATAGAATAGACACGTTTATTAGGTACCGTTTTAAAAAATAAAACATATAATCTAGATATTTAAGAACTAGGAATTGGCACCAAATGGCCCCCGCTCAGCTTTATGCCGTGGCCGATAGCGACCACGACGCTGGTTTTCAGCGGATACCACAACAAAACAACACAGAACAAACAAAACAAAACTTAGACACAGAACGGCATCTACCGCGAGGCCGCAATACAATTATTTTTTTTTTTTAATTAATTCTTTTTTTTTTGCCCACTATAAAAACATTTCAATGCGTGAGCGTGTGTGCGCGTATTTGGAATGAGTGAGTGCTGTGGGGATAACTTATTTCTCGTCATGGTGTCAATAACTGGACGCGAATTTACGCCATTAGATTTTTTTCTATGAGATTAACTTACCAGTCGGGTATGACAAACCTGCAACGTTGGGGCACCTTAACACTGACATACAACTAGTTTTAGCTGAAATAACACCCAAAACTTACGAAAATGTCGTAGAATACCTCAAATGAGTCGATTATCCTGGGCGTGAAGAGTGGGAAGAAGGGTTCAATGGCGTGTCGTTGGGAGAGGCATGTTCAGCAGTGGACTGAACACCGGCTGATTGTGATCATGATGACGAATCGACTCCTGTAGCATTTCCAGTGCCGGTCATTCGACCGATGTATTTTTTCATATTAAAAAAAACACCAAATGTTTGATTAGTAAATATATATAAATAGTCCATAACGCTCGTGGCCTAGTCGAACCGAGTGATTGGAATCAATCACTTGAGTTAAGCAAGAACAGGCGCGGTCAGGTTCACGATGGATGACCGACCAGTGACTACCGCTAGTGGCATTTTTCCGAGCGCTTTCGTGCTTCGCAAAGCACGCTAAGCCGTTGGTGCCGGCTGTCATTGTAATGGCAGTCTTTAAGCTATGCCAGAGGCCTTACAATTCTCTACCAACCCGAACTTGGCACCCGTTGATGAGTATGGTCTAACCTTCCTGCGATGCAGGAAGAGACCCGTGCCTCAGCAGTGGGGCCATACAAGGGTTGATAGAGGGAGATTAAAAACCATTTTGTTTTGTGTAGGTAATGTTTCACGAAAAATCGAGCAGGAGACGCGGCTTAATGCTAACAAGCCAACGCACTTTAAAAAGCAACCCTTTTTATCCAAAAAAGAGCATACAATGCTACACAATGACGCTTATTACGAACTCGCTCATTACGCTCCCTTTTCCACATCAAAGACGTATTTCGAACGAAGCAGAGGTACTCGTAGCTAGCAGGTATAAAAATGTACACGCATATTGGTAACCACAAATTTTAAGAACTTGTCGTTGCATTTAAGAACTTTTCTATATCATAGGATCAAAATGAAAGTCTCAAAAGCGGCTCATGGTTTTAGGAATAATTAATGGATCCGTGTATATAACACATAAAAAATTAATAAAACTAACTTTGAAAATAACCAAACTAGCTAATGACTAAATTTAATAAATAAATAGGTAGTAATAATAAAATAGTTACGGATTCACTTACTGGATTTTTTTACCAGAAGAGTCCTAAAATCAATCAATCAATCAATCAAGTCGTTCCATTTAAGAACTTTTCAATATCATAGGATCAAAATGAAAGTCTCAAAAGCGGCTCATGGTTTTAGGAATAATTAATGGATTCGTGTATATATAACACATAAAAAATTAATAAAACTAACTTTGAAAATAACCAAACTAGCTAATGACTAAATTTAATAAATAAATAGTAATAATAAAACAGTTACGGATTCACTTACTGGATTTTTTACCAGAAGAGTCCTAAAATCAATAAAATGTATATAAAACTACGTTAAAAACCAACCTTATGTGCTACTTCTCACTAGAAAAGCTGCAATATAGTTTTACGTATACACGCCGAATCTCTCAAATAAAGTTATACAAGCTATTTAGAAGGATTATGTATAAAGACCTCAATAAAGACAAATATTAACTAGGTTAAACGCAATGACCTTAATTACGGTAATAACGTTTTACCCAATAAATAATCTTGATTATACCCTTGAAAAAAAACTATCTTTGAGCATCGCACGTTGTAGTGTAATATGTATAAAGTTTTCAATGAATTATTATAATTATTCTGTGTAATTTCTTTTTTATGGACAAACAACGATACTGGTAGAAGTGTAAACTTCAGTGTGACCGACACGAGCCCACGAGTCGTTTCGTTTACAATTCAAAAAAGAGAACAAAGAGCGCCAAAGTAAGTTTTCACTTCATAAATGCGAGAAGTTTTACAAGTCCAAACTTTTTGCAGCTGCCACTTTTCGTTCCCTTTGATACGGTAGAACAATCGAAACAGTTTTATTGCGGTTTTTTGATCGCTTTGAGTATCGGTTTTCAGAATGGAATGTGCGCCCGATATAAAAAATGTTTTTTTCCTGAAGCATGGTGAATATCAATTCATGCAAAATAGCGGTGATTGCCGCAGAGAAAATTTACTCAATTTATTTGATTATTGTTGTAAAATTTGTGTTAAATAAAATATTTTCACTTTCACTTTTTTTCCAAAATGATCTAGATATTGTATTGACTAGATGAGTATTGTAAATTCCATTTCAAAATCTGTCCGCCTAGTTTACCTTGTAACGTTCATTAAGTTCCTGTACTAGTTTGAAAAAAATGATTTGGCATACCTCGTTGGTCTAGCCGTTAAGGCGCTTCGGTACCACGGCAGAGGTCATGGGTTTGATTCCCGCTGGGAGCGTCCTACATTTGTACAAGTTGCCTCAGTCTGGGTGTATTTTCATGTTTGTGACGTCCTTGCCTGGTTACCTTATTACAGGGTAACCTAGATTGGGATCCGGGGGGCGAGTCTCTAAAATGCATAGTTGTTCAATAGAGTCATATTAGTCTGGTAATGGTCGTTTCATTCACACTATCGGTAGTCTAGTAACCAATTGCATTGGATGTTTTATATCATGTGCTCTGGTGGCCCTACATACAAACTTACAAACTGTTCAGAGGAACAGCTAGGCAAAGGGCAAAAAAGCAAAAAGGATAAAAAGTGCCTGAACTGGTACTGTTAGGCAGAGGCCGCGGGTTTGAGTCCCGGCATGGGCGGAATTTTTAGCCTCAAAATAGGTTTTTAAAAGTGCCGAACTGTTCATCATAACATAAGCTCATTTCGAAGATCATCATAACATAACCTCATGCTTGTATCCCAGAAGGGTAGGTAGAGACCAGGGACTGCCACTTGCCACGATCCTGACAGATCACCTTCGCTTCATCAACGTTCATAAAACGTTGCATGCACGCACGCCGGTACTTTTTATCTTCCCCTCTGTTAATTCCCCTTTTTGGTCGACGTACGACGAGATAATCCCCTACATGCAAACTGTTCAGAGGAACAGCAAAGGGCAAGATAAAAACTCATCTGTACTACGAACCCGGTTATTTTGAAAAAAAAAAACTTCTATTAATCAAACACTAACAATCAATTGAAAAGCCCACTTAAAATAAGTATGTAGATACTTCTTTAAAGATTAAGATCGTTACCTAAACGTGTTGAATATTGTATTGAAAAAGGCGGCGGTCACTTCGAGCACCTATTAAAATAAATTAAAGTATGTGAAAACAATGCATTTTATTCATTTTAGACATCATGTTTCATACAGACATTTACTGCTTAAGACCTACACAATCGATATCTAAAAATAAATAGAAATAGTGTAGGTTTTTTTTTTTAAACCACCGGGTTCGATTCCCGAACGGAGTACCTACAGATGTTTTTTAAAATGTATGAATGCAGTTTTTCTTGTTATTAAAACCGATGACATGGTTCCTCAGAACAGATCTTCGTATGTCTTATAGTTTCAGACTTTCCCAAACTGACCGATTTGAATGAGACACCCTGTATATACCTTCGGAGATTATCCCCTACATACAAACTGTTCAGAGGAACAGTTTAGCAAAGAGCAAGATAAAAACTGCCTGTACTGTTCTTCTCTAGCTATATACACTTTTAGAGATTATCCCCGGTACATATAAACTTACAAATTATTCAGAGGAACCGTTTAGCGAAGGACAAGATAAAAACTGCCTGTACTGTACCAGTGTAGACACTTTTTATCCTGCCCTTTGCAAATACCATCCCTATTTGATCAAAGTATGTCCTCGGAAAAAGGGCCGTCCAAGGCTGATGCTATGCTTATTGTTCTTTTTTTTTAATCATCAACCCATTATGTCCCCACCGAAGGGGCACGGTTCTCTTCCCTGAGGAAGATATAGGCCATACTCCACCACGGGAGCCAAGTCCGGGTTGGTGGAGGGTTGCAAGCATAGATAAGTATATTTGGTTGCAAGACTAGTGGCTGGTCTTACTGTCAGAAGTTTTCAAGCCGCCCTAAGGCCTCTGACTTGGCTTACCGACTGCCATCTATCGACTGCAGCCGGCACAAACTGCTTAACGTGCCTTGCGAATCACGGAATCGCTCGGAAAAATGCCCTTAGTCATAGACGGTCGCCATCCATGCACTGAACGCGCCCTATATTGCTTAACCTTCGTGATCGTTTAAGATAACTCAAGCAGCCGGGGCTAAGAGGTTTTTTCTTTTTAGTTTGCGTAAATCCATCGTGAGGAAACCAGACTCTCTGAGGTGTACATCTACCTTAGCGCTTGCCAATCCGCGGTGGGCACGCGCAGTAATTAAGCCCATACTTTCTGAGAGCAGGCATGTGCCCTGCAGTGGGACGATACACGAGAAGGCTACATAAAAAAAAACAAATCCATTCGGGCAGAACCTCTAGGCGGATTATACGTAGTGATTTGGCTTTTACTCCAATACTCACGTGGGCAGCAGCTTTGTATTTAATTATTCGTAACAAAGCCTGATGCGGGAACCTATGTTTACTCTGAGCCCTATAAAATAGGCCTCGTTTCGCGCGGAACAAAAGTTCTGACAGATTTCGCGAGTGCTGAATCGTGTTAATTTAGTGTCCAAACGTACCTAAATTAATTAGCAAAGGTGGTTTTCTGATGTAACATGTTTTTTTTTCCTTCATCTAGCCTCTACATAGGGCCAGTTTCTGACGGTCACCCATTTATACACTGTGAACGCACCCCTGTTGCTTAATAAGCTTCATGATCGTTTAAGATCACTCAGGCAGCCGGGGCTAATAGAGCGATTTCGTCCGCACTACGTCCGATCCGAATCCGATCGAAGTCCCTGAAAATACGGTCCGAAGTAGTCCTAGAACTATTTCTACGGTAGTTTACGCACTAGATCCGGCTTCTGACATCCGATGTCCCTTTGTCATCCGACTATCTCCATTTCGGATAAGGTTATTGATTGACGGACCGAATCCGAGCTGCGTATGAGAGCGGGGCGTGGCCGCGGCGGGAGGCATACAGTTTAGTTCTGTTCTGTGCAGCGCATGCTTGCATCATGTTACAGTACTACACATCATAAAAATCTCTTCGGGAATCTACGTTCGCGCAGACTAGAAAGAAGTGTAACGAAAGTACCCGAAGCTATAAGTACATTCAACATGATCTTTAACGGTTAAGGTGTAGAATTGATTGCCGCAGTAGCGCTACCTATTTCGCTCACGCTAATATTGCCAAACTAATAGTCACCTGCATCGATGACGTTGAATCAACCAATAGCAACAAAGGCGCGCGGCCTACCATAAAATGAAACTATCTGATTGGTCGATCAACTTGCCGCACATCCAAAATTTGGCCATGTGCGCAGGTACATCCGCGAGACTTATTTCTTGTGTAGCACTGTGCCCCGCGAGTGGAAAATAACCATGTTTATAGGACAGCTTGCGTTTACCCCCTGAACTGCTTGGATTTTTATCAGAGACCGGACTAGTCCGAATTAGGTCTGAGATTTCTAGACCCGTATTTTCACGGATTCGGATCGGATGTTGTGCGAAACCGCTCCAAGGAAAAAAACAGCTGGAATCACAAAGAGGAGAATATTTTATATTAGAGTTAGTGGCCTACTAAGTTTAATCCGTAACGGCAGTAGGTGCAAGCCTGGTCACCCATTACCATTATTGGCCAGTTTTTGAATTTAGAATTTTAGTAAAAAACGAGGACTAGCTCGTTATGAAATACGTGAAAAAAAGTTGTTACTACGAGCATAGTATCGAGCAGGTATAACTTCAGTGGGTAACAGCCTGCGGTACTTAATACTCTACGCTGTATGTTTAGTATACTTCTACTTCTTTTAATCGGGAAGCAAACCTTGAGATAAGTCGGGAATTAATTTCCGCCGCCGCCCGTCTGTGCCGAGGGGAGCGAAAAAAGACTGAATCGTTTTATATTAGCTAAATTACACAGAATACTGGAAGGAAAGCGTTCGTAATCTAGTCGAACCGAGTGATTAGAATCAATCACTCGAGATAAACAACACCAGGCGCGGTAAGGTGCAGGATGGGTGACCGTCCTGTGACTACAGCTAGTGGCATTTTTCCGAGCGCTTCCGTGCTTCGCAAGGCATGTTAAGCCGTTGGTGCCGGCTGTCATGTAATGGCAGTCGTTAAGCCATGTCGGAGGCCTTATGGACGGCTTGATAACAACTGACAGTAAGGCTCGCCACTGTCTTACAATCCTCCACCAACCAGCACTTGGCCCCCGTGGTAGAGTATACCTAACCTTTCTGCCATGCAGAAAGAGACCTGAGCCCCAGCAGTAGGGACATACAAGGGTTCATTCGACTAGGCCACAAGCGCTTTAAATTAATACGTGCGGAGCCAATCAAACTTCGGTTTTCTTCATGACGTTTTTCTTCACGGTTATCGTGAATCCGCAACTACGAATCCGCAGACGTTCATAACTTTTGAAATAAACAAAGTCATAACATACCCTCACTGATCGAACTTGGGTCTCTCGCTTCCGAGTCCAATGTTCTACCCACTGGGCTATATACAGGAAAATCACATTGATGAAATCCGTAGATGTGAAACTATCGCGGGAGTATTTTGGCAGGAACATCAGTGAAGTTTCAGGAGCATCTAATAAAATTTTTATTCTTGGTTTTTTTCACCTTTGTAAGAGCGCCTACGAGTCACGCTATGCTCTGATACGGATCTTACGGATGGTTATGACAGAAGCTATTGTCTTAGAGTAGGTAAATGGGGTGCTATAGGCTAGAAATAAAAGCACTCGATTTCTGATAAACTATCACTACATTAAACTACAATATTATTTTAAAAACCTATTTAGAGGCTAAAAATTCCACCCATGCCGGGATTCGAACCCGCAACCTCTGGCTATCCGTGCCAGCGCTCTTTCCACATAAGTGGAATTTTTGCCTCTAAATAGGTTTTTAAAATTGTCCTTAGCACGGGTTAGTGCATTAAAAATAAAAATAGTATAGTATATTATTTATTGGGTAAAACTGCAATTGTTTATTGGGTAAAACGTTTTTTGAATTGGGCATAACTATAAGTCATTTCAGGGTAGTCTAAATACAATACGAGTAATTGACTGTACTCGCCACTTCAATCTACCCGTGACCACGCCAACTGCAACGCTGCTAAAACCTCGGGAATTAAGGCAATTACGTTTTATCTAATGAATAATCACGACTACACCCGTTTGATATATAACTAGATATACAGGGCGTCCCAAAGTTATGGGCCATGAAGGGAAAGTACCTTAAATATCGTAGATAGGGTATTTTGCTGAAAGAAGACGTAATGTTATTTTTAAAAGTTAGTAATTCTGCATTCAAAAATTTTCTAAAAATTACTTGCCTTATCTGGGAATCGAACCGACTTAAATTTAAAAAAAAAACCACCTCTACTTTTATGATACCAATCGAAATAATGGCCAAAAAATAATAACTCTTTTTAAGTAACATAGTATTTTAAAAGAAAGGAACAGCGTGAAATTTATCATTTTAACCAAATCAAAAACATACATCTACGATATTTAAGGTACTTTCCCTTCATGGCCCATAACTTTGGGACGCCCTTTACATAAGCAACGCGAATCATTAAAAATACTATATTTTTCATTTGGCCGCTGGGGCACGGTTCTCTTCCTGGATCGCAAGAAGGTTAGGCCATACTCCACCACGGGGGCCAAGTCCGGGTTGGTGGAGGATTGTAAGACAGTGGCAGGCCTTACTGTCAGAAGTGATCAAGTCGTCGACGCGATCATATATTATGACAGCCGACACCAACGGCTTTACTTGATGGAACTCGTGGTCATGCAACATCAGGCGAGGCCAAGGGCTGGATGGATGACCATGCCGTGATTACTTCTGTAGCATTTTTGCCGAGCGCTTCCGTGCTTCGCAAGGTAAATAATATGAATGAAAAATTAAATCTATATTTTTGGGTATCCTCATGTCCCACCCGGACCTGAGACACTTCAAAAATAGTGGGTTCTAAGGAAACCTTGACGAAAGTGGAACAACTAAATAAAGGTATCTCTTGCCCTTTAAGCTTTCAGCGCAATAACTTATTTACTAAGTAGAGTGCCCAACGTATCTGCAGTACAATTAAAAGAGGGTTAACAGTCCTGGCTAAGTGCTTTTATAGTTAGAGCCTTTTGCAGCCCGTAAATGCCACTCAGTGCGGCTGTCTAGTTACAATGTTGCCGGCCGATGCAATAAACTGACTTTAAGGGGCGCTAACTGTCAAGGAAAACATCGAGAGGAGACCTGAGTGTCGGTGACTGAGTGTACTGAATAATAGTAGCGGTGGTTTGAAGGTTGACGAGGTCGTGGGTTCTAACCCGGGTGGGTACATGTACAAATGCCTCGTTTTCGAAGTTACGCACATTTGTGAGTTTTTTAGTAACAATATCACACGCTTACGTAGAACTTATTAATACTCCAAATAATATACTACATACTACAATAAACGGCTTAATTAAATAACACCTATATTGAACATCCAATAGAGAACCAAAGTTATCGATATAGCTCAGAAAACCAGGAAGTTGAAGTGGCAGTGGGCTGGCCATATCTCGCGAAGAACCGACAAGGGTTGGAGTAAACGTGATCTTGGGTGGAGACCGTGACTCGGCAAACGTAGTGTAGGACCCCCTCCGACTAGATGGGATGACGATCTGCGAAAAACTGCAGGCAGATGGTGGATGTGGCAAGCTGAAGACAGAGCGCTATGGCGCTCATTAGGGGAGGGGTATGTCCAGCAGTGGACTAGTATAGCCTGACGACGCGTCGTCCTATATTTATAAAAAACACGATTAAACTTTAAATAAAATACACTGCATTAACTTCTTCAGTCCTGACAGTGAAAATAATAACAGAAATAATAATGGAGCGAGGGGTGAATCAACAATAACATAACATCAAATTTACATACAAGAACATACATTGCTTCTGGCCCCACACTAGGATACCATGTGTCGTGGGAACCAGAAACAACGACATCACAAACATGTAAACATCCAAGACCTGGGGTTTTTTTTCCCAGCCGGGAATCGAACCCGGGACCCCTTATATGATAGGCAGATGCGCTACCGCTGCGCGACAGAGGCCGTCAACAATAGATATCGGTATATTTCAATGTCAAATAACTTGTTTCTTGAGCAAGCTAAAAAGTTTCCCTAGTACAAAAAAATGTATATTTTCAAAGACCCTCTAGTTGCTACAAGGGTGGGTAAAATTGACATTTTTTTTAAAACTGTTTTTATACGGATTTTACTCGTTACGTTTTTACAATTTTCCGACGATTTTTTGTCATCCGAGACCACGGCACCTGAAAAAGTGCCGAAACGTCGGAAAATTGTAAAAACGTAATAAACGAGTAAAATCCGTATATAAATAGTTTTAATTATGTCTAGTGCTCGTCTTAACCTTAAAAAAAGAATTATCTAACCAATGATTTTATTTTTATGTGTTATCCTAACGATCGATTTTCCTAAAGATACCCAAGTTCATTTACCCAAACAATGGTCTAGCCATTCTGTAACTACATAGTCCAACCAAGAGTTCTAATCTAATAAAGTATAAAATTAGGCGAATTTTAACTTAACGCTTTCTTATGTCAATTTTTAATCAACCAGCTGAAGCAGTGCGCTGCGATTCTGCGAAGCGTGTAATAGAATCATGATAGTCTCTTGCCTTTGAGAATAAGCACTTTGATTTAATTTAACGCATTCGTTCCACTTTCGATGTTCATTCCAAGGAACTGGATTAATTTCGTTTAGTGAAGCTTAGTGTAGCCGAGCGATAAAACACCGGCTTTTCAATCGGGAGGTCGGGGGTTTGAATCCCGCCATGTATCATAACATAACATAACCTCACGCCTGTATCCCAGAGGGGTAGGCAGAGACCAGGGCCTGCCACTTGCCACGATCCTGACAGATCACCTTCGCTTCATCAACGTTCATAAGCCGCTGCATGCACGGACGCCGGTTCCCGGTACTTATTTTCTTTCCCATACCAATTTGATACTTAGTTTTTTAAAGTTACGTAAATTTGTGAAATCTTCGTGAAAATTCGTGAGGAAATCCTAGTGGCTGAAGGCTAACATACCTTAACGCTTGCTACGTACAATGACCGAACTTTGAGGCTTAGAGGATACTTACAACGCTTTTATTTTTAGTCGTCATTGTTTTGTACAAAGTTTCTACTCTCAATAAATTGAGAGGATTCTTCATAGGAATTCTACTTTTGTTGAGTTAATTTTTATTCTCGCAAGGGCAAGGCACATTGGCTCTTAGGAGTTGTAATATATGAAATTCCTATCAGGGTTACGTTTACAATTGCAATTCTTAAAACGCGTCAATTCAAAAACGTCAATGTGCAATTCTTAAAACGCGTCAATTGTAATACGTTGGTAAAACGAATTTACCAGTAAACGCTTTGTATGTCCCCACTACTGGGGTGAATTGCTGTGTAGTGTCGGCCTAGAAAATAGCACTAAACCAAAGCTTCCGGCGGGTGTCGTAAAAGGCGACTAAGGGACACAAACCGGGGGGTGGGCAGCAGCGCCCTCTGCAGTACAATTCCACCAAACTGCGATCTCCAACTCCCATGCCCAGCGTGGGGATAAGGGGCATTACCCCCCAATGATGCCACAACCTTGCGCTATGGCGCTCATTAGGGGAGGGTTATGTCCAGCAGTGGACTAACACAGCCTGTAGAAGACTACTGGGGTACGGGTCTCTTCCTGCTTTTCTGTTTGACACATATTGCTTATACTTTTTTTTATTTTAATGCACTAACCCGTGCTAAGGAACAAATTTAAAAACCTATTTAGAGGCTAAAAATTTCACCCATGCCGGGATTCGAACCCGCAACCTCTGGCTATCCGTGCCAGCGCTCTACCAATCCCGACATGGGTGAAATTTTTAGCCTCTAAATAGGTTTTTAAATTTGTTCCTTAGCACGGGTTAGTACATTAAAATAAAAATAGTATAATCATGTGGGTACAGTGATATCGTTCCGATGTTAAACCTAACTGCAAAGTAGGTAGTCGGGGCTGTAAGTAATGCAATTTGCTTAAGTCAGATGTCGCTGCCTGTACGTAATACAGAGAATAGTGTAAAGAGGTTCGAAATTTCACTGATGCCGTGAGTCGCTCAATTGGTAGAGCGCTGGCACGGATAGCCAGTGGTTGCGGGTTCGAATCCCGGCATGGGTGAAATTTTTAGCCTCTAAATAGGTTTTTAAACATAGCTTATTTATTTATTAATAGTGTAATCTACAGCAAAATCATATCAAAATACTTAACAATGTAAGATTAATAGCACGGCCAATATTTCTACATATTCATTGACGGCCGCGGTGGCGCAGCGGTTTGGCACGCTGACCGTAAAACCGAATGTCTCGGATTCGATCCCCGGCCGGGTCAAACTAGGAAACGACAAAAATTATCAGAATCAGAAAAATATCCCATTGTGTGTGTTTTTTTGGGCGTGTATGTATGTGAATGGGTGTAGGTCTTTTCTCTGGTATCAGCCGATGGATTGGTTTTTGCAGGACAACGTTGGTAACTACACGACATCTGTTTTCCTTACAATGGCCGGTGAAGGCTGCACTATGCCGCTTACGGACATAAGTTTTATATAAAATTGTCCTTCTTCAATGTACGTACGTTATCAACCCTTATATGTCCCCAATGCGACACGGGTCTCTTCCTGCATCGTAGGAAGGTTAGGCCATACTCCACCACGGAGTATGGCCTAACCAATGTAGAACAATAATTTACTGGAGGCATTTTAATCTCACAAAATTTTGTATACACTGAAAAATAAAGAAAATCTGAATAAAGTGACATAAAACGATATCATAAGAGAAAACTAACAGAAAAAAAATATTATTATTACTCGTATTATAATACTTTATTGCACACGAAACATTTAACAGGACATTACTAACTATTTTTGAACTAAAACTTGCGTAAGAACAACACATTGTAGACTTTTAGTCCGGATTTACTTACGGGTGTTGTTGTATCGGAAAAGTCCGACCAGGTTTCGCTCCGATTCGCAGAGCTTAATCATGGTGAGCAGAGACCGAGCTCGCGTCGTCGGTTGCTTGTCTCAGTGTGAGACAAGCAACCGACGACGCGACGCGATTAAGCTCTGCGAATCGGAGCGAAACCTGGTCGGACTTTTCCGATATAACAACACCCGTAAGTAAATCCGGACTAAAAGTCTACATTACTAACTAGTTTGAATTGTAACGTTCATTAAGCCGCAGTTTCTGTGCTACTTTGAATAAAATCTTTTCATTTCATTGCATAAGAAATAACATATACAAAGGTGAGCTTATCTCTGAAAAATATTTCTCCCAGCAAACCTTAGAGAGTTGGAGAAGCAGTAAAAAGCGAGTTTCTATACGTGGACAAAATATACTACATAAATATTGAATAACCTTTTAAAAACCTATTTAGAGGCTAAAAATTTCACCCATCGCGGCATGGGTGAAATTTTTAGCCTCTAAATAGGTTTTTAAATTTGTTCCTTAGCACGGGTTAGTGCATTAAAAATAAAAATAGTGTAATATTGAATAACCTACCTAACTATAAAAAAAAAATAAACTACATAAACTAAAAAATAACTATACATAGATATAAATATATAGCTCAATGCTATGACAGATGTAGATAATGCTCTTTCAACCGCTTCTTAAACTTACCAACTGTGGGACTAGCGCATATTTTTTGTGGCGGCGCGTTCTACAGCCTGACCGAATGGACCGTGAAGGAGTCACCGTAAGCGCCACTATTATGAGCAGGGATTTTGAGAAAGCGAGAGTTAGCCGATCTATTTGGCCTTTCCCCAGAGTGTAGGCACTGAATGCTTTCTCTGAGGTAGGCGGGGGATGAGGAATTGTTTAGAATTTTATAAAATTTGTGTTTTAACACATTTTTTTTTTTAATTTACCTCTTTTTCAAAATAGGTCTTAAGTAAAATGAAAAAAAAACAGTTTTGCTATAGTTTTTCCACTTGAAAACTCACTAACCTCGCCACTCTGACTGGCTAGTGGCTACTAAATGTTTCTCATCAATATACATAAATCAATATACACTGACCTGCAAAACTAAGTACTAGGGTTTTAATTTTGCTTTATCCTAAAGTATCCAACAAAAATTTGTTTTTTTTTTCAGTCATGTCTTAACAAAAGGTTATCTTCTATGGAGATTTAATGCACAAAATTAAACTCTTTTTCGAGTCCTTTTTCTTTCGATAGTATATGTGGTGCATTTAAAACCTTATTGCAAATTTAAAAGCGAGATTTTTAGTTTTGAAGGCTAGTGTATTTTTGAAAAGTGCCTTTTTTAAAAACTAGCTTATTCGATAGCCATGCGTAAATTAACGTAAATTTATTTTGCTTTCGCTATTAAACCATCCAAAATGTATTGTTTATACTTATTTCACACATTTTATTATATAACGAATTAATTATTGCAAAAGGTAATGTACAAAAGGCGGATTTAATGCTAATTGCATTTTCTACCAGTACAGGAGAAGTCTCCTCCTTCTCCTGTACTGGTAGAAAAAGGTAAAGGAAAAGCAAAGATTGACATAGACTCACGCCTGTATCCCAGAGGGGTAATCTAAGACTGGAGTTTTCCACGAGCCTCACTTCTCAACTTGTCACGTTGCATAGAAACAAGGCAGCCGTTAAAAATACCACATTTCTGTCCACTGTTGAGCAGAATTACCATAATCATTTCAGGCAGACGGAATGCAGATAATTATAAACGTGAAAATACACAAAGGAAAAATTCGATGTACAACTTTTTTAACGTCACGTTTTCTCATCCCCAAATGGTGTGGTATATGAAAATTGTGCTCTTCTCTCTCAAAGCCTTTTCCAAGCAAGAAAAATAGGAGGTTATGTACGGTGTCTGTACACCAAGATTCTAAATTATTTAAGTATTTCTTTGACTTGCGATGCTCATACATTATTATATAATTATATTAAACGGGTCAAATCGCGATTATTTATTAGGTAAAACGTAATCAACTTATTTCCTGACGTTTCGGCAGCGTTACAGTTGCCGTGGTCTCGGGAAATAAGGTAATTACGTTTTACCCAATAAATAATCGCGATTTGACCCGTTAATATATAACTAAATTCTAGTATTTCTTCTTTTTATTAAAGGTCTCTATTAAACAGTTGAATAGAATATGAGTATTAAACAGAACTTTGGGACTCTGATTGCTTTATCACTTGCAATCATTAAGGTAATCCTGATTGCTGGTGTTAGGGCATGCAGGGATGAAAGATTGTCCGTCGCATGTAAAGTACTGCACCAACAGATCAAAATATCACTGTTCGCGAACCCCACCAGCATGAGTAGTACGATGGCTTCAGTGTCAGAATTATACAATAATCTTGGAAATTGGAAATTGTTAACTTTTGACATTTAAACTCCCGACTACCGTCATTGTACTACCCAGGCCGGGCCGTGTTTCACGAAACTATTTAAATAATAACCCCCTTATTCATAATAGTCTGTTAACTTAAAGCATTGCTAATTCTCAGTCTGTCTTCTTCTATTGACCTAAGTCAGAAAGAAAAATAACACTCTGTAGCAACTGTTTAAAGTTAGCGGACCATTATGAATAAGGGGGTTAATGTTTAAAATTGATTTGTACATTAAGTACCTACGTAATAACTAATTTCCAAAATACGGGTCCACCTACTTAGGTAATTAGCTGTATTGATAATTGTACCATTAGCTTTTAAGTGATTTTGTTAATCCCTCAAGACTTACACGATCACGAAGGTCAAGCAACATAGGGTGCGCTCAGTGCATTGATGGCTTTATGACTAACACTAGTGGCATTTTTTCGAGCGGCTCCGTGCTTCGCAAGGCATGTTAAACCCTTGGTGCCGGCTGCCGTCGATAGATGGCAGTCGTTAAGCCAAGTCAGACGCCTTAGGGCGGCTTGAAAACTTCTGACAGTAAGACCAGCCACTAGTCTTGCAAGCCTCCACCAATCCGGACTTAGACCCCGTGGTGGAGTATAGCCTATACCTTCCTCAGGGAAGACACGCGTGCCCCTCGGTGGGGACATAATGGGTTCACAAAAACAAAAATATCCAGCAGTGGACGAGTACAGACTGATTGATTGACTGTTTTCCCTACTTTTGTAAAGTTAAACATTTGACTAATGCTTTGGCATTTAAAGTTATTGATGGCAGACGTGAAATGTTATTATGCGTATAGGTGGGAACTGATATATTTGGTTTAAGATGACTTGAGAAAAGATGGTCAGAGTGGAGTTTCGTTTCCCCGCTGCCTTTTTCTCCACTACAATACGGCCCGAATGCAGCGGCTTACATTTTACGTTGTCATTCAGCATGAAGAATTTACAGCATTCAGAGTGCTTAGTGCGAGTTTTTTAACTACTCGATCGCGTTAACGTAAACTCATATTTCTATGGCATCGAGGAAGCGCCACCTAGCGACAAGTATGGAAATTAAAATTGCTGTGTGCGAGTTGTAATGGTTTACGTTGAGAAGTGAACACGTTTACCAGCCAAAACACGAATAAACGTGAGTGCAAGTTGTACTGTGACAGCGTTTTGTCAGAGTGCTTAGTGCGAGTTTTTTAACTACTCGATCGCGTTAACGTAAACTCATATTTCTATGGCATCGAGGAAGCGCCACCTAGCGACAAGTATGGAAATTAAAATTGCTGTGTGCGAGTTGTAATGGTTTACGTTGAGAAGTGAACAAGTTTATCAGCCAAAACACGAATAAACGTGAGTGCGAGTTGTACTGTGACAGCGTTTTGCCAGTTCGAATGGTTAACTTACTCATACTCACTACTCAGAATGTAAATTCTTCATGTTGAAATCAGCAAATCAGAAATCATTCTGAAAATCAGCGCTGAGGGGTCAGTCTCTCAGCACAATGCTGAGTCAGCTGCCATTTGTGGCAATTTAGACGCACCACAGGCGAAAGCTGTGTGTTTTTTGTTTCGTTTATCTGTATATTTGGTTTATTTCTGTTGTGCTCATGTTGTGTTAATTGTCTGGTTTTTTGTTTCTGTGATGTGTCTTGTTGCTATAATAAACGTATTTCTTTCTTTTTCTTTAAATAGATTGATTTCATTTGATTTATTGACTGGTAGGTCTGTGGCGAGCATATGTCAACTCTGCGCGCGCACTACAAACTCCAATATTCCTGCATCGCGCAATCAAAGTGTTTCAATGACATAGCATAAATATAACGTCCGACTAACAATAGTTGGACCGGCCGTCCCCAGGCATACGATCTGCCTGGCGGGAAATTTCGCTTTATAGTGGAGGAGCACGATCACCCGCTCTTCCCTATAGGTCTATACTGAGAACGAACAGTTTCCAGTGAAGGGGCATTTTTATTTCATTATTTTTCGATCACTTCTAATTCTAACCATTACCTTTTGTTTGCGGCACATAAATCATTGCCCCAATGATAAATGAAAGCTACTTTTTCAACGTTTTGTGGAGCTTGCAGAGTAAATTACTGTTTGGGTGGAAAATGTTCAAGACTGAACTTTTCAATCATAACTGAAATGCGACAAAATAGTTGTTAAAATAATAGGATAAGTGCGGTAGCTATAGCGTTATTAAAAAAAAAATCATTAGTATTTCTTAAGTAGTTTGTGCAAGGTCTTAAGTAGTTTGAAATGACGTTGATCCAATGACGCCCATATGAAATTAAATTAAATCAATTTCTATTTCAACGTAAAGAACTTATTCTGTTCGCCGAATGTCAACGTAAAATGTAAGCCGCTGCCAACAAATACGTAGATCGAATGAACACCTTGATCTTCGTTAGTAGTAAGTTATTTAGTAAGTTACGGATTTAGCCTCTAAATAGGTTTTTAAAAGTTCTTCGGATGTCAGAGACCGAGGAGCGCTTTCTTCTGTGAAAAATTACCCTAACTATTATTAAAACTCCTACACTTGTGAAGTTATTGGTTACCTTATTGGTTTCATACTTATACTTTATTCATCTATTTGCTTGTAGCTAAATAGCGTGTTGTTGCTGAATAACTTTTTTCTTCAGCATGCTACAAAGTTGCCGTCATATAAAAAGATTAAAATTTTCAAATACCTTTCTAATGGTCTCGAGTTGCTGCGAGAGTGAGTACCTAGATGGATACACATAATTATATTTTTATGTACGAGTATAAACTTCCCACTGCATAGCACAGGCCCACTCTCAGACAGAGAGATTACGGGCTTAATGAACACGCGTGCACACCGTGGATTGGTTTCAAGCGGTGAGGTGTTTCGACACATCAGACATTCAGGTTTCCTTATGATGTTTTCCTTCTAATTTGCGAGTGGCATTGCAACTATAACTTCACAAATGTACATAATGCGTTGGTACCCGCATGTATTATGTACATTTGTGTATAATACATAGAATGCCCGCGCTGGGAATCGAACCTGGATCACTCGCTTCCGAGTCTGTTGCCATTTTTCTCTGCGTTCTACATCTATTATGCTATCATAATCATCAACCCATTATGTCCCCACCGAGGGCACGCGTCTCTTCCCTGAGGAAGGTATAGGCCATACTCCACCACGGGGGCCAAGTCCAGATTGGTGGAGGCTTGCAAGACTAGTGGCTGGTCTTACTGTCAGAAGTTTTCAAGCCGCCCTAAGGCCTCTGACTTGGCTTGACGACTGCCATCTATCGACGGCAGCCGGCACCAACTGCTTAACGTGCCTTGCGAAGCACGAAATCGCTCGGAAAAATGCCACTAGCGGTAGTCATAGAAGGTTTACCCACCCATGCACTGAAGGCGCCCTGTGTTGCTTAACCTTCGTGATCGTTTAAGATCAACTAAGGCAGCCGGGCTACGAGCGATGATTATATTCTGTTATATTATATTACCTACAAATAATTTAAATAAAGCACTTTCACATCATATGGACATATTTCTGTTGACAGCACCCTAAAAAGGAATAACGCTGCTCTAACGAAGTGTAAAGAAATATGAATGAACAACTTTTTCTGTACTCGCCTAGAATCAGATATTCTTCATAAATACGGATTTTATACTTTGTAAGGTGTTTGGTATTCAATTTAAATTCTCCTTACTAAGTTAAGTTTATGCGTCTCTTTATTCCTACGGTAACGAGTTCGTTTTACTTGATTTGCTGGGGTTACAACAGGTTACAATCTTGTAAAGCGGTAACTTAGTGGGTAGAACGATGGACTCGCAAGCGAGAGACCCAGAGTTCGATCTCCAGTGCGGGTATCTACCAATGACTTTGTTTAATTCCAAAGTTACATTCAATCGCGAATTTTCAGTCGCAATACCACATGCTAACGATGAAGGAAAACATCGTGAGAAAACCTGTGGCTTGGTTAGCTCCGCACGTATTGACTACACTATTTTTATTTTTAATGCACTAACCCGTGCTAAGGAACAAATTTATGCCTCTAAATAGGTTTTTTAAACGTATTGACTAGTCTTTCATGTGGGCTCGGCCGACTAAGTTGTCAGGACGGTATAGGTGCTGACCATCTAAAACCGTGCCCTAAGCACCGAGTCTGAATGCGCTTCACCCATCTAGTGTGAGTAAAGATGCCACTGGAAGCTGTATAAATCATCTCATTACGTAGATGCAAAAGCCAAAGAAACAGCATGACAAGTTAGACATCAAATAAATCTTATAATAACATAAAATAACATTTACATACAAGCACATACATTACTTCTGGCCCCACACTAGGATACCCTGTGTCGTGGACACCAGAAACAATGACATCACAAACATGTAAACATCCAAGACCTGGGGGTTTTTGTCCCTAGATGGGGATCGAGCCCGGGACCCCTTGCATAATACACAAGTGAATAAAGTTAATTTATGTGAAGAACCTGGGTCTCTTACTTCCGAGTCTATTGTTCCGCCCACTGGGCTTCCGACGCTTAGAAAAAACTATGAATTAGCCATACAAAAACAACGCGAAGTTAGCTCCGAAAGTTCGGACACAAATAGTCTTCAGACTCAAGTGGAACGTTCTATTGGACTTCCTATTGGTTTGTGTGGTTATTCTGTGGAGGGAGCGAAAAACATTTGTAATCGTGTCAAGCGCCCCGGAGGGTAGCCGCCGGCTACTGCCACGACTTCCTTTAGAGACAAGTCCAATTAGTTTGGTACAATACAGAATAATATAGAACCTGCACGTAATACAGAGAATATTGTAAAGAGGTTCGAAATTTCACTGATGCCGATGAGTCGCCCATTAGCTCAGTTGAAAAGAGCGCTGGCACGGATAGCCAGAGGTCGCGGGTTCGAATCCCGGCAAGGGTGGAATTTTAGCCTCTAAATAGGTTTTTAAGTTTGGTACAAGTCAAACGTTTTTCATTTAATTGAAAATTTTTAATTTCAATTTGACTGTACTCGCCACTTCAGTCTACCCGAGACCACGGCAACTGCAACGCTGCCGAAACGTCGGGAATTAAGGTAATTACGTTTTACCTAATAAGCAATCGCGATTAGACCCGTTTTGAATATAACTAAGCACAGTTACTGTTTTTTTACAGTCACTTGAAAACATTAGAGTTTGTAAGCGAGAAACGTACCGAGGTAAAACCAGCCTCAAACATTGCCTTGCTGTCTAAGTTTTCAACTTGCGCTACGAGACGTCATTTCCAGCGCCGTAAACGTTTTATTGTATTTTATCAGGAAGGATTACGACCTCCAGACGACATTTGAGCGCGGACCCATGGCGCTATTCAAATACATACGACAGTTGCCGACGAGAGAATCGATTCGGTTAGTGCACTAAAGTACAACGGATGTACGGTCGGGGGTCACGTGACGCGTTTTTTCATACAATAGGAGCACAAGTATTTCTTAATGATTCAAGTTACTCACACATAGTTATATACTCGTATTAACATATCATTTTTTTTACATACAGGCACATATAAGTGTGGTAGGCTACGCAAACATTTGAACACATTTTAAATTTGAACGCTTTGATGTACAATAAAAATCGACTCCGCAGGGCCAGGTGCAAATCTTTTTTCAACTTTGAACACATATTGAAAGTCCTGTGCCACACAGCAATCAAACAAGTGTTCAAATAAGTAAAGCGTCATCTGGCGTCAGCTTTAGCTCAAACCTTTGGGATGGATTCCGTGAATACATTAAAGTAAAATCCAGCAGGTCAACCTTTACATTCTTGTTGCAATTAATAACTCCGACTCCGACTAATTAATAACTGCCCATAACTCAGTAGAGTATGTGGCCGTAAATATTCATGTGCTGTTGACTGTCATAACAACTGCATGAACAAGGCGATTTCATTTTATTGCTGCTTTAAGTCTCCGCGCGCTTATGCATCCAGCTACAGGAGCACAAGTCAGTCGAAAATTTATCCAAATATTGGCTAGCGCCATCTTGCTTTCTTTCACCGCGTAAAGCGAGATGCCACTACTCGATGGCAGGACAAAACTTGTATCTTGGCCCTAATCGCGATTGTGTCGGTCAGCTGAGAAAAACAAAAAGTGACTACTCACAACAATTGACTGTAATCGCCACTTCAGTCTACCTGTGACCTCGGCAACTGTAACGCTGCCGAAACATTGGGAATTAAAGTAATTACATTTTGCCTAATAAATAATCGCGATAGACGCGTTTAACGCGTTTAAATTTGACGGCCTCTGTGGCGCAGCGGTAGCGCATCTGCCTACCATTCTATAGGTCCCGGGTCCTTCATATAAATTTACTTTATTCACTTGTGCATTATGCTAGGGGTCCCGGGCCCGATCCCCGGATGGGACAAGAAAAAAAATCCCAGGTCTTGGATGTGTTAGATATTAGAGGGTACTTTGTCCATACTCCGCGGGCGGCCCGGCCGCCTGTCAGTCTACAAATACACGTATCCCGGAGCACACATTGTCTTATTTATCAGTGGCGAACGTAGGTAAAACGGAAGTGCAGATTCATTATTTTAAAATGATTGGACAAATTGGCGAGTTTGAAGTGAAAACCGGCAACTGGTCGGCATATATTGAGCGGCTGGAAATGTATTTCTTGGCGAATAATATCGAAGAAAAAGTCAAGCTACCTACGCTAATTTCCGTTATGGGAGAAGAAGCGTACGAATTATTATCGACATTGGCGAGTCCGGCGAAACCTTCGAGTTTATCTCTGCAAGAAGCGGTAAGCTTGTTACAAAGTCACTTACAACCTAAGCCTTCGATTCTGGCAGAACGATTCCGCTTTCGTCAAAGGAGGCAGCTTGAAAATGAAACTGTAGCCGATTACGTAACGGAACTCAAAAAGATGTCACGGAATTGTGACTTTCTCAAGGCGCTGGAGGAAAACTTGAGAGATCAATTCGTGTGTGGCCTGAAGAGTGAAGCTACACGACAAAGATTATTTGCCGAAGAGAACCTTAGTTATCAAAAGGCAGTGTCTTTGGCAACTTCTCTCGAGGCAGCAGAAAGGGACGCCGGATCAGTGGAGCGCGCTTTTGTCGAAGGCATAAATAAGATGGGTATAGCCGGCTGCAAAGTGTGTGGTGCTTATCATAATCCGGAAGAGTGCCGTTATCAAAAATATTTGTGTAGCTTGTGCAAAAAGATAGGTCACCTTCGTCGAGTGTGTCCGGAAAACGAGGGTAGGGCGCCACGCCAGTACAATGGCGGGCGGAGCTATGGCGGCGATAGAGGAGCGCGGGGACGGCGCGGGCGCGGAGGGCGCGGGCGCGGCTGGCGCCCGGCTTGCGCAATGGCCGCCGGCAGTGGCACCCATTGGGTGCAAGACGAAGACGCCGCTACCGGAACGGTCTGCGGAGGGAGCGCGGCGCGGAATACGGGCGCGGGCGCGGGCCCGTCGCCGAGTCTGAGCGCACACCGGGACCGGGATCACGGTCATCAAGAGGACGACTACAGTGACGAGGAGCCTGTATTCCAGATGTCCTTAACGAAGTA
This sequence comes from Yponomeuta sedellus, assembly GCA_934045075.1. Lineage (NCBI taxonomy): Eukaryota > Metazoa > Arthropoda > Insecta > Lepidoptera > Yponomeutidae > Yponomeuta > Yponomeuta sedellus. The sequence goes on from OW203724.1 coordinate 23,813,989, forward strand.
TAAGCCGGTGTGTATACCTATAGTAGTAGGTGATGTAATACTTAACATGGAGATAGATACGGGATCAGCCTTATCATGTATAAGTCGTGCGACTTACATGAATTTTTATCACAACCTAACATTAAACCCCTGCAGGTTGAAATTAAAGTTTTACGATGGGTCAAAGATTGAACCGTTAGGTTATTTAGAGGTCAGTGTCAACTACCGAGGTGAAAGTAAAATTTTGGACTTGTACGTAATTGATAATGGTTGCACTAATTTATTAGGACGGCAATGGCTGTCAGAGCTATCAATCGAGGTACCAACTTGCAAAATCTATAACGTAAATGTAAACAATACGCAGGTACATCCAAATAGGTCAAGTGGAAGTTACACACAGGATTGTATAAAAACTATAATTTCCAGACATAAAGAAATTTTTGACGGCGGTCTGGGGCGGTACAGTGGCGGCACGGTGGCGTTGAACGTACGCGAGGGAGCGCAGCCAATATTCTGCCGCGCGCGGCCGCTGCCGTTCGCCATGCGCGCGCGGGTCGACGCCGAGCTAGACGCGATGCTGCGCGCCGGCGTCATCGAACCGGTTGACCACTCCGACTGGGCCACACCACTTGTTATTGCAAACAAGGCGGACGGAGGGATTCGCCTATGTGCGGACTATAAGGTAACGCTAAATCGTGCTTTGAAGATGGATAGGTACCCGGTTCCGAGAATAGATGAATTGTTTAGTGAACTAAGTGGAAATAGGTACTTTACAAAAATTGACTTAACGCAGGCCTATAACCAGCTCGAACTAGATGAGGCTTCTAGATCGTACACAGTGATCAACACGCACCGGGGACTATTTAAATATAATCGATTAGTATATGGCCTATCGTCGAGTCCTGGAATATTCCAAAAATTTATGGCAAATTTATTTAGAGGCGTCCCGGATGTTATTGTTTTCTTCGACGATATATTAATAAAAAGTAGGGACGTAGACAGTCACTTAAAAACAATCGAAAGGGTTTTTACAATTTTACAAAGGAGTGGTCTGAAAATTAAAAAAAGCAAATGTAGTTTCTTAGCAGGTGAGGTAAAATATTTGGGGTATGTAATTGACAAGGACGGGGTAAGGGTAGATCCTGATAAAGTTAAATCCATAGTAGAAATGGCTTACCCAAAGAATGTGTCGGAACTGAAATCTTTTCTTGGTATGGTGAATTTTTATGGAAAATTTGTGAAAAATATAAGCACCCACTTAGCACCATTATATGAATTACTCAAAAAAGGGAGGCATTTTAAATGGACTGATAAAAGTAGCTTAGCGTTTAACAGTGTAAAGAAATTATTGTGCAGTGCAGAAGTGTTAGTGCATTTTGATATAACAAGAGAGTCTGTAGTGACGTGTGACGCGAGCCCGCTTGGCGTGGGCGCCGTGCTAGCCATGCGCGAGCCGGACGGCTCGGAGCGAGTGGTGGCGTACGCGTCGCGGGCGCTAACGCCCGCCGAAAAACATTACAGTCAGATACACAAAGAGGCGCTGGCAATCATTTTTGCAATTGATAAATTTCACCAGTACCTGTATGGTAGAAAATTTACACTAAGAACCGACCACAAGCCTCTGGTCAGCATTTTTGGCCCCAATACCGGCATCCCAGTTACGGCCGCGAGTCGGTTACAGAGATGGGCTATTAAATTAGCGGCTTACGATTTCACTATAGAGTATATTAGAACGGACCGTAATACAGCAGATGCACTCTCACGGCTGATACAAGCGCACAGGGAGGTAGGAGAGGATACGTTGCCCGAGCAAACATATCTCCACTTTGCAACGGACGCGCTACTTTTAGATTATTCTCACATAAAAAAAGAAACCTTTTCAGATCCGATTTTATCAAGGGTACTTACTTACATAAGAGATGGCTGGCCTCAAGATATTGAACTAAGAGAGTTGAAGCCCTACTTAAACAGAAAAAATGAACTTTACACAGAATTAGGATGCGTACTATGGGGTCATAGGGTAATAATCCCACCCACAATTAGAAAAAAAGTTTTAACAGAATTACATGACTGTCACATGGGAATTGTAAAAACCAAATCCCTTGCTCGAAGCTATGTTTGGTGGCCAGGGTTGGATGAAAATATAGAATCGATTTGCAGTGAGTGCAGCATTTGCGCAGCCGTGGCGAGCGCTCCGCCAGCGCACGCGCCGCAGCCGTGGCACTGGCCGAGCAGGCCCTGGGCAAGACTTCACATAGATTTCTTGGGCCCTATTTTCGGCCTCACGTATCTAGTCATAGTGGACGCCTGCTCCAAGTGGATAGAGGCTATTAGAATGAAAAGCACGAATGCAGGGTCAGTAATAGCAGTACTGAGAGACGTGTTCGCACGATTCGGCTTGCCCAAACAAATTGTTAGCGATAATGGTCCACCCTACACGAGCAAGGAATTTGATATTTTTTTGAAAAGAAACAAAATCAATCACGTATTTTCCGCGCCTTATCATCCGGCTTCGAACGGGGCGGCGGAGAATGCCGTGAAGATATGCAAGCGAGTAATAAAAAAAGCTATCGCCCAGAAACTCGATCCTGACATAGCTTTGTGTAGATTTTTATTAACATATAGGAACACTGAACATTATACGACAGGTGATAGTCCAGCAAAAATCTTGCAAGGTCGCGATCTGCGAATGCGCCTAGATGAGTTGAAACCATCGCGGGAGGCGCGAGTGCAAGAGAGACAGATGCGCAGCTCGCATCACGCGGGTGGTGCGCGGCGGCAGCTCGCGCCCGGCGACGCGGTCTGGTATCGCGACTACCGCTCACGCGACAAGTGGCTACCAGGTAGGCTTATGGATAGGCTAGGTACTACTGATTACAAAGTAAAGGCTCTCGGAACCGTGGTACAAAGACACATCGATCAACTAAAGTTTAGACGATCTGAATCGATCGGTCCAACGGAAGTTGACCGTCCAGCGTTGACTCATGGTCCGCAGGGTACATCCCGAAGTCTGCTACAATGGCCAAACATAGATGCCCCAAGTTTGAGTTCGGAGGGAGCTTCGGTGACGCCGGCGACAGATAGTGTAGCGACGTCACCGGTGACGTCAGAAGCCGAATCAAACAGCCCTGCCGCTGCCGTGTCGACATTGCCCGCATCTGGACCGTCAGCGGATGGGCCTAGACCTGATGTTGTGTCCGACCAACCTGCCCGAGAAGCTAGGCATCGTAGACCGCCGCGAAGATACGGCATAGATGATGTATATAATTGAATTTGTACATATTCATAAGTAACTGTACGTAAACTAGTGTAAGTTTATTAAGTTACGTTAGTAATTAAGGGTGAAGGTGTTAGATATTAGAGGGTACTTTGTCCATACTCCGCGGGCGGCCCGGCCGCCTGTCAGTCTACAAATACACGTATCCCGGAGCACACATTGTCTTATTTATCAGGATGTTTACATGTTGTCGTTGTTTCTGGTTCCACGTCACAGGGTATCCTAGTGTGGGGCCAGAAGCAATGTATGTGCCTGTATGTAAATGTTAATGTTCATTCTTACCATAAGCGTGTTCTCTGACTTATCATGTAATGATTTTTAAGATTGTATGCGTGTTGTGGTATTTGAATACATGTTTCTATAAAGTCTTCAAAGTGCGTAGCCTTTTAAATAATTTAAGTTATTAATATAATTGAGGCGCTTGTGGCCTAGTCGAACAGAGTGATTGGAATCAATCACTCGAGTTAAGCAACAATAGGCGCGGTCAGGTGCATGACGGGTGACCGTCCTATGACTACCGCAAATCTTTTAAGGTTATAGTATGTCTGGTGCCGGTATAAGAATACCTGAATCGTCTCAAGATTAATCTCAGCTCCGAAGGGTTCCGAATACTTCGCCAATAGAAATTGTCTCATTTATTACCATTGACTATAGAACGTAGCGTTTAAAAAGAAATAGGGTCAAGTCTCCAGGCCAGTCGTAAAAAAATGTCGTAGAAATCGGCCAAATCAGTCAAAGTTTAGTGACTGAAGATTGTCGATAAACGTTATTGAGCATTTTATTGAAGTAATGCTTTATATCGCTTCTCGCTTTTTCATATTAAGTATCTAATATTTTCAAGCAAAGAAAATGAATAGAAAAAGTTTTACGATCCATCAAATTAATATATAATGGTAGTTGACTCGGCGAACATTGTTTTGCCATATTAAGTAGCCTGAGATCGAAGGCTGAACAGGCCTTACAATAAGCCTCAGACCTACCAACTATACATATATATTAAATGAAATGAAAAGGTTTTGAACGTTAATGTGAGTAAGACGAAAGTACTGCTCGTTGAAAAAGACGATGAAATGACTGAGTGCAAGATAACGATTAGAGGCGAAAGAGTGGAACAAGTAAAATAATTTGTCTATTTGGGGAGCCTGTTTACGAGGAACGGAAAGTCTGAAGGTGATATAGAAAGAAGAGTAAAAGCGGTAAATTGTGTAACGGTGGCTAGCACTCCGTTGTGTGCAGCCGAAACATCTCCGAAAGAGCTAGATTGGCTATTCATAATGGTGTGCTGGTCCCAACCCTGTGTTATGTATGGTACTTGGGTGTGGCAAAAAAGCAAGAAAGTAGAATTAATGCAGTAGAAATGAGGTCCTTGAGAAGTATGAGTAGTGTTACTTTGAATGACAAGATACGCAATAGTCCGAATAGAGAACGTTGTAGACTGAAAGAAGATGTAGTGATTAGAATTGTGAAAGGAATGTTGCGTGTTTTGGACATGTGGAGAGGATGAAGGAAGAAAGATTGACGAAACAAATATATATTGCATATGTGAGTGGAAGGGCTGGTAAGGGACGTCCCAGACGGACTTACATCGACCAAATAGGGGATGTATTAGCAAAAGGAAAGATAAAAAGTTCCCGGAACCGGCGTGCGTGCATGCAACGACTTATGAACGTTGATGAAGCGAAGGTGATCTGTCGGGATCGTGGCAAGTGGCAGTCCCTGGTCTCTGCCTACCCCTCTGGGATACAGGCGTGAGGTTATGTATGTATGTATGTATGTATGTATGTATGTATGTATGTATGTATGTATGTATGTATGTATGTATGTATGTATGTATGTATGTATGTATGTATGTATGTATGTATGTATGTATGTATGTATGTATGTATGTATGTATGTATGAAAAGGTTTTATTCAAAGTTGCGCAGAAACTGCGGCTTAATGAACGTTACAATTCATTCTAGGTGTCCATTTCAAAATCTAGATAATTTTGGAAAAAAATTAGACAACAAAACTCCAAACTTAGTATTTTCTAAGTCCTTCATTAACAGAGTTTACATAATTATTTTAAAACCAAGAACTCATGCATTGTACTGGCTTTAATTCCCGACATCATAGTCATCCATATAATCCTTTATGTTATAGTAGCCCTTTTGGCACAAAGTGTTTTTTCAAAACACATTTTTTGAACCGCGTTTCAGGCAAGCTTAATATATCTTCAGGGATTTTATTATGGAAGCGTATACAATGCCCCATGAAGAATGTATTAACCTTTGCCAGCCTAAATAGTGGAAACGACAGTTTACGTTTATTTCTAGTATTTATATTGTGTTGAAGCGCTCGTGGCCTAGTCAAACCGAGTGATTGGAATCAATCACTCGAGTTAAGCAACAACAGGCGCGGTCAGGTGCAGGATGGGTGACCGTCCTGTTACTACCGCTAGTGGCATTTTTCCGAGCGTTTCCGTGCTTCGGAAGGCACGTTAAACCGTTGGTGCCGGCGGTCATATAATGGCAGTCGTTAAGCCATGTCAGAGGCCTTATGGGCGGCTTGATAACTTCTGGCAGTAAAGCCCGCCACTGTCTTACGAACCTCCACCAACTCGGACTTGGCCCCCGTGGTGGAGTATGGCCTAACCTTCCTGCGATGCAGGAGGAGAGACGTGCCCCAGCAGTGGGGACAAACAGGGTTGAAATCGGAAATCGGATATTGTGTTGGCTACCCAAAGTTTTAAAGTTAGGTACTGATAAAGAAAGAAGGAGAAAAAAATTAAAATCGGTGAAGTCGTATTTTATATACTATTAGTTTGTTTTTAGTTTACCTTATACGAGTATCGATAGGATTTTAGTGTTTCTAACACATTTGCACATTCGCATTTATAATTTTATTATATTAGTTGTGTGTGGCCACATCTTTTACACGAGATTGGAATAAAACCCTCGACGATTTCGAATCCTGGCATCTACTGGCTTTGTTTTTCTGTTACGTACATGTATGAAGTTTTAATAGCAGAACCTAGTTGAAGCGTTCGTGGCATTTTTTTTTTGTTACCCAGGAGAAACCCCATTACGGGTACCACCGGCTCGGGGTAAAGCGGTGGTTATATCGGACTCCCCGCCCTGAAAAGGGCAGTATACCGACTAAAACTCCTGGGGTGTTCCTCCGCACCGCAAAGGACGGGGCCACGAGAACGCTTACGCACACTACCGCGACCCCGTCTGCGGGCGCCCTTGCGGGCACTCCTTCGGCGGCGCCCCTGCCCCATCGCAACGACCCTACGACGGGGCGAGGGAACGCCGCATCTCCTCGTTGGAGCGCATAGGGGCCAAGTGCTAAAAAAACTTGCCTCACGCCCCAACGCGCCGCTCCCTCCATCCCATCGTTATCTGGTCCAATAGGATTAGAGGAGGGCGGCGCATCGCTGCGAGGCCCGTCGCATCGCCCACCTGCGCTTCTCTGAAAGCAGAGAAGGTGGAGAGCGACCGCGCGGGCCCCCTCTGTGCTAGAAGGCACCCTCGGAACACGCAAGGGCGCCCTCCGACCCGCCGTAATGGAGGCGGAGGGTCCCCCGACCCTCCGCGACCCGACGGCCACTCTGGTCCGACTGGTACGAGGCGCGCGCACTTCCGCGCAGCGGCGCCCCCCCCAGTCGGTCCTTCAATCGGTTGGTCGCCTGGGTCCCGCTCCACAGAGTGAAGAAGGGCCCACGCGACCTCTCCTGCCAGATTATTCGCCGTTAGCCAGTAAGATCCGATAAGAAGAAGTTACAGACTAACGCTCAGGGTGCACCGACCCCACCACTTGCCCCTCCATCTGGTTCATAGAATCAGATGGAACGGAAAGCGGAGGGTACACGTGAAGGTTATCTGGCGCAGCACCCCAAGCGTTCGTGGCCTAGTCGAACCGGGTGATTGGAATCAATCACTTGAGCTAAGCGACAACAGGCGCGGTCAGGTGCAGGATGGGCGACAGTCCCGTGACTACCGCTAGTAGCATTTTTCCGAGCGCTTCCGTGCTTCGCAAGGCACGTTAAGCCGTTGGTGCCGGCGGTCATGTAATGGTAGTCGTTAAACCATGTCAGAAGCCTTATGGGCGGCTTGATAACTTCTGACAGTAAAGCCCGCCACTGTCTTACAATCCTCCACCAACCCGGACTTGGCCCTCGTGGTGGAGTATGGCCTAACCTTCCTGTGATGCAGGAAGAGACCCGTGCCCCAACAGTGGGGACATAAAAGGGTTTATATCGTTATAGCCGTACCAGTCGCTGAGACCTGATTTCCATTTGCTTATTTTCATGCTGTAAAAACCTATTTAGAGGCTAAAAATTTCACCCATGCCGGGATTCAAACCTGCAACCTCTGGCTATCCGTGCCAGCGCTCTACCAATTGAGCCAATGGGCGACTCACGGCATCAGTGAAATTTCGAACCTCTTTACACTATTCTCTGTATTACGTACAGGCAGCGACATCTGACTTAAGCAAATTGCATTACTTACAGCCCCGACTACCTACTTTGCAGTTAGGTTTAACATCGGAACGATATCACTGTACCCACATGATTATTTATATATTATATTTTCATGCTTTTTAAGCATGCTTTACGTGGATCAAGAATGGAATACAGGCGCCAAAAGCGTACACCCGTAAGTCATAGCAAATCTTTTGGGGTTGGGGCAAATCTTTTCGCGTCGGGCACGCGTGGTAATAAAGCCCATATTCTCTCTCTAAGAGAAGGCCTGGAGGCCGATTCTCGCCATGCGAATTGAAAGCGTAGACGGAAAATATAGACATTAGTCGCATAAAAATAAGATAACATAAATCTACAGAGTCTTTAGACCCTTATTTTCTCATTCGAATTCAATCTAGCATGGCGTTCCGAATACAGATTTGGGCTGCCGCTCGACTTTTTACATATAATTCAAAGTAATAAGCCTTAAGAGTCGTATACGACTTATTTGCTAGTGAAGTGAGAATTGGCTCCCTGGGCCTTTATTTTATTCTTATAGCAACCCTATAAAAAATGTTGTCCCTTACTGGTGTACTCTTGGCGTCTCTATTCTATTCTAGATCTATGTAAAGCATGCTTAAATGGCACGAAGGTAGGTAAAACAAATGTAAATTAGGCCTTAAGTGAACCAAATCATCGTGAGACGGTCCAATGCAAGGCCCTTCTCTCAAAAAGAGAGAGTACGGGCTCTGTTACCATGCGTGCCCACCGCGGCTTAACAATTTCAAGCGCTGAGGTAGTTAACATAGCTAACACCTCAGAAACTCAGGTTTCCTCGCGACGTTTTTCTTCACGTTAAGCTAGTGACGTTGCTGCAACTTCACAAATGTGAAAACGAAGTCATTGGTACATGCCCGCACTGGGAATAGAACCTGGGTCTCTCGCTTCCGAGTCCATTGTCCTTACCACTGTAATTATACCTGTACTTATAACTTAGATTATGGTTAAGAACACATACCAGTGGTAATCGTCCGTGTTGTAAGTCCCATGCAGAGTTTCAATTACCTACGAGCGTTCCTTTAATAAAAACTAAGATCCCTCGTATGAGTACAAGACATAAGGCTTAAGGTATCGACATGAATAAAGAAACAAGTAGCTTAACAAGCCACAAGGAAATTTCTATAGTCTGAACTGGTATTCGTTATCAACCCTTGTATGTTCCCACTGCTGGGGCACGGGTCTCTTCCTGCATCGCAGGAAGGTTAGGCCATACTCCACCACGGGGGCCAAGTCCGGGTTGGTGGAGGATTGTAAGACAGTGGCGGGCCTTACTGTCAGAAGTTATCAAGCCGCCCATAAGGCCTCTGACATGGCTTAACGACTGCCATTATATGACAGCCGGCACCAACGGCTTTACGTGCCTTGCGAAGCACGGAAGCGCTCGGAAAAATGCCACTAGCGGTAGTCACGGGACTCTCACCCATCCCGTACCTGACCGCGCCTATTGTTGCTTAACCAAGTGATTGATTCCAATCACTCGGTTCGCCTAGGCCACGAGCGCTTCTGAACTGGTATAAAATAAATCAAATGCTTTACTTGTATTTCACAATAACTCACGAAGCTGATTTTACTTTATTGCTATTTTTCTTCTTCTTCAGGCTATATTAGTCCACTGGTGGATTTAGCCCTCCCCTAATGATTGCCATAGCACAATCTTGTGCCATTATTGGGGGGTGATGCCCATAATCCCTACGCTGGGCATGCGGGTTGGGGATCGCAGATTGGTGGAATTGTACTGCAGGGAGCGCTGCTGCCCACCCCAAGGGTTGTGTCCCTTAGTCGCCTTTTACGACATCCGCGGGAAGAATTTGGGTTGGTGCTATTCTCTAGGCCGACACCACACAGCAAACAAACAAAATTTGCTCCTCAAACAAACAAAATCAACAAACATTTTTAAAAAGAGCGGTTAGATGTGAAATCAAGATCCCCACACAAGAACCCAAACCTGTATCGCGGGGACCAAGCTACATATTAAACGGGTCTAATCATGCGTGCATGCAACGACTTATGAACGTTGATGAAGCGAAGGTGATCTGTCAGGGTCGTGGCAAGTGGCAGTCCCTGGTCTCTGCCTACCCCTCTGGGACACAGGCGTGAGGTTATGTATGTGTGTATGTACCTGGAACCGGCGTGCGTGCATGCAACGACTTATGAACGTTGATGAAGCGAAGGTGATCTGTCAGGATCGTGGCAAGTGGCAGTCCCTGGTCTCTGCCTACCCTTCTGGGATATAGGCGTGAGGTTATATATGTGTGTATGTATTGAAAGTAAATACTAGTAAGTCCATTTATGGAATGATCTGCCCGTAGAAGTGAGAAAAGCAAAGTACTTGGCTTGTTTTAAGGCACTGGTGAAATCCCACTATCTCACTGGAGAAACTGGAAAACTGTTGTTTATATGTATTAATTGTATAAGTATTTATTTTTAGGTATTTATGTATATTATTGTTTAAGTATATGTTGCTTACCTATATGTATTTAATTGGATACGTATTTATTTTTTAGGTGTCTATGTATTATTTAAATATATGTACATTATATCGTAGGTAATTATAAGTAATTATACTCTCGCACTCCCTTGCCGTTTGTTATCAATATATTTTCGATTTAATTATTTATGTACATGCACGATGTACCGACTATATTCTTCGTGCAATCCACTCCATCCAAAAGTTGTCTGGAAGAGATCGCTCTTAGCGATAAGACCGCCAATTGTATAACATTACTTAGATTTAAGAATCAAGGTTGTAATATTTTTCTGGTTGTGCAATAAAGTGTTCTCTATCTATCTATCTATTTACTAACATGACCTTTGGGTCCTCTCAAATGACCGAAATGGAGAATCCTTTGATATTCGTAATTCCTTTGATCGTGGCTTACTAGTTTCCTTTTACCTTTCGTATCGGTGTCTTATGTGCAGTCGGGCTTAAGGCTAAGCCGTCTTCCAGTCGATCGAGCGGAAGACGGATCATCCGCCGGATGCAGTTAGGAGGATAGTGAAGTCACCCGCGAGAATTCAATGAGTACTTCAGTTTTTAGCAGATTATCGTAGTTTTGAAAGGAATTTGTCATCTGTCCGCTCTTCAGAACTCAAAAACGGATGATTTCTTAGAAATATGAGGATATAGTATTTTCTAAGGTTAACACGAGCACTAGACATAATAAAAACTGCATTTACACGTATTCTACTCGGTTAATGTTACATTTTTAATTTTCCGACTTTCTTTTAGTCTTCCGAGGCCACGTACTTGAAAAAGTGCCGAAACGTCGGAAAATTGTAAAAATGTAATATTAAACGAGTAGAATCCGTGTAAATACAGTTTTATAATATGAGGATATTTTAATTTTTGAACTAGTGTATAGTAAGTATTTTTACTAAGAGTTTATTTATGCACGTTGTGTTCACATCCAGCAGAGTGTACAATGTACCTAGATAATTATTATTGTATAATTATTTCATTTGTTTTGCCGCTCAGTTTTGTGATTCGATATGATTTCAACCCTGTATGTCCCCACTGCTGGGGCGCGAGTCTCTTCCAGCATTGCAAGAAGGTTAGGCCATACTCCACCACGGGGGCCAAGTCCGGGTTGGTGGAGGTTTGTAAGACTGTGGCGGGCCTTACTGACAGAAGTTATGAAGCCACCCATAAGGTTTCTGACTTGGCTTAACGACTGCCATTACATGACAGCCGGCACCCACGGCTTAACGTGCCTTGTGAAGCACGGAAGCGCTCGGGAAAATGCCACTAGCGGTAGTAACGGGAAGGTCACCCATCCCGCACCTGACCGCGCCTGTTGTTGCTTAACTCGAGTGATTGATTCCAATCACTCAGTTCGGCTAGTCCACGAGCGCTTTGAGTTTTGTGAACCATCCATTAAAAATAACCTTCCGATACATTTTTTTTTCAACGTGTAGTTTTATAAACGTCCCACTGCAGGGCACAAGCCTTCTCTCAGAGAGAGAATATGGGCGTTATTACCACGCGTGCCCACTGCGGATTGGCAATTTCAAGCGCTGAGGTATTTGAACTCCTCAGACACTCAGGTTTCCTCACGATGTTTTCATTCACAGTTAGCGAGTGGTATTGCTACTATAACTTCAGAAATGTACATAACATAGAAAACCAAAGTTTACGCCCGCACTGGGAATCGAACCTAGGTCTCCCGCTTCCGAGTCCATTGTTCTACCCGCTGGACTTCCGTTCCGCTCCGCCACCACCGTAGTTGCAATAATATTTTTTTATGTAACCTATAAACATCCCACTGCAGGGCCCAGGCCTTCTCTCGGAGAGAGGCGATCTCTCAGAGAGAGAGAGAGTTTGGGCTTAATCACCAGGCGTGCCCACCGCGGATTGGCTATTTCCAGCGCCGAGGTATTAGAACACCTCAGACACTCAGGTTTCGATGTTACAATTAATTGAAATTCTCAACGAGGAACTGGAGGTAAGGGTAAAGGACCCACTCTAAAGGAGAGACGAATTCTTAACGAACTCTTATCGGATCACTTTCTTCTCAGTCTGTTTGCGAAACCTTTTTTCTCAGCTCAAAGCTTTGAAATACCTAACACTAAGTACGGTAGTTCTTCAAGGTGTGTGTAAAAAAGACATCGCAATAAAAAAAATCGGCCAAGTGCGAGTCGGACTAGCACACAGAGGGTTCCGTACAAATTTGTATGTAGGTACTTTAAAAAAAAAGAAGTTTAGGAATTGAGTCTCGCAGTTTTCTCCGAGCTGTTTCTGAACTTCAAAAACTATTTTCTTTGTATGATTTTGTACAAATGTATAATTTTTTTTAACATAATAACTTATTATTACAGGATTAGCACCTAATGCAAAAAGTAAAAACATTAAAAAATCTTCATAAACATTAATTAACAACTTTAAAAACCTATTTAGAGGCTAAAAATTCCACCCATATAGCCAGCCGGATAGCCAGAGGTCGCGGGTTCGAATCCCGGCATGGGTGGAATTTTTAGCCTCTAAATAGGTTTTTAAAATTGTCCTTAGCACGGGTTAGTGCATTAAAAATAAAAATAGTATAATCATGTGGGTACAGCGATATCATTCCGATGTAAAAACCCGATATGAAGAAGATACCGATTGTATGTTTGAATTGTTACTTAATTATACTATTTTTATTTTTAATGCACTAACCCGTGCTAAGGACAATTTTAAAAAACAAATTTAGAGGCTAAAAATTCCACCCATGCCGGAATTGGAACCCGCGAACTCTGGCTATCGATGCCAGCGCTCTTTCCAATTGAGCTAATGGGCGACTCATTCCGCGTTTAATGCAATTTTTTTTTTTGTTTGACGTTGTAACAGATACTGTAATCACACAAGTTTTATACATACAAACCTGGTATCCCAGAGGGGTAGGCAGAGACCAGGGACTGCCACTGGCCACGATTCTGACAAATCACCTTCGCGTCATCAACGTTCATAAGTCGATGCATGCACGCACGCCAGTTCCGGGAACTTTTTATCTTCTCCTTTGCTAATCCTTTGCTAACATCCCCTATTTGGTCGATGTATATCCGCCTGGGACGTCCATTACCAGCCCTTCCACTCACATTCGCAATATATATTTGTTTCGTCAATCTTTCTTGTAGAGACAACTTTTATACTTGTCTCTATAACCGTATTTAAATAAAATTAATAATTAGATAAAGCTCTTTAAAGGTAAGACAGATAGACTATCAGACAAAAAGAAAATGGGTGGGTGGGTACTCTTCGTAAACGAGACCTTAAAAACACACAGCACAGATTCGAATAAATTTCGGTGTCTCTTTCCGAAAACAGTTCCTTTTTCGTTTCGAGGATATCTCTTAAATAATCATTTATTTAGGAAAAATCTTGCCCAAAAGGCAAAAAAACAAAATGTTTTATTCAACATTGCTTAAGCTAAGAGAACACTTTTTACTGACTATGTACTTGCTTATCCAACTTCCAGCAATTGTGTAACACACAGATATTTTGCTACAGAAGAAATACTGGAGTGTAGTTATTTTTTTTCTGTTGGAAGTTTAGAGTATTTCTTCTGTAGGATGATTTGGAGTCCCCTGTAGATGAATTGTTCACGCCCTGCAGTAAAAAGGCTGCTTGTTAGGATTCCGTTCCGTAAAAGGAAAGACGAAACCCTTGTAGGATCACTTTGTTGTTAGTCCGTCCGAGTTAAAATTAGTACCATACACTCAGGTCTACAATCATGTTGTAAAACAAATCAAACTTCTAAGTTGACGCAAAAAAAAATTGCGGTATTCTCTCGCTCAACAGAATTAAAATGATTACACTATTTTTATTTTTAATGCACTAACCCGTGCTAAGGAACAAATTTAAAAACCTATTTAGAGGCTCAATTGGTAGAGCGCTGGTACGGATAGCCAGAGGTTGCGAGTTCGAATCCCGGCATGGGTGAAATTTTTAGCCTCTAAATAGGTTTTTAGAATTAAAATGCATAGGGCTAATTTCCGAATTGAGAATTTCGCTAAGTCAATAGTTAACTGTAGTGCTATCTCTTCGAAATTCCCAGAGAAGAGCGTGACAGAACGTTACTTAAGTATTTACATAGTTAAATTCTCAATTCAAAAATTAGCCCTTTGCATTTTAATTCTCTTGAGTGTCGAAATACACGTTTCTTAGAGTTAACTGTAGTGCTGTCTCTTCGAAATTCCCAGAGAAGAGCGTGACAGAACGTTACTTAAGTATTAACATAGTTAAATTCTCAATTCAAAAATTAGCCCTTTGCATTTTAATTCTTTTTGCAGTGTCGAAATATACGTTTCTTAGAGTACTCCGTAGGATAATTTCTCATAGAACTATGACATAGAAATTAAGCAAGTAGTACCTACTGTCTTTAACTTCAGATACATTTCACTGTACAATAAAGAATATTTTGTTTTCTATGTTTCCAAATACTGATATTATCCAAATACAGAACAAAATCAGAAAACCGTATGTTTGTAATTAAATCACAAAAAATTAAAATTTAGCTTTTGAAAGTTACCGACCTTCAAAGGCTATATTTAAAACACGGAAAAATTGCGAAACTCCTTTCCTGAACCATTTATAATATGTAAGTACCTAATTATCTACAAATTTACACGAAACCCTCCTTCGTGTGTCCGCCTCACACTTGGACGGCTTTTCTTCTAGTTGACTTGGTTCCTTTGTAGTATTTTTACAATTTACATTCTTTCGATCCGGGCGGTCCCAAGGGAGAAATCCTGAATCTAATTGAGGAAATCAAGTTTTGAAAAGGGAACGGAAATAGAGAGCTGAGGGACGTTCGGACGCTGCTCCATTGCCGTATCGGCTATCGGAGGGCTCTCACTACGGCAATCATTTACCCTAGATTAAGTAAGGAAGACTTGTACCGCTTTCTTTAATGTGGCTTATGCAAGAAGGTTTATGTTAAGTTACGTACTTTTATATTATTTTTAATGCACTAACCCGTGCTAAGGATAATTTTTAAAAACCTATTTAGAGGCTAAAAATTCCACCCATGCGATGGGTTCGAACCCGCGACCTCTGGACATCCGTGCCAGCGCTCTTCCAACTGAGCTAACGGGCGACTCACCGGCATCAGTGAAATTTCGAACCTCTTTACAATATTCTCTGTACAACGTTTAGCCTCTAAATAGGTTTTTAAAAATTGTCCTTAGCACGGGTAATAGGAGGTAATGCATATTACTATAGCCAGATGTCGCTGCCTGTACGTAATACAGAGAATATTGTAAAGAGGTTCGAAATTTCACTGATGCCGGTGCGTCGCCCATTAGCCCAGTTGGAAACAGAGGTCGCGGGTTCGAATCCCGGCATGGGTGGAATTTTTAGCCTCTAAAAAGGTTTTTAAAAATTATCCTTAGCACGGGTTAGTGCATTAAAAATAATATAATCGTGGGTTGTTATGTTGTTGTATAAATGTATTTCTTTTAAGATATTTACACGTATTTGGTGTTTTGTTGATAATAACTAGTAAGATAATATTTTGATGTATACTGTTTGTTAAAATTGTGTTTCGCTATATTTAAATTATGGTAATTCAATTCAATTTAATTGACATCAATTCAAATCAATAAATTTAATCCAATTCAAATTATGAATCAATCAGAGCAACTCAATTCAATTCCATTGATGAAATTCAATCAATTCAATTTCATTCAATACTATTCAAATTAATTCAACTCCGTTCATTCAATTTCGTTCGAATAAGCTTCATGTAAATTAATTAAACTAAACTCCATACAGTTAATTTCAATTCAAGATTATTATTATTGCTTTCTTTTTTAATTACATATATTTTAATTTATCTTTTGTTTTATTATTTTTATTTCGGGACCCATCCAGTGTTAGTGTTTATTAAATATTTAATCAAAAATGTCCGCGAATTTCATTATTATCATTCACATTATTATAACTATTATTGTGTGTGATTATTATTATATAATTATTGGTAGTAAGTACTCTACGTAGAACCTAAATTACCTACTCGCTAAACTATTATTGTTTTTATTTTGATTCTGTTGGTACCAAATATTCTATTCTAAATGCTTCAAACATGGCTTTCCACTAGATCTCAATTTACTCGAAACTAAGTTCGATGTAGTTGCGGCCTTTCTTCTTATGACGGCAGTATGTCTTTGTCATCTATTAGTAAGATTACCTTGGGTAATCTTCGATCCGATAATATAGAGAATAAGTGCAGCAAATCTTATCAACTGATCTTATCGAACAGATACAGTGTTATCGTTATCATAACCATAGCAGCATTTTAACGTAAAAATAGCCCAAATAATGCTGACGCAAAAACATTCTTTCTCATCACACTAATATAATAAAGTCGAAAGTTTGTGAGTGTGTATGTTTGTCACTTCTTAACGTCTTAACGGCTGGAGAGACTTAAATAACATTTGGTATGGGTCCGTGCTTCGCAAGGCACGTTAAGCCGTTGGTGCCGGCTGTCATGTAATGGCAGTCGTTAAGCCATGTCAGAGGCCTCATGTGCGGCTTGATAACTTCTGACAGTAAGACCCGCCACTGTCTTACAACCCTCCACCAACCCGGACTTGGTCCCCGTGGTGGAGTATGGCCTTACCTTTCTGCGATGCATGAAGAGACCCGACCTTTAACAGTGTTGACATACAAGGGTTGATATCGATGGAGTTAGCCGACACCCTGGATTAGCCGCTACGTTTTACTCTGGGAAAATATCATGCACATGGGAAATCGATAAATTATCGATAATAATATTATACTAGCTGGGTCGACGGTCTGGCTTTGCTGCGTCTTTGTCTCAGCATAGAGCTGAGAGTTTGAACCCCCAGCAGCGATTTCATTAGCTAAATGCCTACTCGTACTTAACACGTGTGAACTAGCTAAAAGCGTACGTCAGTCTGACTGACTCACAGAGTACTTTCTTACAGCCCTGAACACCTCATTTGTATCTGTATCACCCTAAATAAATAATAAATACAGCATATTTGCAAAAAACATTCTATTTATATATTAATCTAGTTAAAAAAAAATTACTAATTAGGTATAACTGTGCATAAGCATCGCGACGCATTAAAAAGAATATGGTCCTTCTAATTTGGTTTTGCAATCACGTGTACAGGTCAAGGTCAAGTTTTTTATAGTTCGAACAATTTGCCGCCTTTTCCGTCATCCTCAGCCATAGCTTCCCAATAGCTCGGCGGTGCATCGTCTGACGTTGAAGGCTTTACTCCGTCATCATCACTGTCCAGAGCTTCGATTGCTTTTTCCACTATAGGGAAGCATGTAGATATCACTATTGGCAGATTAACTGACGCATTGATATATGGCAATGGAAGTTTCACTATCACTTTCAATCTCCATTCCTTGGAAATAATTTTGGAGTGCTGTATGGAGTAAATGCCGTAGGGTATTTGTAACAAAGCGCTGAGATTTGATTTGCTGTTATCAGGAATACTTGCTGTGTTGACTGTACATTTAGATATTGTGTAGTAGTCTCGTTTTTTTCTTCCCGACGATGACGTGTATGTTGTTACCGACTGAAGCTGTATCTGTATTGATGGAATGATCACTTTGCTGTCATTAGTCACGACGAAATGAAGGTTTGCTGACTCTCCGGTTACCAGAAAGGACTTTTTGATCTCAGCTTTTAAGTTTATTACATTTTTTCTTGAGGAAAACAGGCTGAATAGTGACTTGTCTAGATTATAAGTCATTGGTATCTGCGGCAACTCTGAATAGAAACTGCCTCCCACAACAATTTCGACCTGGAAATTCTTATTGAATTGAAACAAACCAGGTCTTTTGAATTTGACGATGATTCCGTAACTGATTTTGCTGTGCGCATCTTTGTACGTCGGTGGTAAAGTGTCGGGTAGTACGAATCCAAACTGAAACTCGTATGATCCTGGTTGAATCTTAACCGTTTCACCTTCGTTCTTGTTTAAAACATTAGTTTTTATTTTGAGATATTCTTCATTTCCTCTGTAATGTCGGTCACTTTGATTCTTACCGGCCGTTCTTTCAGTCCAACGGCAGTATCCTTTACCCGCTAGTGATAATGTGATACCACTGTACACTGTTTCTTCATCTATTGCGTATTTAAGAACTCCAGAGACGTTGGCGCCTGGTTTGTAGTACCCTTCCGAAGGTCTGTATAATAATATTTGACACATTACACCCATTTCGACACAGTTATTTTTAGTACCAACCCACGTGGAAGCCCAGTAGCAGTCAATAACGCACTGATTGCGCTCTTGCTTTGTCTAATGTTTATCGCGTTTGGTGGAAAGAGACAGGGATACAACAAGTTGCGATTATGAATGAGTAAGCGATGAATCACTGACTGTTGTTCGATTGGGGAAGGCGATTATGTTTTTCTGCAGTTGTTATTGTATTATTTTTAAGGCTGCTGTTATCAGGCGTGCTGTCTCTCTATTATTATCAGCCATACTGTCTCGCTCGCACAATATATTGTTTTTAGTGATTGTAATAAAATTTGAATCCTTCTAATAAACATGGTCTGAGGGTTTGATAGAAAACAATATTATGAGCATTTAAGAAAAAAATATTTTTGGTACATAAAATTATTAATTATGGAATAAATTTTAAAAAATATATATCAAAAACTAATAATTATTCTAAAAAAATTATCACAGACATTACGATTGTTAATGTTTACTTTTTGAAAAAAACACGTATTATAAAACAAATTATGATAATAATTACTTTAGTTAGCACACCAAAGCGCTCTCAGAAATATCTGTGTGATTTCCATGTTTATGTACATGTCACGAACAAAACTAAGTATTCTCTATTTTTTTATACTTAAAACGAATTTAATGAAGTTATGAAGCACGCATCCCACTGCTCCTACGACCGAGACCAATGGAGAACTATTGTATATGGTCACGATCCTCAGAATTGAGGGACCGATTAAAAAGAAGTAGAATGAAATTTTACTAATTAGAAGTTTTTGTGTACGAAGTTTTCCTTGTACATACCTATCGAAAAAACCCAAGATTTGAAGAAGTCTTCCAGAAGCCCGCGCGGCCATATTCAAAAAAGTAATCTTGAATTTCGAAAACCAGATACTCCAAGCTAACCCAGTTCCATAACACGGTACCCTAAATTTTATAAACACATTGTCAAACAACGGCGATCCCTCGCCGTCACTTTCCTTTCGTCGCAGTGTAATTTTTCTCAGAGGGCTACATTGTTTATTCTATTGATAACATTTCGGCCGATTTGTCAAGTTCATGAAGAGCTATTGTTATCGATATAAGAGGCATTCTTTCGGCCGTAAAATATTGTATTGGGAATCGCTTGAAACGTTTTTGCTCCGTCATTGTTATTGGAAAACTGGAAAACAACGTTTGCGTGGTTTTTTTTTGTTGTTATTCAGCCATTCTGCGTTCAGGTTTATGATTGATTTAAAATTGTTTCTTCTTTAGGCTATATTAGCCCACTGCTGGACATAGCCCTCCCCTAATGAGCGCCATAGCGCAACGTTGTGCCATCATTGAGGGGTAATGAGGGCCATAGCGCAACGTTGTGCCATCATTGAGGGGTATTAACGATAATCCCCACGCTGGGCATGCGGGTTGGGGATCGCAGTTTGGTGGAATTGTACTGCAGAGGGCGCTGCTGCCCACTCCCCGGTTTGTGTCCCTTAGTCGCCTTTTACGACACCCGTGGGAAGAATTTGGGTTGGTGCTATTCTCTAGGCCGACACCACACAGCATTGTTTCTAACATTGTTTATTGTGCAAGAATTTAAGTTTCTAATGTTTTTAGCTATCTATCTTCGTATATAACTTGCATAAAGTCGAGCGACGTGACTATACTAATACAGATTAATAATGTCTTCCTGCTTACCTACCGTAGACGATTAAGATCAGAAAACATGGTGAAAACATTGATTAAATTAGATAAATACTCTTTATTGCACAGAAGGCATTTTAAAACTACAGAGACCCAGGTTCGATTCCCAATTACTTTGTTTTCAAAATTATATACATTTGCTAAGTTTTTTAATTTTTACTGTGAAGGAAAACATCATGAGGAAACCGGAGAGTCTGAGGTTTTCAAATACTTGAGTGCCCGTACTCTCTCTCTCTCTCTCATTCTCTTTCTCTCTCTCTGTCTCTCTCTCTCTGTCTCTCTCTCTCTCTCTTTCTCTGCGAGAAGGCCTTTGCCATGCAGTGGAAAGTTTATAGGTTACATGAAGAAAACTTTTAAATCTTAATTGCATAGGAAAGGAAGAAAGAAATTCTGATTCAAGAGAAATTTCAAGCATCAGAAAAAGTCGGTTTACCTACCTAATTAAGCAACTAAAACGATTCGCAAACTCCGTAAGAAGCTGCAAAAACCCAGGCGTAGTAAACGGAAACGTAGATTTTTAATTCAATATTAGATCGACCTTTTTGCGGGAACTTTCGTAAAGTTGCAAACTGTTGGAGATTTCACAAGTTACTCTCAAGAACTGTGTGTAAACTTTGTTGGATTCAGGTAGTCTAGACATAATGCCAGTTCAGTCACAAGAGGTTGCGGGACTTAGCATGATTTTACTGACGTAACCCATCTCAAAAGTAGCTCGGAATTAGTTGCTAGTATTTTTTATGTAATGGCAGTCGTTAAGCCATGTCAGAGGCCTTATGGACGGCTTGATAACAACTGACTGTAAGGCTCGCCACTGTTTTGCAATCCTCCACCAACCCGGACTTGGCTCCCGTGTTGGAGTGTGGCCTAACCTTCCTGCGATGCAACAAGAGACCCGTGCTTCAGCAGTGGGGACTACCTGTCTAATTTGTGGTGGGGACATACAAGGGTTGATATCGATCGATCGATATCGATTTTTTATGTAGTCTATACGTCACACCGCAGAGTACAGGCCATCCCTCGGAAAGAGGGCTGAGCTCCGAAAATTCGGACCCAAATTGTCTTTCGACTCAAGTGGAACATTCTATTGAACTCCTATTGGTTTTGTGTGGTTATTTTGTAGAGGGAGCGAAAAACATTTGTAATCATGTCCAGCGCCCCTGAGGGTAGTCGGCTGCTGCCACGACTTCCTTTAGAGATAAGTGTTTGGTACGAGTCAAACGTTTTTATACTTAATCAACCCTTGTATGTCTCCACTGCTGGGGCACAGGTCTCTTCCAGCATCGCAGGAAGGTTAGGCCTTACCCCACCACGGGGGCCAAGTCCGGGTCGATGGAGCATTCTAAGACAGTGGCGGGCATTACTGTTAGAAGTTGTCAAGCCTCTGACATGACATAAGGCTCTGACATGGCTTAACGACTGCCATTACATGATAGCTGGCACCAACGGCCTAGCGTGCCTGGTGAAGCACGAAAGCGCCCGAGAAAAATACCATTAGCGGTAGTCACAGTACGGTCGCCCATCCTGCACCTGACTGCGCCTGTTGCTGCTTAAGTCAACTGATTGATTCTAACACTCTGTTCGACTAGGCCACGAGCGCTTCTACAATAGGCAATAAACCTCTTTTTTACCTAGCGTATATACGTCCCATTGCAGGGCACAGAAAAGAAAGAGAGTATGGGCTTAATTACCCCGAGTGCCCACCACGGATTGGCAATTTTAAGCGCTGAGGTATTTGATCACCTCAGTCACTCAAGGTTTTTTTTAACATTTACATACAGGCACATACATTGCTTCTGACCCCACACTTATATACCCTGTGTCATGTGAAACAGAAACAACGACATCACAAACATGTAAACATCCAAGACCTAGGTTTTTTTTTGTTTCCAGCCGGGGTTCGAACCTGGGACCTCTTGCATGGTAGGTAGATGCGCTAAGATGCGCTACCGCAACGTCACATAGGTCGTCAATGATCGTTGTATCAATGATCGTCAATGATCGAAAAGTTTCCTCACGATTTTTTCCTTCACCGTTAGCGAGTGGTATTGCTACTACGAGTATAACTTCACAAATGTACATAACTTAGAGAATAAACTCATTGACACATGCCCGCACTAGGAATCGAACGTCGATCTCTCGCTTCCGAGTCCATTGATCTACCTACTGGGCTATCGCCGCTTTAAATATTCTTATAATTATTGTACTTCTCGGAAAAGAAGCGGTGATACGAGGTGGTATGTAGCTCAGTGGGTAGAACCATGGACTCGCAAGCGAGAGCCCCAGGTTCGATCCCGAGTGCGGGCATGTACCAATGACATTGTTTAATTTCAAAGTTACGTACATTTGCGAATTTGTAGTCGCAATACCACACGCTAACTGTGAAGGATAACATCGTCATGAAACCCACGGCTTGGTTGGCTCCGCACGTATTGATTAGTCTTTCCTGTGGGCTAGGCCGACTAAGCTGTCAGGATGGTATAGGTGCTGGGCAAGCCTACACCATCTATAAAACCATTACCCAGGCACTACAGCGTCGGAGTGGTCCCTTCACACCTCTAGTGTGAGTGAAGATACCACTGGACGCTGTAAAAATCATCTCACTAAATAGATGTAAAAAAGCCAATATATTAATCTCGGCAAAGTTCATTGTGATCTGCACTGGAACAAAACAATGTAAAGTACGTCGTTTATCAATCTAAATTACGCCTAACTCCACAGGGATAAGCGTAAGAAATTACACCGATCCTACCTCTCTACTCCCTAATCCATTGCTTAAGGGAAGGATAAATATTTGAACTCTGAATTAAATCGTCTCATTACAGTGGATGAATGCTGTAGCTTGTGACAAATGTGATATCATTATCTGTTTGCCTGTCCTATCTTGTATTTTTGTGAATTTTTCTTATTTGACCTATGATGGGTAAGCCTTTTCTTTCCTGTGATGTCTTAATTTGTTCCAATAAACGTCTGTCGCTGTCTCTCCAGAGTAAAATACCTAATTTTTTAGGAACATTCTTTAATGCGCGCCCGCCCATATAAATTGGCACCGTAAACATGACTTGTTTTATAATAGAGATAGATAGATAGAGAACACTTAATTGTACATAAACACGGAAACTACACAGATATTTCTTGACACAAGAGGCGGCGGTCTTATCACTAAAGGTGGTCTCTTCCAGACAAGCTTTGGATGGACTGGACTAATATATTGGAGAAGGAAGAAGATATACAAACATACAAAATTATAATTAGAAAGGTATACATTAATACATGCCTAAACAACAATGTAGATGTGTTAGGTTATCAATATATACACATAAAAAATAATTTACATAAATATAATAATACGTTTTTTTTAAAAAGTAAACATCATAAATAAATCTCAACCACCAATCCATATTTGCACCGACTACCCGTCTCTTATTTCCTTCAGCAACTTTCCGTGGTAAGGTTGTCTGGAAATTGCTTTTAGCAATAAGGCCGCCACTTGTACTTTGTATTTTCACATGTTTTATAATATGTGCTCTGGTGTACAATTAAAAATATTCACTTACCTCAACCACCGTGACAACTATTTTTAGAACATACCTGTAGCTTAGTTCAACAACCGATTTAATCGATTTCCGCCAAATTCGGCCGTTTTCGGCGGATATTGATATTACGTTCTAAAAATAGTTATCACAGATATTAAGATTTTTTATGTTTACTTTTTGAAAAATAAAACATCATTAGTGGCGCTAGTTAGCACCGCCTTACACCTGAGTGCTTAGTGCGAGTTTGACAGATCCAATCGAATCGAGCATTGAGTAGTGAGTGTGAGTAAATTAACCGTTCGAACTGGCAAAACGCTGTCACAGTACAACTCGCACTCGCGTTTATTCGTGTTTTGGCTGGTAAACGTGTTCACTTCTCAACGTAAACCATTACAACTCGCACTCAGCAATTTTAATTTCCATACTTGTCGCTAGGTGGCGCTTCCTCGATGCCATAGAAATATGAGTTTACGTTAACGCGATCGAGTAGTTAAAAAACTCGCACTAAGCACTGAATATTTTAATACCTATTTAGGCTAAAAATTCCACCCATGCCGGGATTCAAACCCGCGACCTCTGGCTAACCGCGGCAGAGGTCGTGGGTTCGAATCCCGGCATGGGGGAATTTTTAGCCTCTAAATTGTCCTTGGCACGGGTTAGTGCATTAAAAAAAAATTACCTTATTATGTTATATTAAATATCTTGTATAAGAACTGCGTATGACTCGTTATGGGCCTCAAATTAGTGCAGCAAGACTTGACTTTACAACAAGCGTTAATTTGATAGCACTAAGTCACATTGCCAAGAGTATAATTTTCTCTTAAACCGGCTATAGTCCTCCCAGCCCATTCACTCTCCTTTGTCCACTCGTCCGGCACACAAAGGACCGAGTCAAGTTATGAAAATGTCTTTTTCAATCAGTCTTGTCGAGATTGAAATGTGTTATTTAAGCCTATGATTGGGTGTCATATTATTTTATTCAATAAAATAAAATGTTCAGCCACAATAAAAAAAATAAAAGCTTTAAACATACGACTGCCTTGATGGTTTGGTTGGCTACCACGCTTGACTATTGGAACAGAGGTTGGATTTAATTCCCACTGGAGGAGGCCGCAGTACTAAATTAGTGCAAGTAGCCTCAGTGGCTTCGGTGTCTTTCCATGTTATTAATATCCTTGCCTGGTTACCACAGCACAGGGTATCTTAGATAAAGCAGAGAGTCTTTCCGCTCTTGTCCGATTGTATAAACGAAAAGAATTCAGGTCAGTAGCACATATTATGATCTTCAAAGCAAAAGCGGTTTTTATTCCGCTTCAGATAGAAGGGGATCAAATTAATCTCATTACGTTTCGAATGACGACTGATCAATTTATTTACATAGCGATTTCAGACTCGAAACAATACCTACTTACTTACGTTTCTATCACTGTAATTCTCGCATTATTTTGGTCTGCAAAATTAACCAGCTGTCTCTTTTCTTTCCAGCCTAGTTGTTGCTGAGGGCCTGGCATGAGGCTCCCCCCGAGCCCCTCTGCATCCCCACACCACTGCTTGCCCCTCCACGAAAATACCTTGAAGATATCCAAACATCCCTTCCTTCTCGTCTTCCTTTTGGTCCTTCTCTCCTTAGCCAACTCTGAAATGAATTCAAGTCAGGAAAATACTGATTTGATTTATGAAGTTGGAAATAAATTTGCTGACGGTAAAGTTGCAAATGAAACTGTGAAAATTGTTGACAGAAAAGAATATCAAACTTTGCTAGAACGAGCTAGGAGAAAAGATGAGATTGATACAAGTAATACAGTTGAGGTAACAGACGATTTTAAATCAAATTTCACTCAGATCGAAGACCTAATTAACGTCACACACCAAAATTTAGAATTACTCAATTCCGCCGAAGATATATTGAATAATGTAGACAAAGAAACAGATTCTATCATAAATAAATTAAGAAATGAAAATAATTCAATAGAAAGGCTAAGAGTAGACGATGATGACAGAACCAGAATATATCACGACTACAGCATAGCTATTGAGAAAAATATTGCGAACACCGATCAAGTTAATACGACAGAAGAATCATTGCTCGATGACTTTTTAGGGACTTTCGTCAATGAAACGATCATTTCAAGTAATTTTACTTTACTACAAGAAAACGAAACAATTGTGTCAACAGAAATATATAATGATACTAAAGTAAACATATCCAATGCTCCCTCAAGCATATCCTTGTCCAACAAGAGGCCTCCACAATCACCTAGGCCCAGCTTCATGAGAGGTAAGTCATTTCGGATTCCTAAATTAACCTTATTGAAGCCTTTAGGCATGAATAAGAAAATTTTATTGCAAATTAAAGTATTACAATTTGTATCCTGGCACCCAAATTAAAATTCCCTGTACTGGCTTGCGGTAGCCAGGCTGCTTCCCTTAATTTAACTTAATTACAACAATTATTTGAAAAAAAAACTCAATACATTTTTCGATCGAGAGATCTTACTAAGCGATAAGACCGCCAATTGAATAACTTTACATAGATTTAAGACGTCTTAACGATTTCTTAATTTTCTCACTTTCACATGAAACAATGATGTTACTTCTGCCACAAATTAGGAGGTTTGTGACATTAACTAACTCGAACAAATATGAACAATAACTTTGATTTCACATGAAAGTGGCGGGGAACGCGGGATGTGACCTAAAAATATTTTACTTTGGTGAAATTCTTCTTCGGTTCTTTAGTTCTTAGGGGAGCATGGGTCCTCAACGACAGATTTGAAAAACAACTTTGACTGCCTCATTGGTCTAACGATATCAGATCTAATTACTATGCCAGAGGTCGCGGGTTTGATTCCGACTAGGGGTGCCGTAGTTTTTGACAAATTCCCTTAATGTCCGTGTTTGTTTAAGTCTCTTATGTAATTCTGGTGTACATACTCGTACAATAAATAATATTTTTCTATCTTCTTCTAAAATATATCTCTATATATTATGTCTGATTACCGTAGCACAAGATATGGACTAGGACAGATGATTGTTTTGATGTGGTTTTGTGTAGAAAAACTGAGGAAAAACTACAAGTAATTTCCTCTTCCGACGGTGGTTCGCGACAGCTTCCAATAGCATAGCACAGCTTAGTCTGTCGACCGCCATATTTTGTAGAGAATTTCGAAATTCATATAAATTTCCGACCGCTTGTGTGCTTCACAAGGCCAGTTAAACCGTTCATGCCAACTGTCATGTAATTGCAGTCGTTAAGCCATGTCAGAGGCCTTATGGGCGGCTTGATAACTTCTGACAGTAAGGCCCGCCACTGTCTTACAATCCTCCAGCAACCGGGACTTGACCCCCGTGGTGGAGTAAGGCCTAACCCCCCGCGACGCAGGAAGAGACCCATGCCTCAGCGGTGGGGACATACTAAGGCTTGATATCATCACATCATATTATAAAATTACTATATAAGCGCAGTCCGGTGCCGTCCGCGCATATTATACGCGGATATTAAATTCTGTTCAAGTTGTCTACTTCTTCTTAGAGTGTCGATGGCAAGCCATCGTGGTGAAAGGATTTGCCAATAAGCGTTGTGGACGCTGATTGCTGCCCAGGGTGGGCTAGATCTACGGGCTCATTAAGTACAGTGCTACACAAGAATAAGTCTCGCGAATGTACCTGCGCAGATGACCAAATTTTGGATGTGCGGCAAGTTGATCGACCAATTATATAGTTTCATTTTATGGCAGGCCGCGCGCCTTTGTTGCTATTGATTGATTCAACGTGATCGATGCAGGTGACTATTAGTTTGGCAATATTAGCGTGAGCGAAATAGGTAGCGCTACTGCGGCAATCAATTCTGCACCTTAACCGTATCGGTTAAAGTTGAAAAATTGAATGTACTTATAGCTTCGGGTACTTTCGTTACACTTCTTCCTAGTCTACGCGAACGAAGATTCCCGAAGGGACTTTTATGATGTGTAGTACTGTACTGTACGCCCTTCGGGAGCCTCCTTTCATGCACCCAAGTTAGTTGTATACTGGGAACTATATTAACCAGACCATTATTCAGGCTGATGAAATTTCGGATTAAAACCACCACTTAGGGCTGCGGCTAAAATCAAGGCATGCGACATGAAATAGGTCTATACAGTAGGCCCATGCGAGCGGATCATATTATACTATTATTATTATGTTCTGCTGATGTTGGTATTTTATTTATGTCTGTTCATATATTGTTAAGCTTATAAATGTATGTATTTATATAAAATATATGTCTGCCTGCCTGCCTGCCTGCCTGCCTGCCTGCCTGCCTGCCTGCCTGCCTAGGAAATACAGAAAACCAACAATATATTTTTTGGGTTCCACAAATATTGATAACTACTTCATAGATTATAAGACGTTACCTGCACCATGTGGCGTAATAGTTTTTTGTGTAGTCAACAATACATCTCTCACTGCAGGGCCCATTCCCTAGAGTCTAATACTTACATAGTTTGACAATAGAATGATATAAGCACGACAGTAGTTGTTATTTGCCTCAATTTGGTAGTCTACAAAGCAATAGCAGGACAATGTAATTTCAGAAATATACCCCGCGCAAATTAAATAGGCATCTCTCGCGATGAAGATCGAATCGCGAGAGGCGCCGAGTTAAGTAGCACCGGTTATACCATTGCAACGCGATTGGTTACTAGACTACCGATAGTGTGAATGAAACGACCATTACCAGACTAATATGACTCTATTGAACAACTATTAATGTATGCCAAGTATGTTATGTATGCCAAGTTAGTATGCCAAGTTTCGTGAAACTCCGTTCAGCCGCTATTGCGTGATTGAGTAACATTCAAACATCCTCACAAACTTTCACATATACAATCTTTGTACGATTCACGAATGCACTTTATTCCGTTACGTTACGGCTCATTTTGCAACTGTAATACAGAGGTGAATCAGCTCTCGACTGTACTTACAGTTTAAGGGTCCTGTCGGGTGATAGCACTTTGCGACAATCACGGCTCTATTAGGGATGGGGCGGCCAGTAATTAAAGACCCGAGGGCATGTTTCGAACTTCCCTATAAGGGCGTCACAGGCCCGTTACCGACTTAGGTACCTAGGTGGGTGCGTAAAACATTATTTATTTATTTATTTACATGAATATAGTTACATAACAGTAAAATTACACCAACGCGTTACAGTATTTTAACTGAGCACTACCTTTCAAACATCTTGCATTTTCTTACATACTTTCACCACGCTCTTTATTATTAACATAGTATGTTAGTAATTAAAAAGTATATAGTAATAAAAAAACGGCCTAATGCGAGTCGGACTCCGCACGAAAATTTCGGTACTATTTTCTACAAAACACTTTAATATTTAAAGCGTTCATCTGTTGTCGTGTAGAATATCGAGAAAAAAAAACGGCAAACAAATCACGTTTCTCGTATAGCCTATCAATCATATCTTTCTTGTAGAGCCCCCTAAAATATTTAGCATGTTTTTATTTCGTTATTCACTTTCTAAAGTGATTAAATATCTGGGTATTTTTTTTATATTTCAAGCGTCTCTACCTTTTGCTGTGATTAATATCGAGCAAAAAACGTCAATTTATTTGGCAGCCCACTCTGCGTCGCTCGGTCCATGGTAGCAGGTGTCGCCAGGTCCGACTATGACTGTTTGACTGCATCTAATTCTCAGAAAGTAACTGTCATTCTTATTGAAAATCATCAAGATAAAGATCCGCCGGCCACTTTACAGTTTCGCCTAGTATGGGCTCATGGCTAAACAAAGCCAGCACAGAAAATTGAACTTCCCCCAATGTTTGAATGTTTAATTGGTGCATATTGTTACCTGCTTTCTGCAATTTTGGCATGTACTCGTAAATAAATGAAGTGAATTGAATTCAAATATGCCTTTAAAAACCTATTTAGAGGCTAAAAATTTCACCCATGCCGGGATTCGAACCCGCAACCTCTGGCTATCTGTGCCAGCGCTCTACCAATTGAGCCAATGGGCGACTCACGGCATCAGTGAAATTTCGAACCTCTTTACACTATTCTCTGTATTACGTACAGGCAGCGACATCTGACTTAAGCAAATTGCATTACTTACAGCCCCGACTAACTGCAAAGTAGGTAGTCGGGGCTGTAAGTATAGGATCACTTTGTTGTCCGTCCGTCTGTCTGTCTGTCGAGACTCTTTATCGTGGAAATGCGGTGTACAGTTCATTGAATTCCCGTCGCCCATTAGCTCAGTTGGGAGAGCGCTGGCACGGATAGCCAGAGGTTGCAGGTTCGAATCCCGGCATGGGTGAAATTTTAGCCTCTAAATAGGTTTTTAAATTTGTTCCTTAGCATGGGTTAGTGCATTAAAAATAAAAATAGTATAAGGGCAGTTCCGGCGAAAGTTGTACATTGAAGTTTTTAGGATGTCCTGGAGTTAATTTTTTTTTTGTGAAACCAATGTATAAATATCGTTTAATTCACCTATTACAAAATATTTCCGAATGACTGGGCTACTAGGCAAAATAATAACAAATGAAGACATTATTTCAAAAACTATTATTATTTCTAAACCTATTTAGAGGCTAAAAATTTCACCCATGCCGGGATTCGAACCCGCAACCTCTGGCTATCCGTACCAGCGCTCTACCAATTGAGCCAATGGGCGACTCACGGCATCAGTGAAATTTCGAACCTCTTTACAATATTCTCTGTATTACGTACAGGCAGCGACATCTGACTTAAGCAAATTGCATTACTTACAGCCCCGACCACCTACTTTGCAGTTAGGTTTAACATCGGAACGATATTACTGTACCCACATGATTATAAACACTATTTTTATTTTTAATGCACTAACCCGTGCTAAGGAACAAATTTAAAAACCTATTTAGAGGCTAAAAATTTCACCCATGCCGGGATTCGAACCCGCAACCTCTGGCTATCCGTACCAGCGCTCTACCAATTGAGCCAATGGGCGACTCACGGCATCAGTGAAATTTCGAACCTCTTTACAATATTCTCTGTATTACGTACAGGCAGCGACATCTGATTTAAGCAAATTGCATTACTTACAGCCCCGACCACCTACTTTGCAGTTAGGTTTAACATCGGAACGATATCACTGTACCCACATGATTATAAACACTATTTTTATTTTTCATGCACTAACCCGTGCTAAGGAACAAATTTAAAAACCTATTTAGAGGCTAAAAATTTCACTCATGCCGGGATTCGAACCCGCAACCTCTGGCTATCCGTACCAGCGCTCTACCAATTGAGCCAATGGGCGACTCACGGCATCAGTGAAATTTCGAACCTCTTTACAATATTCTCTGTATTACGTACAGGCAGCGACATCTGACTTAAGCAAATTGCATTACTTACAGCCCCGACCACCTACTTTGCAGTTAGGTTTAACATCGGAACGATATCACTGTACCCACATGATTATAAACACTATTTTTATTTTTAATGCACTAACTCGTGCTAAGGAACAAATTTAAAAACCTATTTAGAGGCTAAAAATTTCACCCATGCCGGGATTCGAACCCGTAACCTCTGGCTATCCGTACCAGCGCTCTACCAATTGAGCCAATGGGCGACTCACGGCATCAGTGAAATTTCGAACCTCTTTACAATATTCTCTGTATTACGTACAGGCAGCGACGTCTGACTTAAGCAAATTGCATTACTTACAGCCCCGACCACCTACTTTGCAGTTAGGTTTAACATCGGAACGATATCACTGTACCCACATGATTATAAACACTATTTTTATTTTTAATGCACTAACCCGTGCTAAGGAACAAATTCAAAAACCTATTTAGAGGCTAAAAATTTCACCCATGCCGGGATTCGAACCCGCAACCTCTGGCTATCCGTACCAGCGCTCTACCAATTGAGCCAATGGGCGACTCACGGCATCAGTGAAATTTCGAACCTCTTTACAATATTCTCTGTATTACGTACAGGCAGCGACATCTGACTTAAGCAAATTGCATTACTTACAGCCCCGACCACCTACTTTGCAGTTAGGTTTAACATCGGAACGATATCACTGTACCCACATGATTATAAACACTATTTTTATTTTTAATGCACTAACTCGTGCTAAGGAACAAATTTAAAAACCTATTTAGAGGCTAAAAATTTCACCCATGCCGGGATTCGAACCCGTAACCTCTGGCTATCCGTACCAGCGCTCTACCAATTGAGCCAATGGGCGACTCACGGCATCAGTGAAATTTCGAACCTCTTTACAATATTCTCTGTATTACGTACAGGCAGCGACGTCTGACTTAAGCAAATTGCATTACTTACAGCCCCGACCACCAACTTTGCAGTTAGGTTTAACATCGGAACGATATCACTGTACCCACATGATTATAAACACTATTTTTATTTTTAATGCACTAACCCGTGCTAAGGAACAAATTTAAAAACCTATTTAGAGGCTAAAAATTTCACCCATGCCGGGATTCGAACCCGCAACCTCTGGCTATCCGTACCAGCGCTCTACCAATTGAGCCAATGGGCGACTCACGGCATCAGTGAAATTTCGAACCTCTTTACAATATTATCTGTATTACGTACAGGCAGCGACATCTGACTTAAGCAAATTGCATTACTTACAGCCCCGACCACCTACTTTGCAGTTAGGTTTAACATCGGAACGATTTCACTGTACCCACATGATTATAAACACTATTTTTATTTTTAATGCACTAACCCGTGCTAAGGAACAAATTTAAAAACCTATTTAGAGGCTTTTTAAATTTGTTCCTTAGCACGGGTTAGTGCATTAAAAATAAAAATAGTGTTTATAATCATGTGGGTACAGTGATATCGTTCCGATGTTAAACCTAACTGCAAAGTAGGTGGTCGGGGCTGTAAGTAATGCAATTTGCTTAAGTCAGATGTCGCTGCCTGTACGTAATACAGAGAATATTGTAAAGATGTTCGAAATTTCACTGATGCCGTGAGTCGCCCATTGGCTCAATTGGTAGAGCGCTGGTACAGATAGCCAGAGGTTGCGGGTTCGAATCCCGGCATGGGTGAAATTTTTAGCCTCTAAATAGGTTTTTAAATTTGTTCCTTAGCACGGGTTAGTGCATTAAAAATAAAAATAGTGTTTATAATTATTATTATTTCACTTTTAAAAGTGGCCAAACTTCGTTTCCATACTGTCCCTAAAATTTTTCTTCGTATTTAGCATGTCGTAGTACATTATTTTTGCTCTATGGCCTATAATGTGAGGATTTATTATTAATAATTTAGTTATGCGCCATCTTAAAATTAATAAATATGGAAATATAGTAGATAATCTATATTTTTAATTGATTTAAATAGTTTGTCCTGACTTTTGCGCTCATCCTGACATGTCAAGGCCGTTACGGTGATTTTACTGGGTTTGCGTGGAATTTTCGCTTAATTTCGGGGATTTTTCATAAGGAACGGCAACACTTTGGTCACAGATAACTAAACTCTGTCCACCATTTTGTAACCAAGTGGTGGACGATACTTTGTCAGCAGCAGTCAATCTAAGGTGAGTTTTTCTGTTTTTTGTCCACACTGTTACCCCAATTTTGCAAAAGGGTTTTAGGCTGCATCTCGTGTGATTATTGTGAGGAAATCTTTATTTTGTCTTGTTTATGTTCTTAAAACAATAATTTATTTGAGTCCTTGTTGGAATAAATAATCGAATGAAGTTTTTACTCAGCCCCCATCGCGTTACGTCAGGAACGTTACGATTTTGCGTATAACGTATAGCCTGACGCATAATCGTAACGGTTCTGACGGCATAAAGTTGAAGACACATACACAAATTGTAATGTACGTAAGAAGTGCTCTTTCTTTTTAGTGAGTGAGGCACTTGCAGCGCAGTTATACAGAAAAATATAATTTCCTAAAACATATCCGCTGCATAGTGGCTCAGATCCGAAAACTTATTGACTACAGTAAAATGTAGGAATATCAATCATTTTTGTGTATGGATGACAAATTATTAGCCTCACAAAGTTCGTTATGAAAAATCTGCATTAAAAAAGTATTTCGTAAGAAGAAAATAACAATAAATAACAATTTTCTTGTTTTATTTAACTTTGTGGTGATAGCACTAATAGTACTAGGTATTGCCTGCCAAAATCCTTATGCATCCACTTACAGCGCAAATTAGATTTCTCTATGTAAACATTTTTAAATTGTTTTTTCAAAACATTTTTTTCTTATCGGCTTGAACCCACTGTATGCCGCCATAATATGTGAAAACTCACTAAGATACAATTTTATTTTAGGTTTTAAAATGCCTCTCAGCGCTGCAGAGCGGATGAGAAATTACAGAGCCCGTCTCAAAAACAATCCAGAAAATTGCGAAAATGAAAGTTGTGAAAGAAAGTGTTTGATAGTAACTTAGTTATTTAAGTACATTTTTCGTATGGCTTGTATATAACTATTATAAAGTTTTAAGAATTTACCATTGTTACACATCAGAGTACAAACTATTTTTTCTCAGTGTGATCTCAACTTAAGCTTGTCAGTCTGTTACGTAATTGTCAGGGTCAGTAATTGTCCCGTAAGAATTTAGATAAAAAATATATATTTTCAAGTTTTTTGTTACCCAAGCGACTAAAACTTATGTTTTATGTCTACTTTTTAATGAATGCTACCTTGTGACCTGTGATTATATCCCAAGTAGAGCTAGTTGTAGTAAAAAAATGTTAAAGTTTAACAAGATTTTACTCAAAACGTAACATAGATTGCTTTTTGTGGTCTATTTATTGAGTTATTAATGCCACGGCGAACTTTTCTTTTGTAATTTGTTTCTAATTTCAATCTTTATAAAAAACATGTCAGTTGAATTGGGTTATATTACTGAATTACATTAAGATTTTATAGTAACGGCTTGACCGTCAGGTTTTCGCCCGTCACCCAAAAGATTTGATTTATTGAACTTAAATAACCAATAAATTGAAAACTAATACAATACAGTTAACATCAAACATATTTATGGACTATCTACATTCAAAAATAGGAAATTCTTTACATTTAATTTTATCCTAACGTTCCAATAAATTGTACAACTTTCGGCGGAACTGCCCATCAAATATGCCTGTTAGGTCGAATGGTATCACGTCTAACTACCATGTCGGAGGTCGTGGGCGATTCCCACTGCGGCCCGCCATACTTAAACTTGTACAAACTGCATTAGTTTAAATTTTTTATGTTCCTGTTGCCTTGCCTGGTTACCATACCACAGGGTGTCCTTAGTCCCTAGTTCGGGACCAGGGAGCCCATTCTCACCTCATTAGCAAATAAGTTTAGCAAACTCCTCTAAGGCTTATGACTTGGAATTCTATGTAGAAAGTCGACCGACAGGCAAAATCTTTCTGAACACCATGGTAGATTGAATTCGAATGACAAAATAAATGTCTAATGACTCTGTTGAGTTATTTTATCTTATCTTATTTTTATGGGACAAATGTCCAAGCCTTCGAAAATTTTGCGTCTACGCTTTCAATTCGCATGGGCGAGAATCGGCCAGGCCCTAGAGTCTAATACTTACATAGTTTTTCAATAGAATGAAATAACGACGACAATGGTTTTTAAAAACCTATTTAAAGG
This sequence comes from Yponomeuta sedellus, assembly GCA_934045075.1. Classification (NCBI taxonomy): domain Eukaryota; kingdom Metazoa; phylum Arthropoda; class Insecta; order Lepidoptera; family Yponomeutidae; genus Yponomeuta; species Yponomeuta sedellus. The sequence continues at coordinate 23,849,276 of OW203724.1, forward strand.
CTAAAAATTCCACCCATGATTATATTATTTTTAATGCACTAACCCGTGCTAAGGACAATTTTAAAAAGCACGGGTAGCCTGCGGTCGCGGGTTTGAATCCCGGCATGTGTGGAATTTTTATCCCGTTAATAGGTTTTTTTAAAATTCCACCCATGCCGGGTTTCGAACCCGCGACCTCTGGCTATCCGTGCCAGCGCTCTTTCTAACTGAGCTAATGGGCGAACCTCTTTACAATATTCTCTGAATTACGTTTAGCCTCTAAATAGGTTTTTAAAAATTGTCCTAGGCACGGGTTAGTGCATAAAAAGAATATAACCACAATGGTTGTTATTTGCCTCAATTTGGTAGTCTACAAAGCAATAGCATTAAATCGTCATTCGAGTGGTATAGCCTGCGCAAATTAAATAAGACTTCTCTCGCGAAGAAGATTGAATCGCGAGAGGCGCCGAGTTAAGTAGCACGGGTTATACCATACGATTGGTTACTAGACTACCGATAGTGTGAATAAAACGACCATTGCCTGTCTTTTTCTTCTTCTTCAGGCTATATTAGTCCACTGCTGGACATAGCCCTCCCCTAATGAGCGCCATAGCACAAGGTTGTGCCATCATTGGGGGGTAATGCCCATAATCCCCACGCGGGGCATGCGGGTTGGGGATCGCAGTTTGGTGGAATTGTACAGCAGGGGGCGTTGCTGACCACTCCCCGGTTTATGTCCTTTAATCGCCTTTTACGACACCCGCGGGAAGAATTTGGGTTGGTGCTATTCTCTAGGCCGACACCATACATTACCGGTCTAATATGACTTCAACAATTATGCATTTTAGAGGCTCACCTCGCAGGACAAGTGATTGTATTGTAAGTTATGTATTGCTGTGCAGGCGTCTAAGCTCTCGCAGTGACTTCTGACCTTTACTTATAACACGATAAGGGTGAGAGGTCAATTTAGAATGGTCGACGGTTGTGACGTCAACCTTGCTCTTTGTAGTAACATTTGAGAACAAGTACCACTTGGATACCACTTAGGGACGGAGTTCACATATTGGAATCGGTTGAAGTAGAAATTGAAAAGGTATACTTCATCGCATTAAGTTTTTGTCTGCATTTTAACAAACCTTAAGTGAGTAAAACAATTGACTCGAAAGCGGGTTCCAGGTTCGATTCCCAGTGTGGACATGTACCTGTGACTTTGTTCATTTTCAAATTACATACCTACATCTGACTTACTTCATATCAAGCCTTTGTATGTCCCCACTGCTGGGGCGTGGGTCTCTTCCAGCAGTACGGCAGCTTACAAGGGTTGATATCGACAAAGCCATTCAATTATTTTCTAGGGAAGAAAATAATTGAATGGCTTCACACATTATAAATAGGAATGTTTCTTCTTCTTCTTCTTCAGGCTATATTAGTCCACTGCTGGACATAGCCCTCCATTAATAAGCGTCACAGCGCCCTGTCTTCAGCTTGCCGCAGCCAGAATCTGCCTGCAGCATAGGAACGATTATTTTCTCATAACGAGAACTGTTCTAGTATAACCCACTCTAAGCTAGACGTATACTTGTATACGTCACAGAATAAATAAAACACGCGGGTCACTCAGCAACAACCGCAGAAGGCGTGTTGACATAAGTACTCGTTTTGTTTTATTTGTATTTGCTCAGTTCTACCTAAAGTTTAGACAAGAACAGCTATTGTGCATACCTGATTGGTAAATTGTACGCCTCAGTCTGAATTCGTTCAGAATAAGTGAAGGAGCTTTGTTAGGACCACGGCAAATGGCAAACTCTGGTCTCTGCTTACCCCTTCGGGATATAGGGGTAAATGTTATGTATGTTCGAAAACGGAGTTTAATTAATTTATTGATACTTTTATTGTACTTCCATACAATGTCTTGTGAACAGTCTTCGTGTTATGTCCTAGTTTTTTCGCAGTGATCTGTATTTTAGGATGCAATAAAATACAGATCTCTGACCTAGTTTAGGACCCAGTCTGTCTTTTGTACCATATTGTACATCTTTATACAACGCGTCGCGTCTTTGCCGTGACCCCGTTAACCGCCCCTTCAGTGTGTCGCATAGCAAAAACGTTGCGTAATCAAAACTTGTGTAATTGACAACATTTAAAGGAGATTGACCATTTTTGTATGAACGTTGGACCAAGTGCTGCCCAACATTGAAACATAGTACATAATGTTCCTTAGACTAATACCAGACTGTAACCCAAAGCGCTTTAGAATCTATCCGAGGAGTACTGAGAAAAAAAATATTTTTCATAGGATTTACATTGACGAAAAATCATAACCAACAGCTGTTTTTTTGAAATAAAACACGGTATATTGTGAACAATGGATTATTTATTACTATTATAACACTTGCTAAGGATGGTGCTATAATAAATCAATCATTTATTCGTCACATGATCATGATGTAAACATTAATGATACCTAATCAATCATCCTCATCGTCATCTATAATTATTGAATCTAAAAATAAAGCAGGCCGCCTTACAACGTCTTCGTGCCTAGCCCACCCCAAAAACCAAACTAGGCAAACAACGTGAGCACAACTGCCGATCGTTCCGAGCAGGTATAGAGTAACAGGTATTCTCACTCACCGTGCGCGAAAGAGACGGACACATACACATCTGAATATTAGGAAGCGAGACTTTTAATTTCTCTCAAATCTCGCTGTGATTTTGTACCGTACCATTCGATCAACTTGTCTTGGAATTGAAAAAAGAGACAGCGCTATACAAAGCTGTCAACATACAAAAAACTTGCTTCGAGCGATACTTGCGAAGTCGGGACCTGACTAGAGGAAGAATAAGATAATAATATTAAACAACAACGTAAATATTATAAAAAAATGAAATATCAAAAGTTAAAGTGCTACAAAAACCATAAGATATATTATTAGGTACTACACAACCTCGTGGATGTTTTTTTTTTAATTATTTTTCTTAAATACCCTTTTATGTAAGGTAAAATAAAAAATTACTCCCACGCCTGGGCAGCAGTTGGTCCAAAATGGTCAATCTCCTTTTTAGCATACATATTTTACTGTCTTACAGGAAACTAGATACGAAATAAAACGACCCGTATTTTTTTATTTTCGGAAATTCGATGATTTTCATTCATATAATTTGTGTTTGAATTTCTCTTATCCTAAAAGGACGTTACCTCTTAAATGACGTCACACATACGGCTTAATAATACTAACACCCCTTGCCGCCTTTTTAAAAACCATTGTAATTAAGGAAAGAAAAAGTAATTTCTCCAACATGACATTTGAATGAAATCGAAAATGACATCTGTCATATCATTTTTTATATTAGGCAACGGTACCTACCTCCTCATTCCACCGTATGTGTGACGTCATCACACAATTTTTGGTTTTTATTTATTTTCTCTAAAATTAAGCAATGGTAATAACAATTCTTAATATTTTTTTCGTTATCAAGATAGCAAAATTACGAAACGGTAATTTTAGTTTTGCGCGTTGTAAAATATGAAATGTCAATTGCGCTAGTTCGATTAATTTAATTTAAACTTCATTCTATGTTGTCAAAAGACACTTTTATTTATATATAACTGACAAAAACTTAACTGCAGGTTTTCTAAAGGCATTCGAATGGTGGCGTGGTGTTCGGGGAATCTATCGCCCTTCAAATTGTTGAGACTGACGATGGCTGACCACTGCGTTATGCTCGTGAACGAATGCTGTTCGTGTGTCTGGCCGCAGCACTTATGTTTTCCCTGCTATTGTGAGACATTTGACTAATGCTTTGGCATTTTGGGTTGTTAATGGCAATCACGAAATCTTATTAAGTTTACGTATAGGTGACGATTGATGTATTTGCTTTAAGGTAACTTGAGAAAAGATGGTCAGAGTGGAGATTTTTTCCGCTGCCTTTTTCTCCACTTGCATTTTCATTGTACATTGACATGAAATGAAATGGTTTTATTCAAAGTAGCGCAGATACTGCGGCTTAATGAACGTTACAAGTCAAAATAGGTGTGCATTTCAAAATCTATATCATTTTGGAGAAAAAATGGACAAAAAACTCCAGACTTAGTCTTTTCAAATTCCTTAATTAACAGAGCTCACACAAATTTTACAAAAATCATGCATTTTATATGCTTGAATTCCAGACATCATTGTAATCTAAATAATCCTTAATATTATAGTGGCTCTTTTATTCAAACATTTTCCAAACTTAATATATCTTCAGGGATTTTATTGTAGAACCTTTTCAGCAAACAGAATGAAAATTCTTTACGTTGGAATAAATTTATTTGATTGATTGATATCTACCTATATAGATACAGATTTTAAAGGTAATGTGCTTAGCACCGCCAAAGGTAAAGCAGCTGTTCTTACTAAAGGCTTGCGGCCTGCGTATATTTGTACACTTATCCCAGCCTTGCCAGAACGTGTCAATTAGCCGGGAAAGAAGGGGAAGCTCCACTGAATTATTAAAAAGCAAGGCTGAATACAGCCTCGGGGATCTTGTATACAGGCGACAACTACTCAACGCTTACACTGTGAAGGAAAACGTCGTGAGGAAACCTGACTGTCTGATGTGTTCACATACCTAATAACTTGTAACGGTGCAAACCACTTTACACCATTTTTATTTATTTTTCTATCTATCACTTTCAAATATTTAAAATTACGTCACACATTTTTCGATTTCCCTCATTTTTCATCATTACCACCTCACGATCTGACTATTTTACCTGTTTATCCGTTTTTATCCAGTTTTTCTATATTATTATAAAATAAACAGTACAAATACAGCAACAGTTGAAGTCAATCCAGTTTTATTATTTATAAAAGTTTAACAACACGATAAACTTAACATAAAATAAGCGCGTAATTGCCATAAGATAAATTATAACTATGTTAATATTAATTAAGTAGTGCTGTGGGTTCTGAAAATAAATAAAATAAAAACTTGAAATGGCCAATCCACGGTGGCCATGCGCGGTTATTAAGACCATAATTATTCTCTCTCTCTCTCTGAGAGAAGGCTCTGCTGTTGGCTGCAAAGTCGCCGGTCGTTGACTGTCGTCCTCGTCGTCGTCGTCAGGCTATACTAGTCCACTGCTGGATATAGCCCTCCCTAAAGAGCGCCACGTTGTATTATCATAGGGGTAATACCCATAACCCCCACGCTGGGCATGCGGGTTGGGGATCGCAGTTCGGTGGAATTGTACTGCAGGGGGCGCTGCTGCCCACCCCCCGGTTTGTGTCCCTTAGTCGCCTTTTACGACACCCGCGGGAAGAATTGAGTTGGTGCTATTCTCTAGGCCGGCACCACACAGCAATTATTATTATCGCAAGTATTAAATTAAAGAATTAAAAATATGGCAGCTTAAGTAGAAAGAAAGGAATAAAATTGTAATTACGTTTTCATCAAACTCATCAACGTCATCTTTATCATGTTCCCGAAACGTCGGGAATTAAGATAATTACGTTTTACCTAATAGATAATGGTATTAGACCGTTTAATAACTATATTAACACTATAAACACCGTAGGTATGCCCAAGTATTTTCATTAAATGATGGATAGTTAAACTATAAGTAGAATTATAATTTATAAAAACTAATTGTGGAAAAGTGAGACGGTTATATCAACTACCCGTCTCACTTTTCCTTCAGCAACTCTCCATCGTGGGTTGCCTGGAAGAAATTGCTCTAAGGAATAAGGCCGCCAATTGTACTGTATCTTTGTAATTATGTTTTGTTTGTTTTTTCCTGGTGTACAATATAGAATATTCTTAGCTTATTCTTAGCTTTTAATTTCATCAAATTCACTATTACTAATATTCTTACGTTTTCATCAAATTCACTCTCCGTGCCAGGTCCACGGCAATTCTACCAAGCAGTGGTGTAATAGTTGCCACCTTAAATTGAACCTTATCAATTAGAAGTAAAGTTCAAAACCATTGAAAAATATCTGCTACCTCTGCCCGTTCAAGGGTTAAAGAAACCTATTTAAATGATTGCGTAAATCAAGGCATCTTTATTGTTTTACTAGCAGAACAATCCAAATAACTTTTCCAGCTCACTGAGCATACAATTTCATTTTCCAGCCAAAAATAAATGATCATCAAATATCAAAGGGCGAAACAAACAAATATTTACATTCGAATACCCAACTCTTCGATTACAAAGAAATATATCGACTAAATGCATTTCATTTTACCTTGAATATATTTATTCATTGTAGTGCTCGTAGGAGACCGGGCTGCCTGAGTAATCTTAAAAACAGTCACCACCAGTCAACCGCAGTCAACTTATGACTACATCAATAAGTACTATTAAGTGCCACCATATTATTAGTTCGCTCGTAGCCCCGGCTGCCCGAGTGATCTTAAACGATCACGAAGGTTAACCAACACAGTGTGCGTTCAGTACATGGATGGGTAAACCGTCTATGACTGACGCTAGTGGCATTTTTCCGTTGGGTTACGTGCTTCGCAAGGCACGTTAAGCAATTGGTGCCGGCTACCGTCCATAGAAATCCAAGTCAGATGCCTTGGAGCGGCTTGAAAACTTATGACAGTGACCAGCCACTAGTCTTGCTAGCCTCCGCCAATCCGGACTTGGCCCCCGCGTTGATAGCCTATAACTTCTTCAGGGAAAAGACCCGTGCCCCGCGGTGGGTACATAATAATGGGTTGATGACGATTATGATTCATTGTATTGAATTGCATTTTACATACATTGGCGAACACAGACCGGACGCCCTCCCCCAGATGGTCTGCCGACCGGGTTACGGTGACGGGGAGTCGCTAGATGCAGACGGCACGATACGGTGAAGCTTGGAAAACCATGAGGGGGGCCTATGTCCGAAGTTATGAAGCGTGGCCTAGCCGAACCAAGCGATTGGAATCAATCACGGCTGTCATGTAATGGCAGTCGCTAAGCCATGTCAGAGGCCTTATGAACGACATGATAACTTCTGACAGTAACGCCCACCACTGTCTTACAATCCTCCACCAACCCGGACTTGGCGCCCGTGGTGGAGTATGGCCTAACCTTTCTGCGATGTAGGAAGAAACCCGTGCCCTAGCAGTGGGTACATACAAGGGTTGATATCGATCGGCATACATTAAACGCCTGTATTCCGGAGTGGTAAGCCAGGGTTTGGTCACTTACCACGATTCCCTGACAGACATTTTTAGTTTCATCAACATTCATTAGCCGTTGCATGCACGCACACTGAAGAAGATGATTTAGAAGAAGGAATAAAGACATTGTTTAACACCATCAAGCCATGCCAATATAAAAAGTGATTAGTAACGATTAGATTAGTAATTAGTGATCTAGTGTGAGTGAAGATACTACTGGACGCTGTATAAATCATCTCATTAAGTAGATGCAAAAAGGCCAATATTATATTATAGTAACGAGCAAAAAAATTAAAGAAGAAAAATACTAGTATATACCGCATTTCTATGGATATCTGATACGATATTGAGTCCCATCATAGCCCAGTCCATGTTGTGTGGTTTCGGCCTAGAGAATAGCACCAACCCAATTTCTTCCCGCGGTTATCGTAAAAGGCGACTAAGGGAAACAAACCGGGGGATGGGCAGCAGCGCCCTCTGCAGTACAATTCCACCAAACTGCGATCCCCAACCCGCATGCCCAGCGTGGGGATTATGGGCATTACGCCCCAATGATGGCACAACCTTGTGCTATGGCGCTCATTAGTGGAGGGCTATGTCCAGCAGTGGACTAATATAGCCTGAAGAAGAAGAAGATATTCCAGTCCAGTAGATATTTGGTTTTGGCATACAGCTGTATTCGTGAAAAGTTAGGTAATAAAGGCGCAGATCCCAAACTAGGATATCCTATACTATGGTAACCAAGTAAGGACGTCACAAACATGGAAATACACTCAGTACGAAAACCGGCGAAGATTGGCGAAAACCGAAGCCTTCTAGAGCCCGAGGTATATTCTAAAAGCTAACATACTATACGTATGTACTCTTTCTAAGGACCACAACAGCACGCAATCGTGACGTCGTCTAGCGGAGTCATTAATAAAGTGTTAATGACAGAACCGGCGAGAGTAAATACGGGCTTCGCCTGGGAAAAATACACGCGGCGCCGACCACACAAACTATGAACCTAACACACGCATCTCGCCTAATCCAAAACTCCAAACTTACACTTTTCAAAGTGCTTAATTAACAAAGTTTGACAAAGTTCATATTTTACATCGCCTAAAACTGACAATACGGTTTCTTAATTTTGCTATCCTGATAACGAATATTTAGAAGTTTTATTATTGCTTAGATTAAGAGAAAATAAATAAAAACCAAAAATTGTGTGATGACGTCACACATACGGTTACCTAGTATTAAAAATGTTATGACAGATGTATCATTTTGGTACCAAACAAAACAAAATAATTGACAAGAGAAATGTCATAAGGAAATGAAGCAGCAGACTCTTTTGCTAAGGATGCCATTGAGATTGGGTCAGATTCTCAATTTATTTTTTCCCATGATCTTTGTTCCACTGCTAAACCCAGACTGCGGAGTAGTTGGGATGAGCTGTGGAGCATTTCGAAGAATATTAAGGGTAAACATTATGGTGACATCCAACCTATGATTCCGGTTAGACCTTGGTTCTTCAAATTCCGTCTGGCTAATAAAAGAACCACTTCAACTATTTGTCGCTTGCGCCTTAATCACATTTGCTCCCCGGTTTTCTTAGCTAAAATTCGTGTCAGAGACAGTTCTGTCTGCGAGTGTGGTCTTGAGGATGGTACCCCGGATCATATTTTCTTCAACTGCCCAAATTTGTCCTGTTCTCTTTATGAACTTCTGCCCCCTTATGTCCAAAGACCGGCTACATTTAAATCTGTCCTGAAATATGTTAATACCCCCTTTGTCAAAACCCTAGCTTCAATTATTTGTTGTAACAAGATTAAACTGTAAAGCGTCTGCTATATTTTACTAATATTCTAACCCTGGTGAAAGTATTATGTGTGACGTCCTTTGGGTTTTAGGTTCCCCATTGGACACGCGATGGAATCCAGTTTATGAAAGGATTGTTTAAACCGACCAAAGTCGAAGTGTCACTCCCATGACTGACTCGTCATTGGCAGAAATAGTCGTCCAATTAGGACCGATTTGAGTTGCCATTAACTAAAACAAAAAAAAAAAGAGAAATGTCATTGATAAACGTCAATCAACAATAGTTTTTAAAAAATTGGCAAAGGTGTTAGTATTATTAAGGCGTATGTGTGACGTCATTTGGCGTTTACGTTCTTTTTAAAATAAGACGAAATTCAAACAGAAAATTATGAATGAAAATCATCGAATTTTCGGAAAATATAAAAATATGTGTCATTTTATTTTGTATCTAGTTTCCTATAGGACAATAAAATACGTATGATAAATTTAAAAACCTATTTAGAGGCTGCAAATTTCACCCATGCCGGGATTCAAACCCGCAACCTCTGGCTATCCGTGCCAGATAGCACGGATAGCCAGAGGTTGCGGGTTCGAATCCCGGCATGGGTGAAATTTTTAGCCTCTAAATAGGTTTTTAAATTTGTCCTTAGCACAGGTTAGTGCATTAAAAATAAAAATAGTATAACGTGTGATAAAATTTAGAAGTAGTATCTAAACGTTATTAAGGCACTGATGTAAAATAAATAGTTATTTAATTTTTCATTTTAATCAAGTTAACAGTTTAAGCAGTATCACGCACTTGTACTTTCCACGATACATCACGCGCTGAGCCCAAAGAAATAAGATCCTTTCGAGAGAACACCTTTCTGTCTTGCTTCCGCACCAAATTGACCTTTATATCTTATTTTTAAAGTCGTTTATCCGTTTGAGGCAGCTTAATGGCTCGTGAGGTATTCGATTATGCGTGGGGAAAGGCTTTTTCAGTGCAAATTCAACAATTTGTTACGTTGATAAAACGTAATATGTATCGACCCAGTCGCCTTGTACGAGATCTAAATTCGACCTCTTTCTTTCTTCTTCTCATCGCTCTGAATGAATGATAACAACCCCTATATGTCCCCACTGCTGGGTCACGCGTCTCCTCCAGCATCGCAGAAAGGGTAAGCTATACTCCACCACGGGGGCCAAGTCCGGGTAGGTAGAGCATCGTAAGACAGTGGCGGGGCTTAGTATCAGAAGTCATCAAGCCGCCAATAAGGCCTTTGGCATGGCTTAGCGACTGCCATTACATGACAGTCGACACCGTCTGCTTAACGTGCCTTGCAAAGCACGGGAGCGCTTGGATAAATAAATGCCACTAGCAGTAGTCACGAATGGTCATCCATCCAGCACCTAACCGCGCCTGTTGTTCCTTAACCCTAGTGATTGATTCTAATCACTTGGTTCGACGCACTATCTCTCTCTATTATATATATATAAAGCTAATTTTAATAATTTTATTTCAACGTAAAGAATTTACATTCTGTTTGCTGAATGTCATTGTACAATGTAAAATGTAAGCCGCCGCCTTCGGGCCGTATTGTAGTGGAGAAAAAGGCAGCGGAAAAAGAAACTCCACTCTGACCATCTTTTCTCAAATCATCTTAAAACCAAATACATCAGTTGCCATATGTAAACCTAATAAGATTTCATGATTGCCATTAACAACCCTAAATGCCAAAGCATTAGTCAAATGTCTCATAATAATAGGGGAAAACATAAAAATAGATGCGGCCAGACACACGAACAGCACTCGTTCACGAGCACGACCCGAGTCGACTGTCAATCTCCTTTTTATGGTTCCGCACCTCAAAAGAAAAAAACGGAACCCTTATCACTTTGTTGTCCGTCCGTCTGTCTGTCTGTCTGTCTGTCGAGACTCTTTATCGTGGAAATGCGGTGTACAGTTCATTGAATTCTCGTCGCCCATTAGCTCAGATGGGAGAGCGCTGGCACGGTTAGCCAGAGGTTGCGGGTGCGAGTCCCGGCATGGGTGGAATTTTTAGCCTCTAAATAGGATTTTTAAATTGTTCTTAATACAGGTTGCTGCATTAAAAAAAAACAAGTTGTGAAAAAATCAAACTTATAAGGCAACACAAAAAAGTTCCGGGCATTTATCGACATTCAAGAGAATTAAAATTTCTAGGATACTACCTGTTGACCTAAAACTATCAAGTTTTGCAATTAATACCGTGTTATACTACAAATACAGAAAAGATTACGAGCTTGAAAAGCTCGAACTTTTCTCGGACAAAATATTGTGGGTAACAAATAAGAAAAAAAAAATGGTTGACCAATTTGTTGACTACTTTAACTTTCATTACACATAAAATAAACTCGCGCCTGTATCCCAGAGGGATTGACAGAGCGAAGGAAATACCACTTGTCACGATCCTGACAGATCACTTTCGCTTCAGCAACGCTGATTAGTCATTGTATGCACGCGCGCCGTAGCCTTAGCTAAAACATCTCCTCTGTGGTTAAAGCATGACCAACTGCGTTGTCATTTACCAGTCCTTCCACCCACATTCGCTCGATATATTTGTTATGCCAATCTTTCTTCCTTCACCCTCTCCACATGTCTAAACCAACGCAACATTACTTTTTCAATTCTAGTCACTACATCCTCTTTCAGTAAGTTAAAACTTACCTACCTATCGTTACTACCTTAAGGTAAGTACATAATACAATTAATGGAAAATAAACATAATTATGTACTAGGGTTATAGCTATCCTGATGATGTCTCCTTACACCTTAGCACCATAAAATAAAAACCTATTTAGAGGCTACAATTTCCACCCATGCCGGGACTCGAACCCGCGACCTCTGGCTAACCGTGCCAGCGCTCTCCCAACTGAGCCAATCGCGACTCACCGGCATCAGTGAAATTTCGAACCTCTTTACATTACTCTCTGTACTACGTACAGGCAGCAACATCTGGCTGAAGTAATTTGCATCACTTGCAGCCCCCCCCCGAGTACCTTGCTGCCTGTACGTAGTATAGAGAGTATTGTAAAGAGGTTCGAAATTTCACTGATGCCGGTGAGGCGCCTAGTCGGAAGAGCGCCGGCACGGTTAGCCAGAGGCCGCGGGTTCGAGTCTCGGCATGGGTTGATTTTTGAGCCTCTAAATAGGTTTTTAAATTTGTCCTTAGCACGGTTTAGTGCATTAAAAAGAATATAACCTTAAAATAGACAATCGACAAAATAGGCAATAGCTCGTCATGATTAAGCCGTTTTAAAAAAAGGTTATGGCCTGAGATGGGACAGGGCAGAGTTTCAAGAAACTGCAATTCATATTTAAAAACCTTTTTAGAGGCTAAAAATTTCACCCATGCCGGGATTCGAACCACGGATAGCCAGAGGTTGCGGGTTCGAATCCCGGCATGGGTGACATTTTTAGCCTCTAAATAGGTTTTTTAAATTTGTTCCTTAGCACGGGTTAGTGCATTAAAAATAAAAATAGTATAATCATGTGGGTACAGTGATATCGTTCCGATGTTAAAACCTAACTGCAAAGTAGGTAGTCGGGGCTGTAAGTAATGCAATTTGCTTAAGTCAGATGTCGCTGCCTGTACGTAATAACAGAGAATAGTGTAAAGAGGTTCGAAATTTCACTGATGCCGTGAGTCGCCCATTGGCTCAATTGGTAGAGCGCTGGCACGGATAGCCAGAGGTTGCGGGTTCGAATCCCGGCATGGGTGAAATTTTTAGCCTCTGAATAGGTTTTTAAATTTGTTCCTTAGCACGGGTTAGTGCATTAAAAATAAAAATAGTATAATCTGCAATTCATAGTTTATTATGACAATTCAAAGTACTTTGGAAATCGACTTTGCAATGTACATCGAATCGTCATAGAATAAGAGGAAGAAAAACATTTATTTAACGCTACATAGTAAACCATGATTTGTATCTCTATGAAACAGGCCCCTGTAATAACCACACTAACAATAAACTATCCTCTCACTTAAGCCTCGGGTCTCCTCACGATATTTACCTTAACAGGCGAGGGCGTACAAACACTGCTTATTTTACTCCCAACAAGATTAAAAACTCGAGTCTCGCGGTAACGTCCCTCGTTTGATTCAAACAAATTGGAACAGACTAATTCATTTGTGTTTATGGAAATGCGAACGGGAAATTGAGGGAACGTGGTTTTAATATCAATTATAACAACTCGCGATATGCAGATTAATACATTTACATCATAATGGCGGGTGTATTATCTGTACCAGATGAATGTTTACAATAATAACTCTCACATAACACAATCAACCGTAGTGAAAGTGACAGTGACGGATTGAGTCCGTTTTGTACAGATCTACCCGATATCAGTGGGGATCGAACCTAGGAGCTCCGACATGGTACACGTGACCGCTAGAACAGCAAGGCAATGAAAAGTTACCCTGGGTGCAAATAATTAATTTATTTTTTATTTATTCATTTTAAGTTATGGTAACTAACAGCTATCATTACAGGATATCCTATTGCGATAGCTGAGTAATATAAATAATAGTTCGCAGACACATTGATTTCTAATAGAAAATTAAATTGAATCATAATCAAATAAATTAAACATGCTAAGCAAAATAAAAAAATAGATAAAAATACATTGAATTCCAATAAAATTTAAATTAAATCATAATCAGTTAAATGTCAATAATAATTAAAATAGAACATTCGATACAAATAATAATAAAAACAATTTAAAGGGATGTCAATAAACACACTTGACAATGGGTAAAATGGATGGAATCACGTAAGATAACTAATTAATATAAATAATAGCTCGTAGCCACATTGATTTCCAATAGCAAATGAAATTAAATCAAATCAAATACATCAAACATGAGAAGCAAAAATTAAGTATAGATAAAAATAAATTCAATTCCAATAAAATTTAAATTAAATCATAATGTCAATAAAAATTTAAGTAAAACATTCGATACAATTGCTAATTAAAAACAATATAAATGTATGTCAATAAAAGCTTTAAAATGGATGGAATCACTCATAAAAATTTGATTTACGCAAATTCAAGTTATAGCATAAAATAAAAAGCGCATTTTTTGTGAATTCATTCAGAGAGCAACAAAACAGGTCAGTACTTTCTGAGACACAGTTCAAAGTGCGAATAGCTCGGGTGAGAGGCGCGTCCCGCAGCAGGTTATTGCGCGCGCGCGGCACCGCCAGCAGATCGACGCGCCGTCTGCGCCACACATAGCGGTCTGGCACGGATAGGCTTACCATCTGCAGCACGCCTGGGTTGCACTGCACACCACGCAATAATTTAAGCACATAGGTAGCTAAGGCCAACTCCCTTCTCACTTCCAGAGTGCTTAGTGCGAGTTTGACAGATCCAATCGAATAACTTTACTACCGCGTTAATCGAGCATCGAGTAGTGAGTATGAGTAAGTTAACCGTTCGAACTGGCAAAACGCTGTCACAGTGCAACTCGCACTCGCGTTTATTCGTGTTTTGGCTGGTAAACGTGTTCACTTCTCAACGTAAACGATTACAACTCGTACTCAGCAATTTTAATTTCCTTACTTGTCGCTAGGTGGCGCTTCCTCGATGCCATAGAAATATGAGTTTACGTTAACGCTATCGAGTAGTTAAAAAACTCGCACTAAGTACTCAGCTGGTTATACCCACCATGCCTAATAAGAACAAAGTAGGATACATTAAAGGATAAAAAGGATAAACTCGGTACAATTTTAAGTAAATAAACCTCACAAACTTGTTTTGGATACGTTCCAGCATGAGCCTATATTTTTACCCGACTGCAGCGAAGCCCAAAAGGAGGGTAATGTGTTTAGTGCGTATGTATGTATGTATGTATGTATGTAAGTATGTCCGATTCTATGTTCCCTCATAACTCCTTAACCAATGGTCAGATTTTGTTAAACAAGGTGTCATTCGATTCGGCATCCTTGCGCGGGTGTCATAGGCTATATAAAATCATAATTATGCGATCAGAACCGTGACGAAAAATAAAATTCGTTAAGAAGCTTCGTTAAAGTACAGCTAGGAGCCACTAGATGGCGCTGTTATATTTAGTTTATTGAATTCGAATACTAATTTTATTGAACTACCCCTAACAGGTGTGAAATATTTAAAACAGAATTTTGCGGATGACGTAGGTTACATAAAATCAGCATTAATAGAGAACCAACGGAACAAAAAATAAAATTTACTTCTAAGCAATTAAAGTACCACTTTTAGCCACTTGATGGCGCAGCTATATTTTATTTATTCTAATACATGTGTATACATAATTTCGGCTTTGGTCTACATGTAAACAAACCATTTATAGAATCGGTACAAATGCGGAAAGAAATAATTCCTATAAAGTGGTTTGATCCTTCTAGATCATTCATTTAATTAAAAAATATAATTTTGTTTAACTACGCCTAACACGTGCAAAGTATTTAAAAGAGAATTATGCCGGTGTCGTTAATACATTAAATCAGCATTAATAGAGAACAAACGCAACACAAATAATATTCACTTCTAAGTAATTAAAGTACTGTAGCATTAGTTCCTCTACCCAACCACAGATGGCGCTGTTTGTGTTCTAAATTGCGGTATGGTTTTGTCCGAAGGCCCTACATAATATTAAACAAAATTGGATAGTATTTGAGCGCTTGCGAATCACTTCGACCAATACTGACTGTCCACTAATAATTGGCACGACTAGTGACGTAGGTAATATACCTCGCTTTGCGCTGTGGTGCGAGTAGTACAGTTACTAATCCGTAATCCTTAGTAAGTTTCATATTGCTTCAATAAATAGTACGTGCTGTCGTGCTGAAACAACGTTTCTATTCTTGTCTGCTGAAACCCTGTCCTACAGTACCACTTTTAGCCACTAGATGGCGCTGGCATATATTTATTCTAGTACATGTATAAATTTACATAATATCAGCTTTGCTCTTCATGTAAACAAACCGTCTATAGAAACGGTATAAGTGCTGAAAGAAATAATGCCTATAAAGTGTTTATTTCTTTCTACGCCATTCGTTTATCTTATTAATTTAAGAAATATCAACCTCATAGGGGGTAATAATAATACATTACTGCAGAGGCCGAGAAGTAAGGGATTGCTGGACGAGTTTGGGATAGACGGCCGAGTCGTAGACGAAGCCGTCTAGAACGAGTCCTGCAATCCCTGTTCCGGCCGAGGATTGTATAATGCTTTTCTCAAACAATGCGAGGAAATATTAATATTAAAATAATTACTAGGTAATTAAGAAATAATAGTTTAGTTTGCCGCCTTTTTTATTTTTTTAAATACACTAACATATTTGAGCACCATGTTTAACCGCACAAAAACCAATACCATAGATTGTTTTTTTTGTTAATCTAAGTATGCTTACATAACTTAGTAGGTGGTTGGCTGTATGTAATTTTTCCTTGGTCAGTTTAATTTTAGTAAGTAAATTTAAAAAGTTAGAGCAGCGGACGGTAATGGATTTTCATACTTACTTTACTGGCTTAGGCCAGTAAAGTGAGGCGGGAGCCATAAAAGAGAAACTTTGTGGCTTTATTTCATGGTAATAACACAAACATTTCCGAGCATGTTTGAGAAAAAATAATTAATTTCTTAACACTGATATTAATTTCCTACTGACACTTAGACCAAAAATTGTGCTCTGTATTTTATTCTTGTGTATTTTACTACATTTTGAATCAAAATTGTAAAACTGAACAAAATATATAAAGTGTAGCATGTAACTCCTTTTCCCCTGTGCGGTCATAGTCAGACAAGCTGGGTTCAAAGAAGAAACAATAAATGATAAAAAAATATTTGAACGCTCTCACTGGTAACCGAAGACGGATCCTCCGTGACCTCGTATCGTAGGACCCATGAAATTTTAAAAAATTCTAGCTCTATTCATCTTAACGAATTTTATCTCGTTTCCTCCGAAAATAAGATTATGATTTTGTGTTAGGTTTCCTGTTCACTTGTGAGACCAAAGATTGCTTATCTACACCTAAATACTCAGTAAAATTTTTCAATGCTTTAGGGGGCCACCTCAAGATGAATTTGTTATAGTTTCATTGTAATACCGGTAATATTTTGGCATTCAGAAAACCAAGATTTTGTATGTCTCCACGCCCATGCCACAACTCTAAATAACTACGCCAGGCCGAAGGCCGAGCCCCATCATGCGGGTGCGAGGAAACTTGCCGCGACGAGGTTGAAGGCCGAGCTCAATACAGGTCGCGGCACGGCCGAAGGCTGTGAAGCGGGCTAGAGGAATACTCCCACGGCGATTCCAAATGCTGAGCTCTATTTACGCTGATGCCAAATGGAGAAACTATTAGCGCGGCCGAAGGCCGCGACAGTTACTTAAAGTTGCTGTTAGGAGAAAACCTGTCGCGCCTTTGTACAGGCCGCGGCTGAAGGCTCAGCCCATTTATGTTCCCATTTAAAAGTCCTTATTCTAAGTAATTAGCGAGACCGAAGACTGGGCCCAGCAATGCAAGCACGAAGAATTCTACTCTGGAGATGTCGAAAGCTGAGCGCCGTTCAGGTCGAAGAGATAATTCGTGACTATTCCAGTCCCCACCTACAATCGTTAACATTAAATAACTAGGTGCAGTGGAGCGTTTTTAGGCTACATAAAAAACAGACAATTTATGTAAGGATAATAAATAAAAAAATCTGTCGTTTCCTTTGCAAATATTCTAGATAGTTTAACACCATTAGACCATATTCATTATACTAGCTAAAAAATATCGTACGATATAAATTTTTAATGCAGGCAGGTGGTACCTATGACTATATCAAACAAGTATATCAGTAAAAATATTTATGATTTGCCGAGACATGTCCATTGTCGAACAAAATAAAATAAAGCAATAAACTAAAATTCATTTAGGACATAAAATAATATAACGATTTAATGCATGTAAACAGAACAAATGGACTTTTAAATTTTATCGTTTTACTGAGTCACTAAAAGGTCAAAAATAAAAAAAATATTTAAAAAAATAAAAGAACCCGACTGCAGTGATAAATCAACTGAAAGGGAAAAAATAAGATAACTTTATTTTCAAATGCTAATGTCGAATCAGAAGAGTTCATGCTGCTTTACTTGAGGGACCAAATAATATAACTTTATAAGCATTATTTGCTCAAACTGTTGCATTTATTATTTTATATAAAATGATGCAGTCGGGACCCATTAGAGGATTTTAAACAAACAGTAATGGGTCCCGACTGCAACATTTTATATAAAATAATAAATGCAACAGTTTGAGCAAATAATGCTTATAAAGTTATATTATTTGGTCCCTCAAGTAAAGCAGCATGAACTCTTCTGATTCGACATTAGCATTTGAAAATAAAGTTATCTTATTTTTTCCCTTTCAGTTGATTTATCACTGCAGTCGGGTTCTTTTATTTTTTTAAATATTTTTTTTATTTCTCATGTGGACTCCAGATGACTGAGTTACATTCGAGGTGACTTTTTACAATGGCTTCGTAAAGGGCGCGTATGGCGGATATGTTCGTAAACTCTCGCGACTGACGCATCACGAACCCTAGGTTCCTGAATGCCTTCTTACAAACGTTAACGATATATTCACGAAACGTTAAATCTGCAGTAAGTCGAACAACTAGGTCTCTTACTTCTTCCACGCGCTGTAAAGGAGTGCCGTCCACTTGGTACTGATGCAGAAGCGGCGAGCGTTTGCGGCTAAAAGAGATGATCTGACACTTAGTTACGTTGAAAGCCGGTTCTCATTGCTCCAGGCCACTACTCTGTCTATATCAGACTGCAATGCCAGACAATCCGACTCATCTTCAATCTCTCGCACTAACTTGAGATCATCCGCAAAAAGCAAGCAAGTAGAATGCGTCACCGCTTCAGGAAGATCGTTTACCATCAGGATAAACTCCAAGGGTCCCAAATTACTTCCTTGGCTAACGCCAGACCTGGTGTAATACGGTTCAGACCTATGTCCGGCGCAGTCGACATACTGTCGCCTGCCCCGTAAATAGTCCGAAAAGAAACCAAGCGTAGGGGGGGTGCAACCTGCGCGTGCCAACTTCGTAAGTAAGATGTCGATATGATGTCGATGATAAACCAAACCACACCGTTTTATATAGCCTCTACACGCCCCACTGCAGAGCACAGGTCTTCTCTCAGAAAGAGAGAGTATGGGCTAATTACCACACGAGCCCACAGCAGATTGGCAATTTGAAGAGCTCAAAAATTATTTATAACAGTGATTGATAGATTTTCAGATTTCTTTATTCATAAGTTTACAATATTGTAGTACCTACACGCTTGATACAATAAACAAGTGTACATTAGTAGTGTACATATATAACATTTTTACTAGGCTGTCTTACCTATAAAAAGCATAATACTTACTTAAAAGTTAGGGCTATTTAGATACTAGGATATTAATGAGAATTAATAACAAGTGTATTTATGTGCTTCTTGTTCGAGGTACATTTTTGTCTTAGACATTTATAACAGTGGTAACAATGATGGGGTCCTCAGAGAGCTTAGGAAGTTAAACAGCTGAGACGCTCAGGTTTCCTCACGAGGTTCTCCTTCACACCTAGAGAGTGGTATTGCTACTATCATTTCCTAAATTTAAAGTCGCCAATCCGCGGTGGGTCACGTGGTGGTTTAACCTACACTCTCTTTCTCTCTCTGAGAGAAGGTATGTGCCATGCAGTGAGGTGTTTATGCTGTGTTTGACTAAATCTCGATATAAACGGGGGATAAACAGGGGAGTCTACCCGTCGATACTGGGGAATTCACATGGAGGAAAACTTTGATCTCGCAAGAAAACCAGCTGTTCTAAAATAAATTACTACCCGCGGCATTGAAATGTATGGAATGTCTGTTTTCGCGATTGCAAAGCTTTCTATATAGTAAGAGTAGTTTGTATCAACGAGAAAATAACCATTTGAAATCGCAAAAAATACAACATAAGGTTGGTACCACCTGCCGCCTTCAATCAATCAGTCTTTTATTCAAATTACATAGAAACTGTGACCAAAATCTAGATAATTGGAGAAAAAATGGACGAAAAACTCCAAACTTAGTCTTTGCTGCAGAAATGCAAAAATTACAGACACAGCTTTTCCGTACAAAATGTATGGAGAAGCTTTTTCTGCAGTTTCGAAGCTTCCTCTTTAGTAAAAGTAATTTATATCGTAGTAATTTATTAAAGAAGAACCCCATTTTTTTAGATATACACCCTGAAATTTGAGTTTCAATGTTGTGATACATAATCATCTTGTTGATCAATCATCAATCATCGTTGGTAAGCGCAAATCTCGAGAGCAGTTGAACCAATTCAGCTAATTCTTTTTTTAGAATATTCCTTGAAGTACGAGGATGGTTCTTACGGAGAGAAAAAAAATGAGAATCGACTGTTAGGCGGTACGAGGTTCGCTGGGTCAGCTAGTTTGTAATAAAAATAGCGTATATTTATAATATTACTTTCAAGTATATTAAAAAAAAACAATAAGAATAAAAATCATTAAACTAAAAATCAAAAACCAGACGCCTTTTTACATCCATCGATTACTGCGTTCATTCCAACTTTTAATTTAATATTGCATGTTATGAGTCTGGTATAACACTTGCGTCTTAACATGTATTTCTTATGTAGGCAAGTATTATGTAAATAGTTTAATAAGGTTTCATTTTCCATTGTTTTCAATCCAGTTGTTTTTTTAGTGTTCATTTCACCCAACTGTTTTAATGTATGTTTTATATACATGTGTACAAATTATATAAAATAATACTTAATTTATACACATGTATATGTATAAATTAAGCATTATTTTATCTTATCTTATCTAAATAAAAAGAAGGGTGGGCAGCAGCGCCACCTGTAGTACAATTCCACCGAACTGCGATCCCCAACCCGCATGCCCAGCATGGGGATTATGGGCATTACCCCCTACGATAGCACAACGTGGCGCTATTTAGGGGAGGACTATGTCCAGCCAAGGGCGTACCCAGGATTTCAGCTAGGAGGGGGCAGGCGGCTGCTTATACCTGTTTCGAAAAGATCGTCGGTCGGGTATATTGAAACAAAAAATCATGAAAATTTACTTTTATTCATTAATTTTGATGATGACACAACACAAAATATTATACATAATTATACTATACATTATGTATAATATATATACATAATGTATAATATATATTTTATGTCCCCAGCAGTGGGGACATAAAAGGGTTGGTAACGTAACGTAAGTAGTATGTTATTTCTAAATGTTGTTTGAATTTTATTTGCTGCACCCGCTCTCTTTCTTTTAACATTCCAAAATTGCTATGCTGGGTGGAAGAATTTCTTTTGAAATAAGTCCGCCTTTGTACGTAATTGTCACATTGATTGTTATTTAACTTTTGTTATGCAATAAAATGTAACAAAAAAACGTTGAATACAATAAAAAAAATATGTAGCGTAAAAAGTGTGTATTATTGCATGGAGTCCCTTAGTCTTCCTTTGTTTCCTGTATGCAATAAGGCCCGGCGCTCCCGAATAGAACTTATTAGTGATTCCGAACCTGATTAAATATTCCGTAACGCAAATTCTCCTCTAATACTTAGTACATGGATTAATCACTGCTATGTAAACTTTAAGGCAGCGTAAGTTCGGATTTAATCTGGCATAAAAGTATTAATCCTATTTCACAAGAAGCTTAAATTACCTATAAATTATTAGTTATATGTTGATAGATGGCAGTCATTAAGCCTTAGGGCGGCTTGAAAACTTCTGGCCGTAAGACCAGCGACTAGTTTTGCGAGTCTCCACCAATCCGGACTTGGCCCCCGTGGTGGAGTATGGCCTATACCTTCCCCAGGGAAGAGACCCGTGTCGCTAAATAAAAAAATAATAATATTTGTTATTGGCTTTATTCCGGATTTCCCTACTAGACTTTTCAAGTGAGTGTGTCGGGAATTAAGTGTACCTGTCAATCTAAGTTTACAAGTACGTGGGACGCTCAGACAGTTTTGAGAAACTAAAAACTAACTATTAATAAAATATTTTTAATAAATATTTTCAAAGAACTCTCCACCAGCCTCTATACAAAGTTTCATGCGTCTGAACCAATTACCAAAACATTTTCCAGTCCTCCACAGGCACCTCTTCCAGGGCCTTCTCGAACGCTGCTAGCGCATCTTAAGAGTCCCATCGGGAATCTACGTTCGCGCAGACTAGGAAGAAGTGTGACGAAAGTACCCGGAGCTATAATTACATTCAATATGATCTTTAACCGCTGCAGTAGCGCTACCTATTTCGCTCACGCTAATATTGCCAAACTTTATGTTCTGTGCCTGCATCGATGACGTTGAATCGACCAATAGCAAGAAAGGCGGCCTGCCATAAAATGAAACTATCTGATTGGTCGATCAACTTGCCGCGCATCCAAAATTTGGTCACCTGCGCATGTACATCCGCGAGACTTATTTCTTGTGTTGCACTGTACTAAGATTGTTACCTGTTTTACATGCCTTATAGATAAACAAAACAAAGCAACGGTTATTTTAAACCGTCGAGAGGCGAATGTTCGATTCCCGACACTTATTTTATATTTTACTTATTTTATGATTTAATTCCGTCTGATGTAATTTGGTTTAATTTTTTAATTCAATTTATTAATTATTTTAGTTTGTCCTTGTTAATTTATACAATAATTTTTAGTATAAACTTCATTTTATGTATTTCTATAATTATGTCTGTGAAAATTTTAAAACAATTATTGAAGCGTTTGTTTCCCAAATCAATGAAAAAATAGATATTTTTATTTTATTTATTAGGACTACCAACAAGATATACACTAATGCATTCACAGTAGACTACAACAAAAAAACCCTCTGTGCTAGAAATCAGCTAGGTGTTATCTTACTTACAGGCAGCCACAACCTGCACCGTTTACCGTTGCTTGAGGAGTATAGTTTTCAGTGATTTATAATTAAGTTTGTAACTAACCCTACTGATGAGATTGCCTCTTAATCAACGTTAATGGCTGTCAGTTGGCCGAAGTGTATACAAAAAAAAACATTTGACAACTGCCAACAGCACAGAACAATTAAATCAATAGAAGAAACCATGGTCACGTGACAGCGTACAGGCCTAATTGTCAAAACGATACCCTGATGCCCTGAGTAAGAATCCAAATTAAGATGGTATTGTAACTTACAATAGTGGCAACACTCTGAATGTTTATACTATTTTTTATTTTGAATGCACTAACCCGGGCTAAGGACAAATTTAAAAACCAATTTAGAGGCCAAAAATTTCACTCATGCCGGGATTCGAACCCACAACCTCTGGCACGGATAGCATTACTGTCGAAGGTTTCTGCTAAGTTACTGCTACCCCTTGGCCAACAGTGATTAACAGGCTGTTTGTGACCGAGAAGCCGGGGGTAAGTTTCAGAAGACGGACAAGATACTCCTTTTCAACATTGTACAGTAGTCAGAGAATATGTACATGTTGTGAGACTTGGCTAGATTTTTGTTGGTGTGAAAATATGAGCCTTTGCATAATCCAAAACTAACTCTTCCTGAAAGTTTACTCTTATTAAGATTACTCGTTAATGGTGTTCTTGCAAGTAGCGTACCCAATTCTTCCCGTGGGTGTCGTAAACCCCTGCCCCCTGCAGTACAATTCCACCGAACTGCGATCCCCAACCTGCAGACCCAGCGTGGGGATTATGGGCATTACCCCCTATGATAACACAACGTGGCGCTCTTTAGGGGAGGGCTATGTCCAGCAGTGGACTCGTAAAGCCTGACGACGACAAAATAGCGTATATTTAAAACGACGGGGTAGTAGAGTCACGATAATGTTTTATCTGGCAAGCTAGTAGCAGTTTGAACAAACTAGCCAGCGAAATTGATATTGATTTATTCAACTGCAGTGCAAAGTTGGTCAGGCTATACCTACTTCAATAATAACTTCTTCAACAATTAAATACTTATTTCATGCAATGTAAACAAAAACTGAATGTTCTTATTAAACAAAATATTCTTTATTGTACACCAGAGCACATATTATAAAACATGTAAAGATACGAAGTACAATTGGCGGCCTTATTGCTGAAAGCAATTTCTTCCAGACGACCTTAAAGTTGTTGCTGAAAGAAATTAGAGACAGGTAGTCGGTGCAAATATGAATATATTAATACACTACTTATATAAATAACAATGTACCTACATAAACAGTTACACACATAGTTATGATAAACTTACATAAATACGTTATTATAACAATCTACGCGATGAGGAAATAAATACAATGTTGTGTAACCTAGACATTTCGTATTTCGTTTCGGTTACGTATTTCAATCTAACATATTGCGGTACATGCTTAATGTACATATTGTACTATCCTTGCAGAAATCTAGCAGTCTGTTGCTATAGGTGAAAACCTGCAAATGGCTCACTAACTGGTTTATAAGTTTTAATGTTGTTTATCAGCTGTTGGTTTTCCATAGATAACAAATAAATAAAAATAAATAAATTAATTGGTAGCAATTGAAGTACTTATTTATAGCATTCATTTGGTGAGTGCCCAAAAAGGGAGCCGACCCGTACAAAACTTAAGACTCTTTGCTGTAAAAGCGTCAAAAGAAAATCCGAGTGTCTGGAGTGTTCACACTTGAAGTCGTCAAGTACGGCGAGCGTGATAAGTAACAATAATGGGCCCTTCACGTGTTTGTTACATGACTTCTACAGAGAGTAGGTACCAATAGGTTGATGACAATGTTCTAATTTTGGTTTCATTCTTTATCACACTAATTGTACAAGGGCGTGCTTAGTGAAAGAAGCATTCTCTTCCAGCAAACCTTTGGTGTTCAAGCTGGCAAAGATTGGTGCAAGAGAAAAAACGTAAAATACAATAGTAAACTTACATGAACATAGGTGGAAACATTTACTTAGACCACAGGGGAGGGGCTGAATGTAGGTATAGATTACTTTGTATAGTTGAAATAATTAATCAGTTGTTGCGTCTCCTGCGGGTTGACTAGTAGAACATGCAATCTGCTAATTCACAAAAGATAATTTACAAAAGAAGTCCTCCTTTTGTAAATTATCTTTTGTGCAATAAAGAGTTACTAATAATAATAGTATAGATTTATAATCAGAAGATTGGGTCAGATGCATCCATTTGTCATGGTAATTCCGCGAATTTGCACCAAAAGATTCCCTTTAATAATAAGATCGGCAAAATTATCGAAATGGCTGCCAGCCGATGTCCACAAATTTCGCCAAAGTCACGTCTTGACACAAAATAAGCTTATTTTTGAAACGAAATTTATTATCTTTGTGAAGACTTTGAAATAGTGTCAAATTATTTTAATGTTTTATCTACAGCAACTCTGAAACAATATAGAGCCAACAAGTTGCAGATGGCTCGTGTCCGAGCCGAACCAAGAGATTGGAATCAATCACTTATTTAAAAACCTATTTAGAGGCTAAAAATTTCACCCATGCCGGGATTCTAACCCGCAACCTCTGGCTATCCGTACCAGCGCTCTACCAATTGCGCTGGTACGGATAGCCAGAGGTTGCGGGTTCGAATCCCGGCATGGGTGAAATTTTTAGCCTCTAAATAGGTTTTTTAAATTTGTTCCTTAGCACGGGTTAGTGCATTAAAAATAAAAATAGTGTAATCAATCACTTAGATTAAGCAACAACAGGTTCGGTCAAGTGTTGGCTAGTGGCATTTTACCGAGCGCTTCCGTGCCTCGCAAGGCACGTTAAGCTGTTGGAGCCGGTCATGTAATGGCAGTCGTTAAGCCATGTCAGAGGCCTTATTAGAGGCGGCTTTATAACAGTAAGGCCCGCCACTGTCTTACAATCCTCTACCAAACCGGACTTGGCCTCCGTGGTGGAGTATGGCCTACCCCGTGAGACCCGCGCCCCAGCAGTAGTGACATGAAAGTTGATATCGAAATTACAGATGGCGTTGCTGTCGTCTTTTTTTCAGCGACATATAATATATCATGTGTGTCTTTAAAACTGGAGTTATCCGGCTTTGACTGGTAAGCACGTAACATCTTAGACCCCGCCTTCGTTTACCATCAGGCGTGACTAAGGTCAAGTGTCTACCTGGCTTAGTTAAAAACAAAAATGTGTTAAGTAGACGTTGAGATTAATTGAGATAAATTACCAATATTTTCAATAAAATAAAAAATAATATAATACTGCTTCCAGCCATTTTGACTGAAACACCCAACACACACAGATTTAAAATAATTTTAGTAAAATGGCTTAAAACTTCGTTAAACTTTCGTTTATCACTGAAATATTTTTTTTTGTAAATAATCAATGTTTAAAAACCTTTTTAGAGACTAAAAACTGGCTATCCGTGCTCTGAAAGCACGGATAGCCAGAGGTTGCGGGTTTGAATCCCGGCATGGGTGAAATTTTTAGCCTCTAAATAGGTTTTTAAATTTGTCCTTAGCACGCGTTAGTGCATTAAAAATAAAAATAATCAATGTGTAACGAAATATTTTTAAATCCTTTTCCATAATGTGGGGCACTATGGAGAAGAATTTTAAAATCTTTCGTTATGCCTATTAAAACATGCAAGTCATAGGTTGGGGCCCGAACCTACGACCTCACGCATGAAAAGGCAGGGGTTCAGCAAGCCTTGTATCTTTCAGAAGGTGAAGGACCTTCTGAAAGAGAGAGAAAGATACAAGGCTCCTTTATGTAGACTGTTTATATTGGCCTCCGATGATTTCCATCTCTAATTCACCTCAGCAGATACTGTAGCAATTAGTTTGCAAATCAATGAATAATAACATTGTCTGTTGACCTGTTAGAGGCTTTAAAATTAATTTCTTATCTTCTCCGAGATCTTCTTTGTATAACTGAACTGAACTTGCTTTCTCGATAACGAATGTCGAGACAGAGATTTTGTGCTTTCTAATCATTGGCTTATGCCAACTGAGCTGATATTTATATATCAGTTCAGCGCAGTTATTTATTTCACTGATAAACGAAGTGAAACGCCATGGCGTGATTTTGAAATCATCAGTTCATTCTTTTCAAAATTAGACAAAATGTTTAACTGACAAATGTAGCAACTGTAAGGCTAGTCTATTGCAATTGATGCAATTTACTTCAGCCAGATGTTGCTGTCTGTACATAATACAGAGAATAGTGTAAAGAGGTTCGAAAATTGCCGAAAACTGATGCCGGTGAGTCGCCCATTAGCTCAGTTGGAAAGAGCGCTGGCACGGATAGCCAGAGGTCGCGGGTTCGGCATGGGTGGAATTTTTAGCCTCTAAATAGGTTTTTAGTCTATTGCAATTCGACATCAACCATTGTATGTCCAGCTGCCATGTAAGAGGCCCTATGGGCGGCTTGAAAACCTCTGTAGTAAGTGTCTTATAATTCCCCACGAACTCGGACTTGGGCCCCGTCATCAACCATTGTATGTCCCCACTGCTGGAGCACGGGTCTCTTCCATGCAACGCAGGAAGGTCATACTCCACCACGGGGCCCAAGTCCGAGTTCGTGGGGAATTATAAGACACTTACTACAGAGGTTTTCAAGCCGCCCATAGGGCCTCTTACATGGCTTAAAGACTGCCATTACATGACAGACGGCACCAAAGGCTTGTGGCGAGCACATGCCAAGTCTGCGCGCGCACTACAAACTCCAAAATTCCTGCATCGCGCAATGAAATTGTTACAATGACATACCATAAATATAACGTCCAACTAACAACAGTTGGACCGGCCGGCCGCCGTCCCCAGGCATACGATCTGGCTGGGAAATTTCCCTTTATAGTGGAAGAGCACGATCACCTGCTCTTCCCTGTAGTGGTGACCCCGACGTGATCATTGTCAACCTTCCTTCGCTCTCGCAGCACCCCACATACAGTCTCAAAGCAAGGCCAGCAATCTTCCCTCTCAGTTCATCAGTTCCACTACAGTCAGCGCACCGACTACTGGAACTGATGGTGATTTTCCTCCAACCCCTCGGCACGGCAGCCACACAGCAACAACACTCGTTGCCAGTGGTACAGCAGCCTTCACCGGTTCCTACCACATGCGCGGTCTCTACGGTACTGTCGCCGGTGAAGTGACTGTTAGCCGCCGAACGCCCTCAACCGCTAGTCGACTCACTGACTCAGCATCACCTGGCACTTGCAGGCTTTAGAGCACAGACTTCGATTCCTATCAGACCTAGCTAAGCCTAGCTACGGTCTTGAAGGGGAGTGATGTGGCGAACACATGTCTAGTCTGCGCGCGCACTACAAACTCCAACATTTCTGCATCGCGCAATGATAGTGTTTCAATGACATACCATACATATAACGTCCAACTAACAACAGTTGGACCGGCCGTGCCCAGGCATACGATCTGCCTGGCGGGAAATTTCGCTCACCCGCTCACGATCACCCGCTCTTCCCTATAGGCTTAACGTGCCTTGCAAAGCACGGAAGCGCTGGGAAAAAATGCCACTAGCGGAAGTCACCGGACTGTCTGTCACCCATCCTGCACCTTACCGCGTCTGCTCAAGTGATTGATTCTAATCACTCGGTTTGGCTAGGCCACGAGCGCTTCGTGCAATTGCAATTATTTCCACTTTATTATGTCATAGTATGGTTGGTTACTATAGGAGCGGGCGGCAGATATTGAAACAGTTTTTAATCGACAGTAAAGAGCTGTTAGAGCTATTTACCTACCAGGCCATGGCTACGAGATTTTTTCAAGGAAATGAGAATTCTTATTGGTAGTCGATACATACTTGCACATTTGCATATCGTTGGCATTCCCCCTCGCTTGGACATTATTTCATGTTAATTACAGAGTATAAGCAACTCCGGTTGCCTCATCAAACGGAGTTTTCTAACCTCATTATGTGACTCATTATTCTGTTCAAAATTAACCTTTATTATTTTTCAGGGCAAACTCAATAAGTATGCAAAAACTTATTTAATTTCGTTCATTCATTTAATGTAATAATAAAATTTTTGATTTGGTTTTTATCAGTACATCACATTTATCATACTTATAATAGTAATTAATATTAATTATTAATTATAGTTATTTTTCATGCACTAACTCGTGCTAAGGACAATTTAAAAACCTAATTAGAGGCTAAAAATTCCCCCCATGCCGGGATTCTAACCCGCGACCTCTGGCTATCCGTGCCAGCCTCTAATTAGGTTTTTAATTATTAATATTAATATTGTAAAGGCGAAAGTTTGTGACTGTGTACGTTTGTTACTTGTTCACGTCTAAACGGCTGGA